>WAAD01020819.1:45162-87757 GCA_013389945.1 Fregata magnificens
TGATGTGGATGGTCAGGAGACCAGGCTCTGATCTGGATGATCAGGAGACATGGGAGACTACCACTCCTGCAGCTTGGTTATTATGGCCTTTGAGTGTGTGGTTGAGCTCACATCCACTGAGGGAGGGAGAGCTAAGCTCATTTAAGGCATGGGAAATATGTAGCAACTCACAAGTGATCTTCAGAGTATGCTGAAGAGCAGAAAAGGCAGTGATAACTGTGGGACTCAGCCTGTGAAGGCTGCCAAGGAAGAAGCCATTTTCTGAGCCCTTTCTTAGGCCTATTTGAGACCAGCTGTGAACGTTTGAATACTGCATAATAGCAATTAAATTGTGCCACAAAGCAAAGCAGCGATCAACAAACTGCACCCTAGGAAAATCTTGAACAGTAAAGTTTACAAGTTGTAAAAGAATTGATGATAAAACTACATTTTATTGAAAACACAGAATACTTTCACAACTGGGAAATTCCCATGCCGGAAAATACATAGATACACAGAATATCATATCACAGCGTGCAGTGTTTTACGATCAATAGGATAGGTAATACAAATTTTTTTTATTGAGTGACTTTAACAAAAATCCTGGTGTAATCAGACTGAAAGAGAGGTATGTTTACACGCCATCAGTCTTATGCAGTTGTTGATTTCCTGGGGAGGCCAATGTAGCTATGGCTGCAACATCAGCACTACTTCATACACTGCATCTTCTCAGACATTTGGCTAGGGTTGCACACAGCTACCTCCCTGCTCTTCACAAACCTCTTGCCAAAAAGTAGCTAGTAGTTTTCTTATTTATGTAAGGAAAACACAGGCTCACAAAACCAGTAATAACCAATAAAACTGCATTTTGTGCATACCACCAGTCCTAGCTGTTCAGTGAGGTACTGTTTATCAAAGTAGTAGAACAATGATTTATACCATCTAAGAATATGACACAGGAACTGCATTTAATTGCATTTGTTGAGTTATCTTTGCTAGTAAAGTTGTATTGCCCAGAAATATCTTGTTAAAGCTAAACATGACAGTTCTCCATATTTTCCAGCAAAGGTCTGTCAAATACCCTTTGCTTTAGACAATCTCTGATGCTTTAAATAACCTTCCACAGAAGAAAATTCTTTCCAAAGTTACCCATATATATTGGTCCCACAACTTGCTTAGCTATGCATGTCTACTAAATATACATTTTTATTAAGCTACTATATTTTTGCTCCCTAAAATAGACCTTTCACTAAAATAATTCCTCTTTCTCCATAACAAAATAAAAATAAAATAATAAATAGTGCAGTTGATGATAGTGCACAGTATACTGTGCTATTTTTTCTAACGAATCATGATTTCTCATGAAAACAGTTATTAACTTTTACTCTTCTGTACCTTTTCTTTGTTTCTGATTTACACCTTCCTTCATTTTATAACTGTTTGTGTCATGATGAGAATACTTTGCATTAGGGTTTTGCAATTGCTTGCCTCTGCTGGTGTTCAAATTCCCCAGGCCAACTATTTTTGGAAAGGAAGTAAGTAATGATACATTTTAATTAATGTTGATTTTATTAGATTTTAACTCTGCCTGATGGATACAAGCTAAAAATCAATCACTGTCTCTTCATTTTCAAATCAATCCAAGGATATATGAAATGAAACATCACAAAAGGCACTTACGTAGAAGGTATAAAGTGATGGGAAGCTGTTTGATTTATTATACAACAGATAAGATCTGCATGATACAGCTTCCTGCTGCTTTATGACTCCATGAAATCTTTCTAATGAAGGTTATTCCTGAACTCATAAAATTTCATATTCCAGTCTGTACTCTATCATCAACTTATAATGCTAGATTTGGGTTGATAAACTTAGTAATTATAAACAAAATCCTTCTGTTGATCTAATGAAGAGATGGTCTTTGGATGGAAGATACAAAAATGGGACTAACTTCTGCCACAACATATCCCCAAGGGAGCAACAAAGCTGACCACTTGTTTGCTATTATCTTTCAACTTGAAACAGAGAGAGAAGGCTTCACAGAACTTTTTACATATCATTATTTCAGATTTTGCTTCTCAGGATACTGTGTTCTATGGGAGATACACACACATATATTTGAATTTCTGTCTTAACTGGAAATTAGTTTAGTCTATAAACTTTTGTTGTTTTCCTAGTAGGCTAGGCTTGAATAAATGGTGACAATTCGGGATAGGAGATAAGATGCATAGATCCATAAGGCAGCACTGTGCTGATAAAAATTACTCTGAAAAAGACCAGCACTGTTCACGTGCTCAGTTACCTCTTTCAGGTGAGAGGCACTAACAATTTGCTGAGGGACAGGGATGCTCAAGCTACCCATCAGCTGTAGCTGATGTGTTCATTAACTCAGTGGAAATACCCCTTGGTAATGTTGGAGGGCACTTGCCCTTTTATAGCTTACCTGGCCATGATTGTTCATTATAAATATTAGGCTTGGTTATAAAGATACTATCCTCATTTTTAATATTCTTCATTTTCAAGATCAAATCAGAGTAATAGGGTTAGGCTTGTATTTCCGCAGTAGGTCCCATTTAAAGAAAGCATTTCAGCATGTGCTTAAGTTCAACCCTACTGAAAACAACACATATGCATGTTTTTAACATTAATATAAAAATGTCCCAATACAAATGATTTCCTGAATGGGAGCTTTAATCTCTACCAAGTATTTGGTAGAGCTCAAAACAGGATGAACATGTGGCACTTTTATTTTACATCAAAAATTTGCATAACAAAGGATAAACTGACAAAAGAAGTGACTTAAAAAAAATGGGTTAGCCAAATAATTGAAATTTATCCTTACTGGGCAGAGGAGAGAAAGTATAAATGAAAGGCCTTTTGGGATTTCTGTAAAAAACAAGGACCACATGAAAAGTCAGCTGAAGTTTTGGTTATTTTTTACCCTGTATTGATATGAATCCATTCACATGCATTCATAAACTTTATTTGTCTTTCTATGAAGCAATTAGAAAGCTTTCAAAGTGGAAAAGAAAGTACTTTATCAATTAACTATCATTTTCCATTTCCTTATTTATGAACCTGTGGCTACTAAGCATCAATAATTTTTGCTTTGCTACAATGTCACCAGGAAGATTGATTGTGCATGTCATCTCGATATGAGAAGATTTAAATGGAAAACATATACTTGCAACACCACCAAATTCACTTTTGCAAAAAAGAGCAACTCAATTATATTTTTAAAAATAAAAGTTTTAAGATGCATCACATCTCTGTTCAGAAGAAAGCTCTTGAATTTTCCTTCAGCATTTTTATTGACATTGTTGTAATACTTGTAACTATGCAAACAGCAAGCACCGTACTAAAAAATATATTATTATTGTTAAAAATCAAGCACTCAGAAAATAGAAGGTGCCAAGATCAGGGTTGCATAGATAAATTTAAATCATCTGCCTGTGCATATAAATTACGATACAGTTAATTAGATGATCACTATAAGATTACATGAATACAGTAGGCCTTTGCTTCATTCAGTGGATAGAGTAGATGGTGGTTAGGGAACTTATCAACAATTGGTTTTCAGATTTTTTCCAAACTCTCCTCCAAAAGAACCCATCCCAATTCTGATGAGCAAGGTGTCTATGTACTTGTGCCTAACAGTTTAGGCACTCAGTTTCCACATGTTTACAGAGACACTTTAGCCCTCGTCTCAGCACTGGTATTTTCGCAGGCTGGCATTTGCAGAACTGTTCAGGCTGTGGTGCTGCTGAGAGCGCCGTTCAAGCCTGAAACAGGATTCTCAGCTTATTTAGGGGAACGGCTCTTTGACCAGTGGGGTGCCGTCCTTCAGGTGTGCTCAAGGCACATTGAAAACTGACGCTGTTTTGAGCAGGTCGCCTGCTCCACTGACTTGTGATGTTGAGGACTGGAAACGAGTGCTGGCTTCAGGAAGGATGTGAGCCTCAGTTTGTAAGACAGGGGTCTGTGGAAGCTGTTTGCTCCTCTTCTGGCCCAGTAAATATTCATTTTATACAAAGATGTGCAGAAGAGACTAAGGAAGAGAGGACTGAAGGATACTCAAAGAATGTAAGTTCACGTCCCTGTCCCAAATTGATAAAAGCATAGGGAATTTGAAAATGCGGATCCTGCATCTCAGCTGAGCACCTCAATCAGGATTATTGGGTATTCTGGCTTTGTGCCATCTCTCTGCACTATAATTGCAGATGGAAGAGGCCCGAGCTGCTGAAGCAGCTGTCTGTCTTCAGTGTCTTACAACTGGCTGGCACTGATACTTCCCTAAGTAAATGCTTTCTGGAAATGTCTTTGTCAGGCTTCTCACTCACCTATGTGTATATGGGAAGACCAGATACTAAATGCGGGGCTGAGGATTCCTTTGCAGAGAGCACACAAAACCACCGTGCCTTGCAGGATCTGATCTATTGTTCCTGTCTCAGATTCCCCAGCGTATCATTATCTTCATGGGCTATCCTGCATTTTCACAACTATTGTGGGTGCTTCACAAATGTGATTGAATTTGTTGCTATGCTTCTTGGAGGACTAATTTCCAAATAGGGAACTGTGGCACAGAGAGATAAAGGTGACAGGTTCTCAGCAGTGTCAGGTTCCCCATCCTCTGCTGCAGAGGGTTACTCATAGGAGAGGAAGGAAGGCTGAAGAAAGATCTGCAGACCCTTAGGTTCCCATCTCAGCACTGGAAGGGACTTTTAGTGAAGGGATGACTACATGAGGAGCAAGGCAGAGAGCCTGTGGCACACTCCTGCCAGCCTGCCCTCTGCAGTTCAGTTACAACCCAGAACAGAAGTACTCTGTATCTCAACCTCTTCTCATACCACTGTAAGACTGGAAAGAAAAGAAGAACCTAAGAGCCAGACACTAGTATTTAGGTTATCCTGGCTTGATTGACATGTAACACACACCAGAAATTGTCCTAGGGACTTGTGGGGATGAAAGTATTTAACATTTTTGGGATGAGGAACAAAGTTTGGGGGAAGCTACGTATAGGATCATATCAGTTTGCAAGTGGAGATTGTGGTTAATTGTACAGTGGATGTTTTATTTTCACACAGAATACATTTTGTGACCATATATTGTTCAGTATGATAGTACTATACAGTACTGTTTTCTAGCAGCATAAATTATATTAATCCCTTACCCTGGAGACACAATACACTGTGCCCCATTACTCATATATGGGTGTCTGTTATTGACAATTATATTCTTGACCTTCTTGGGAAAATACCCTAAACAAAAGCTTTCTATCTGTTTCAGCGTCCTTCCCTTTCCTTCTCTTTTCCTTCAGCCTTTCTCCCATCTTTCTGCCCCAAATATATATAAAGGTCATATGCTTTTTTACTGCTAAATGAATGAATCTTGGTATAATGTAATCCTGAATCTAGAATCTTGACCCTGTTGTTTTATGAGATCTGAGGCCTCCTTTCAGGTCTGGTTTTCTACTGACTTCTTTGACACGCTTCACTAGACCTAATAGCTCCCTATTACCAGTTACAATTTAGCATCTGAGCCAGGAGCTGGAGGAAAAAGGGAAAAAGGAGTGTAAATTATACGGAGTTGCAGTGAACAAAGGTTTTATTTCTCCTGAGCACAACCCTTTGATAGGAAAACGGGGGAGACAAATGTGTTGCTAATTTAATTAAGTAGTATGAGATGGCAGGGTCCACAGATGCCATTTAGGACTGGATTAATCAAGAGCAGGTGATGAAAATGAATAGTCACACATAATGTTAGCATTTTTAACAATCCGACACAGTCTAATGGAATCAAGTGCTATTTAACAACAGGGCTCAGTTTTGCCTGCTAATCCAAATTTATCTACACTTTCACCCTGCACATTCATGTGGATCAAGAAATCTATTCCCTCTGATTCCCATTAGTTTTCTGGGGCATTTTTAGTTATTTAACAATTTGCACAACATGTTCATGCCCCCTTGTACTGCACATGGAAAGAAGCACAGTGAGGGCTGTGGAAGCATTGCATTCTAGGTCCTGAACAAGTTTAACATGGAGCAGGTAAACACCTTTCGACAGCTGAAAGGTCATACTTACCAGTATGAAACCTTTCTTTTCCTCCATGCATTCCTTTCTAAAAGTCTAAAAGAAAAGGTCCTAGTCAGTTGTTTCCTTATAGAATCAAAGCCTGAAAATATTTTTGTTCATAAATTTTGTGACCGCCTGCAGCTGTTTAACACAACTCTTCCAGCGTGGCTTTATCTTTCCTGGCAATAGCAGAAGAATGGAAATTAGTAAAATCTTCAATCTGTTCTCTGGTGAAAGAGTTACTAGATGAAGACTGAAACTTCTGTGAGACTGGAAGCGAATTTAACTGCATATGAAGTCACACTTTGCCAATAAACAGTTTTCAGCTAGAATAAATTTTCTGCCTATAATTTCACTGCTTGCAAAGGGCTAAAATGTGCTGTTGGAAATTTGAACTGTGTCTGGTTGTGGTCTTAGACCTGCAAACAGGCTGTGGTCTCAACAAACACATTAACTTTATAGAGCAGTGGGCGTATAGCTCGTTCCTCTACTCCTCTGACAGCCTTTGACACAGAGGGGAGTGTGTAGGAAAGTGGTATGACATCTGTTTCTCGTCCAGTTGTGCAGAGGGGGTATAAAGACTCTGTCACCTATGCTAGGGCCCTGAAAGCTTTATAACCTATTACTTCTTTATGTGGTGCCATAAAAACAAACCAAACCCTGTCCAACACGAGACTGACAGAGCATTCTGCAGTATTCCTAGTTTTTAAAGTCTGAGCTCTCTTTACCCTTTTAATGGATGGATTTATTGCACTTCAGAGTGCAATTTCCCATTAGTTGTTATCAGGACTGAGGGGAGCTTCTTTATGTCACAGGGAGAGAGAACTACTCCGTTAGGTGCTATACATTTTGTTGCATTTACAGAGCCTTGCCAAGTTTGTTTTCTAAACCTTATGAAAATCAATTACAAACAGACATGTCTCACTTGCCATCTTTCAATATAGCTATTTTCCAGTCCCTGAAGTGTCTTTAGAAGAGACACTTCTGTGTGCCATCAAAATATCTGTGGTTTTAAGTACCTGTGAGTATTAACAAGTCCAATACAAGAAATTCAAAGATACATATGCATTTCTTTCCAGTGAGCATCCCCGGGATGACCTACCTAGTTCCGCATAGTGGTCTTTGGCTCTCTGGTTTTTCAGATTAACAGTTTATTTGTCCAAGTATCCTGACAGAGAGGGGAGAATACCAGCGCGGAGAAAATATACACAGCCTCACAGAAAAAGAACCCTAAAACACAAACAGCAAGACCCAAAGCCAATGTGTGTTTATATGAATGTGTTTTTATACAAAAAAAAATCCAGGATCACAATAAGTTTCAGGATTTTTTGCCAGCCATTTCGAAAATAACACTGTGAGACTTAAAACCTCAGTAAACATGCTGTGAGGCATTTAGCAATCAGGGGTGTCCATGCCCAGCTGTGCCTGGCTTTCCCTTGCATGGTGGTAAATACGCTATAGTCCTCAACTGATTAAAACTCATCGCTTGGGATAATCTCTTAAACTATTTCTGACCTCAGTGCCTGTTTATATCTTTTTGCCCTGTAGTTACTCCTGTACTCCTTAAGTACTCCAGTCGTACTTGCCAGAACTTGTCTGCAATATCCATGAACTTGGGTGCGTTTATAAAGCTGCTGTCACATTTGAAGAAGTTACCACATCTTCCTGCTCACTGTTGCCCCCAGCTGAGATGTCACAACTCACAGAGCAAGGACTCAGAGACTTCCACTTCAATTCAGCACCAGGATTTTTACTTAGCTCATCTCTCTTACTTTGCACTGACCCAGACTAGAGTCACTGATGTAGGGTGGCAATGCCTTAAGCTGCTGTAGCTGCTTTGCATATATGACAATATCCTGAGATTAAATGATTATCAAATCTTCTCCTTCTCAGGAGAGCAGAAATAAGACTCAAGTGGAGAGGGTGTGATCAGCTGGAGGAACAGTGTGTTTTACTTCTAAAAAACTTCGTCTAGAGCTGGTAGTTTAGTGTGGAGATTTGTGAGATTTGTGAGGATTGAGTGATGAAGGATTATTGTGTGCCTGTCCTGTAGGCTCATGCTGGAGTGGAGAGAGAAGTTGCTTTGAGTTGGAGGGAGGGGGGAAAGAAAGGATTACAGAAAGTATTTGGTGTCTCTTGCTCTAATTAGGCTTTCAGAACAACATCCATAAAGCTCATCCCTTTTTTTTTTTTTAAAGTGCTCATACTTTCTCAAGTATGTTCACTTTTAGAGATGTGATCTTGTGCATTACATCCCCATTTGAAGGCAGGGTTATATTCTGAGGTATGTTTGGGTCTTTTAATTAAAAATTACAGGTAAAATATTTAGAATACTTCTGAATTATGGAATATTTTTGTTTTGCAAATGGAAAAGTGTAACCAATAATGTCATTGCATTTTATATTAAAATCATTGTTAAATTATAATAAAGGAAAAAAGTTAAAAGAATTACAATCTGGATTTATGTATATGTGTTGAAGATTAATGCCTCTGGTTAATTTGGGTTGAAATATCTATTCTAATAAGGTGTTAAAATTAGTTCTGAGAGTGCTCAGCTGGTAAGCATGAATATGTTATAAAAGTGTAATTAAGTCTCTCTAAAGCTTTTATCTCTTTACTTTTTTCTTTTTTTCTTCTTTTTTTTTTTGGCTGAACTTATAGGAACTTAGAGGCAGGTGCAAGGACATTTTTCCAGGGGAAATTATAGTTTCATAGAAGTGCACAAGCAAATTCCTTTATGTGTGTTCTCACTCTCTGAAAAAGAAAGGTGAGAAAATCATGAGGGTAAAAGCTTAGTGTTTCCACAATTTTGAGGTCCATCTGTAATTGTTTTACACTATAAAGATCTGCAAATTATCAACCAGGCTTAACCAGATGAGTGAAAAGCTGGATGGATGAAAATACGGGTAGAATATCCAGGCTCAGAAGATAGCGGTTAATGGATCATGCTTTTCCTCAAGACTGGTAGCAAGTGGGGTACTTCTGGGATCTCTACTAGGACCTGAACTCTTTAACATCTTTAGCAATGACTTGGAGGAGGTGATGGATGGCAGTCTTACCAAGTTTGCAGGTGACACCAAATTGCGGGGACCACTCGTTATGCTCAAGGACAGGACCGCCATTCAGAGATGCTCAGACAGGCTGGAGGAAGGGGACAAAAAAACCTTATGAAATATGACAGGGACAAGTATCAGGCCCTGCATCAGGGAAGGAAGAGCCCCTTGCAACACTGCAGTCTGGGGTCTGAGTGCTGGGGGAGCAGCTCTGTGGAGAAGTGCCTGTGGGGCCTGGTGGACAGCAGGCTAAACAGAAGCCAGCAGCATGCCCGAGCAGTACTGATGGCCAACAGCATCATCGGCTATTATCAACAGGGCAATAGCCAGTAATGGAGGGAAGTGCTTATCCCTCAAAACTCAGCACTCGTTAGATGATGTCTAGAATACTGTATTTCTTTTTGGGCTCCCATTGGAAAAAAGATGTCTTTCTGCTGGAGCAATTTCAGCAGAGGACCACCAAGATGGTCAGGGTCTGCAGCACTTGCCCTTGAGGACAGGCTGAGGGAGTGGGGCTTGTTCAGCCTCAGAAGAGATGGTTTTGGGAGATTTAACAGCAGCCTTCCATTACCCGTGAGGAGCTTATTGAGAAAACAAAGCCAGGCTCTTCTCAGTGGTGCATGGCAGGACAAAAATAGACAAAGCCGTAAGTTGAAACAAGAGTGGGTCTGATTAGAAACAAGAAACTCTTTCACTATGAGGACGGCCCAGTAGTGGATGAAGTCACCCAGAGAGGCTGTGAAGTCAAGGTTTTCAAGACTGGATAAAGCCCTGAGCAACCTTCCTCCGACCTCATAGCTGACAGGTCTGTCCAACCTGAATTTGGCTGTGATTTCATAAGAGTTACTACTCATCTAGAGCTAATATTTGTTTGAAGGTGCTACACCTGGATTAGTAGACAGCTGGCCACAGGCAAATGTGGTAGTACTCGACTCTTGCTGAACTCCCATGGCTCTGCCTGCAGCACATAGTGGAGCAGCACAGGCTTGCTAGGAGGAGGAGGCTGCTGTGTCCTAACAGGGCAACAATGGATGCAGTCACTTTGAGGAGGCTTCTGCTGCTTTCTGGTCTCTCTCATGAAGTAAGGTAGCTCTTCTCTCTTCAAAGACAAATACTTAAATAGTATTGTTTGGCTTTCCCATCCCACATAGCAACTGGGAAATACATGGTGAATGCACCTAGTGTCTACGGATGTCAATAAATAGTGTGAATACTGTTGAAAGGATTATTGTGACATATGTGGAAAGTGTAATAATCTCATTCATTTGACATTCTAAATATTGAATTTCTTGCTTTTTTAGTAAATCAGTTGTGCAGCTTTATCAATGCAACCATGATGGCAAACTTATGTAGACTCATGGTCCAAAGTTCTCAAGAGGTGAGAGTCATCCCTGGGATGCAACCATTCATCAGTTGCATTTCCAGGTGAATTTTCAAATAGTCGGATAGGAGTATCAAAGAGACCTTAAAAGGCAGCTAATGTTTATATCAATCCTCCTCTTACCATTTGCCTCACGAATGATTACTCCAAAATGGAGCTGTATTGCAGCTAGAAGCGGCAGGGAAAGAACAGTGGAGTGACCAAAGCTTCCCACCCTTGTATTGTGCACAAGGCGCTGAGGAAAACAGTAGGGATCAAACAGAAAACTGGGAGTAAGTGAATGCTGATGCAGGGTGGGGGAACAGGTAGAAAAAAAGGAGGCTGGCAATGTAGAAAATAGCATGACAGATTCACAGTTTTCTTCAGCTGAAGAAATTTTCAGAAATGAGATCTATCTACTGGAATTGAGTATAAGGTAAATCATAAAAATTCCATCAATATATAATCATCCATTCTCCAGAACACCTTTGCTTATCCATTTCTGTCTGATACATCTTTTGTACATTTAATTTCTTAGCTGTTGATTTCTGGTATTGGTACATATTAAGTACCAGAATGTTCTGGCAACAATGTCTGATAACAAGTAAAGCACTGCGGAGCTGCAACTAGGAGAGAAAAGCTACTGCAATACACTGTAACTGAAAACTTGTTTTCATCAGGTGAACTGTGGTTGTATTTCCTGTGTAGATACCTAGTAATGAATTTCACTAACTTTTTCTCCTTTTTCTTGTGCCTGATGAAAATATTCTTATGATGCAGACATTACAGTAGAAGATCCATTAAATGGGTCCGGTGGACCTTGCAGATGTTACAGGATAAAACGAACAAAAAACCCAAACAAACCCTCCCTTCCCCCAAAACAACTTTATTCTCCATTGCTAAATAAATCAGCTGATCCAGTTAGGTCTAGCATTATGCAAAAACTCCTAACATTTCCTTGGGAAAGTTTTCTCAAAATGTATACTGTGCCTGTGAGCGATGTGACCTTTGGCTTATCTGAAACATCTCTGGAAAATGTGCAGTAGAGACTTTATTTTTCTCCTGATCAGCACAAGAATGGAAAGAGATACTGAGAATTTCTTCTTGCCTTCACTTCTGTTGTCTGTTCTCTCACCACTCTTTCTTCTCTTCAGAGACGGTTGTTAGCATCTGCAGCTCCACAGTGCTGACAGCCCAGTTCAGAAAGTACTGTGGTTGCAACGGCCTCACTCGGAGAATGTTGACTCAATGTGAGAGGAGGGAGAAAACGGTACCTCACAGGGGAGAGAAAGAAGAATAGATTATGGGAATGAAGAGCATAGGGAATTGAGTTTATCTCATCTAGGTTCAGTACCCAGGGTACTTTTGGGAAGCCTAACGGGAATGACCTCCGGGGTCAGATACATTACCTTGGCTTGTTAAGGTGGAAGAGTTATTACAAATACCAAGCAGCTGAATACCCAAAGAGTGGCAAACCTGGGTGGCGGGAGCAGGTGTTGCCTTCTTACAAGACAGGACATCAACACAGCTCAAAAGTTTTCAACATCTGTTAAAGAGCATAGTCACTAGATTTGTACACAGTATTCCAGCTCTGTTTCACTAGCACTAAGGAAAAAAGTCATTTTTCTCCTTACCTGCTTACACGGACAAGTGTCAGGCTCACTCTAGTGCACTAAGGGGCTGTTCTCAGCAAAGAGGTTGTTTTACTGTGCCATCCCACCAGAGCGCACTGTATCATGTCAAGCTTTATTGATCTGTGTGGATGTATGTTTCTAGATCAGTGGACATCTGCCACAATAGTAGCAGAGCACTCCTTAATTGCCAGTGCCTAAAGGACTTGCTTTCTTCCCTGCAGATATCTTGAAGAACAAACCTTGAAGCATTATGTGCGACAACTTCCAAGGAGCCGCCATTTGTCTCCTTTGCACAGCTGAGACACCAGCTGTTCTAGGTACAACTCCAACCACACACATGTTGTTGTTGAGTTTGGTTTTTTTTCTAAGTGCAAATAAAATTTTATTTAAAGTGCAAAACAGGGCTCCTACATGGTTGTCCAAAAATTCTGTATGTACCTAGGCAAAAATCTATCTTTGGATTCCTGTACAGCTTAATGGCACAGCTTTTCTCCAAGTTAATTAGGAAGTATATATAAACGTACTTGAGGCCTGTTAGGAATCAGCAGAGCTGTAGAAAATCCAATGAGGACTTTTGTCTCATAGTTTTAGCAATTGCATAATTATGTAATTGTTATATTTCTTTGTTTAGCATGTGCAGTGCGGTCTCATTAATCAGTACAGCGATACTAAAATGGCCGTGATTTCCACCAGTGTGATAAGACATGTTGGCTGCTACATTCATAGGGATAAATTGGTTATTTTACAAAGTCTCAGAGGGTGAAGGCTTGGGGGTTTTATTTTAGCGTTTGTCACATGATCTCGCTGCATGACATCGCAAATCTCCCATCTCTGCTTTGTTGGCCTATATGCATGAATAATTTTCCCAGTGCTTGTTTGTAGCTGAGCGGGAGAAAGAGAGAATTACTGCCGCACAATCTCTTGTTGTTGGCGATCAGCATTCCGACGGTCTGAGCTGGCTTACAACAGTGTAAAGACATCAGTGGCATGTGTTATAATATATTGAGCATTGTACTCCTGAAGAACGCACGAAAGAAAGAACATTGTTCTACTAGGGAGCAATTCATCGGGTTTTTCCCAGAGACTCTTGGGTCAAGTTTTTATAGGCCTATTTGATTTTCAAATTCTTTTTCCCCCTTTTTCCTCTCAGTGAGCCATAGTGTCCAAACTTGTCTACATTTACTTCCCATGTTTTGTGCATGGTAGATGTCCTTTAAAAAGAGTATCTCAAATAAGTCTTTATTCTTGTTTTGTTGGCTCTTATTCTGTGTTTTCATGAACTCTGGCCCTGGCCATGGCAACTGCAAGAAAAATGTTAACATTGATTGACAGGATTAAGAAAGCCTCCATGCCTATCCGCATTTCAAACACTTTGGGAACAATGGTGTTTGGTGTGATTGAATTAATGAGATATCATGGACTGTCAAAAGAGCACACATACTTTACATAAACCTGATTATCTTTGCATG
Organism: Fregata magnificens; assembly: GCA_013389945.1. Classification (NCBI taxonomy): domain Eukaryota; kingdom Metazoa; phylum Chordata; class Aves; order Suliformes; family Fregatidae; genus Fregata; species Fregata magnificens. The sequence continues at coordinate 58,730 of WAAD01020819.1, forward strand.
GCAGAAATGAAAAAAAGGAGGGAACAGAGGTTTGGCTTTCACTCATACCTCCAAAGGAGCCATCAAAGTGTGTGCCCTGGCTCAGAGAGTAATGTGCCCGCTCAACTGGCCTGCCCTCCCTTTCTCTCCCCATACTGCCTGGCTCTGCTTAGCATACATCAGCCATGGGCTTTAACAAGTCTATTCAGGCAACTGGGCCCAAAACAACACTCTTTTCACAACTCAGCACCTCTGTGCTGATTTTTTTTCTCCTAGAGATCTATTGTTTAACTTGAACTAAGCATACATTTCAACAATTAGACCTGAACTGGCTCCTACCACCCTAGCTTAACCCCAAAGAGTGACATCAGTCATGATATAACATACATTTTGAGAGGTGAGCCACAGCTGGTGCTCCCTTTTAGCAGTAGAATTACTGGAGAGAGAAGAAAGTTTCTTAGGGAACCTCTACCCACTTAAGGCTTTAAATGATATTTCTATCCTCTGGGAAATGTTCCAGCAGGCACAATAATATGGTGAATAAATACAATTCATTGAAATAGTGCTGTATTTTAGCATAAGCTTTTTTTTTCACAAGAGGACATCATGGATTAAGAGGCTCTGAAATGAAATGTAATCCACAAGCTGAAAGGATTCCACCTACCTACATACCTGTCTGTCTATCTGTCTACTTACCTGTCTTACAACCTCTCTAATCATTTTACATGGTCCTTATTACCACAGATGAGCATTGCCTCCTCAAATGTATGCAGCACTGGCTTACTGAAAATCATAATTGTAAGGGAGGTGGCATTTGGTAACTGCACAGTTTATATCAGGCCTTTGAAACTTTTTGAAGCAGGTAGTCACTTTTTTTGTTGAATTAAACTCCCTTAAATTTAAGAATCTAGCTGATTTTTTTCACTCCAAGCATGGCTCATATGCAATTTTGTTCTTCTAAACATAATTTTCTTTCTTTTGTGTGCTAAATCCAGTTGGAAAAAATGCGGAAAAGTTTATTTATCGAAAGGGCTCTTGTTAGCAAGGCATGTCTGGCAATATTTCTAGCTTGACTGGAGTAAAGAGATACTGGGAAACCCCCAAAAAATTGTTCGTATGAGAATGTCCAGTCTGTTTCTGCAGACATATGAAGCATGGATAATTTGAATAAAGTTTAAATATGTGATAAAATTTTGCTAGTTTACTTGCATCTACTCAGACCTCTCGTCTGCCCAAGATTGTCCTATCATTACTTTACTTCTCACCCAGTAGGAGAATGTAGCTGTTATGTAAACATGAAATATAATATTCGTTGCTTTTTTAGGATCCTTAACTCACTTATATCATACTTTAGGTCTTAATAAGTAAACAAGATATATTCTTTCTCTGTGTAACTTCAGTGGTAGTGGTGCTGAGCTGAAAATTATGAGATACAGTGGCCAGATACAGTATTTCTGCCTTTCCCGCTTTATGGACTTCTTCCCTAAAACCTTGTAGCACTCCTGCAAGCTTTGGTGATTCTATGTTGTGATAAATGATTAATTTTCACTAAGGATTTTGAAAAACACTGTAAGCGTACAGAAGTTTAAAATCACTTGGTGGCACGTGTTGAGCATTGCTTTGTAAATCATTAAATAATTTATGGCAAAACTCATTTTAACACATGTGCATATTTTCTGAGGCCATGGATTAGTGACAGGCCAATCATAACAGATTAATGATTCAGATCAAAGAAAAGGAGTAGAGCACTGCACTGTGAAGTTGCAAAACAAAATAAAATATTTCCCCCCAAAGCTTAACCAGTAGATGTCTCTGTTTCACAAACCCTGTCATGGTATCAGCTGCCATATCCTCCCAGTTACATTTCCTGCATCCTTCTTATTAGTATAAATTCACCTTTACATAAAAATGACAAGCTGATGTGAGGAAGGGGGTATTTTGAAGCCTGCATAAAGTTGTCGGAATGCTCAAGACATTTAAAATTCAGATGTGCACATAATAAGCAGTAGAGATTTGGACAGCTAGTGAGCTGGGGACTCTCTAATAACTGACTCGGCATAATCAGACTGCTTTGCACTACATGACCCGGTCTTGGTGTTACCATCATTTGACCTTTTTTATTGACAGAGCACAACCAGGATTTATGTGACTTATATCTAGCAATAGGCAGGGATGCCACCGCAGCTCACTCAAGCTTATGCTTCTTGGTTTTTTTCCCTCCATCTTGTTATCTGCACTCTGGTTAGTATGGCTTCCCCTCAATGCTTTACACAATCATCTGCTCCTTCTGAACTCTTTCGTCTTCAGTCCTATGACACAGAGTGAAGCAAGGGGAGCTCCAGCCCTCCACTGGAGGAGAGCAGCTTTCCTTCTCCAGTCTTAAGAACTTGTGTGCCCAAGAAAGAAAACCTGTGCAAAAAGAAGCTGGACAGAGAGGTGTCCTTGGAAGAGGGACAAGAGGGAAGGAAGACTAAGTGTGATGACGTAACCCTGCAGTTTCTTCATGCCCCTGAGCTGCTGCCAACCTGCAGTGCCTTCTGCAGAACACCCTGCTCTGCCCAGCATGGAGCAGCTTCATCTTCCACAGAGTGCCACTGGCCTCTTTTCTCTCCCAGGGAGGAGCAACAAATGGTAGTACTGCCTGTTTCTCCTGTTGAGAGCTCTGCCAATAAGTTAAAAAAATCTTTTCAAGCAGTTCTTTAAATTCACAGGGGCAATTACATGTCTATGAGAACAGCAACATAAAAGAGAGCATGAAAGATGGCAACAGTGATTTCTGCTTTTGTGAACACAGGTACTGTTGATCTTTATGTAGACTTCAGAATGTCTTTCCTGCTCACTTAAGAGTAAACATTCACTCTACCCTGTAATTTACTTTCAACTCTCTGAATGAATGTTGCTTGCTTTTCCTTCTCACTTTTAGCAAATTTGCAGTAAATTTATGTTTTTCATTTATTAAAACTATTAGAAGTTGAAATGTTAACACCTTTATTCTTGATATAAACAAAATGTAGGCCTTTTCCTCATCAAATAAATAATTTAAATTTGGGTAAAGCCTGAGGTTGAGGATTCATAACTGTTTAAGCTAACCAAAGTGAGGTCTGCTGTCAAAGTAGGTAATTCCAGTCTACCCTCTGCCTTGTCTCACCACGCTTTTCTGCCACTTCTCCTGTGTCAGCACTGGCACTAGCACGCGTGCATGCCCATGGTGAGCTAGATCGCTTCCCCCACCTGCTTCTCCCTCTGGCTAATGTCAGCACAGAGGAGGTAACAGGAACACCTGGCTGGGGGTTGGATGGAGGTGGGATTTCCAGCTTTTAATTGCATGTTTTAGTTAGATGAGCCTAATGCAATGGTGGAACCCCAGCCCAAGAGAGGAAGTCTTTGAATGTTGCAAAGGTACACGTTTAAAGATGTTTAATTAACAGCTATAACTGTTGTCATTCCACCCAAGCAGAAACTTTTTTTTTTTGCCATCTTTTTTCTAGCTTCTTTACTAAAGGAGAGAATAATTTCCATTTTGGGTCCTTCAGTACAGATGGTGTTGTTATCTATACTTTTTCCAACTCATAGGCAAAATTTTAATAAAAATATGAATAGGAAGGCAAACTACACAGTTTCTATACTAGCTGAAAATTCTTGTTATTACTGTGCAACAAATTTGTCTAATAGACAACATAAGAAGCATTGGCAAGTAGCTAGGAAAGCAAGTAACAGAAAGATGCAGAAAATGTGAGAGAAATAACAAAGACATCTTCTTCCAAGTTTGTTGTGTCTGCCTTTGTTTCATCTTGGTCCACTTTGAATCTTGCACAGCAAATTAATTCCTTTATCCTGATGTGCTATCACATGCATGCAACCTTCCAGCAACCAGCAATTTACCAGCTCTTCAACCCTCACCCCTGACTCAGGCCTCCTTCTGATGTAACTCAGCCAAATTCCTCTTGCAGCCTGCATGTAACTCACTGTGCCATCAGAGCAGGAAGGATTTCTGCCAGTAGACTAGGCTGTGATAACCATGCAGGCTTCTTCCATGCATATCAGTCCTGCCAGTCTTGATGTCCCGTCTGTCTTCTTTCATGAGTAGGAAACCTTTCTTTCCCTTATCCTGACACATATTTCTAACATATTCTCCCATGTGTGATTGTAGTTAAGGCCTAACTACAGGAAAAAGTTGACTTCATGATAAGCTTACATCTATTGAGTGATCCTGCTACCTTTGCTCTCAAAGAGATGTGTCAGTATCTTGTATTAATACTTAGATGGCTGATTAGAGGCTACTGCCAGTGAGTTTGGACTGCCACCAGCAACCACCAGCAGATGCTGAGTAATGCTTTAAAGCATATTAATTAAAACATGATGGCTAACACATTATAAAGCATCACTTATTTTCCTAATCCTGGCAGACCCTTTAAGCCTCATCTCCAGTAATATCCTCACCCAACAGCAGTTCAGCAACAAAAATCCCATTCACCCCAGTGCACTCACGATTTCATGGCACTTTCTAGGAAAAGGCAGAGATTGCACCTAGCAGCGTGGTCTTCCTGCCGCTTCCCTATTTTTCTAATTACTAAATCAGCTAGTACAGAGTTAAGCACTATAGATGAACAGAATTTGGTTGATTTTTAAAAAGTTTGCAATGGCATTATAAATTTTCCAGTACGAAGGCCACAAGTCCTCTACTGTCAAAGATGTTTAGTGTCCTCATCCTTGAGAAATGTGATCTAAAGCACAGAAGAGAAATTTAGAACACTGAAAATTAAATTGGAGACCATCATACTTGTTTCCCTTAAATAATGAACATACATCTGCATATACCAGGGGGAGTTAATTTCTAGTTACACCCTCCTAATGAATTTCCACATTTTCAATTTTTGAGCAAACTTTGCAATAAAATTTTAAAAAAGAAAGTAATTTTGTGTTGAACTTACTGACTTTACAAACTCTGCACTGAAAATATTTTTCTCTAATGACAATAAATGTAGAACAATTCACTAAATGTATGATACATTTCTTGATTGAGGTTATGACTTCTTGATCATATTTTCCTCTGGCTTAAATATAGCAGTCTTAATTTTAAATCTGGCAACATTTAGAGGTTAGGAGTTTTCCTTAATAGCAATGGTTGCACTTTCCTTTTCAACCTTGTTTTAAGAGGTGCATTCTTTGCACTGCAGATTCAGTATCCTTGAGTAACCGGAAATCATTAATAAATATAATTATCACTAGCAGTGCTGGAACAGGGGAAGCTTTGAGGTTAGTACAATGCCCTGGCAAAACATGTTTGACTGGATGAAAAAGTTTACGGAGATTAACACCCACAGAGCTAGCCCACTGGTAGGTTGTTGCAGGTTAATGGAAATGTGTGGCAACAGGCAGCAACATTAGCAGGGTCTTTATCTTTAGGTCTCATAAATATTCTTCTTAACCCCTGCTAACACCCATGTTTCAGGCTTTTCTAGAAAGAATTAGGACAGCTAGCTCCATGGTTATTGTTAGGATTAGGCACGTTCAGTTCAGGGTTTCCCCTCTCCTCGCTATGGGTTCAGAATTGCCCAGCTTTGTGGACACTTATTTTGAGCCTGTATCAAATGTTGTGATTTGCTGATTGCTGCTTCTTGTGTCTTAACTAAAGGAAGGAAAATTAACAGCAAATTCCTCGGTTGTATAGAACTGACTCAGAATATATTGTTTGAAATATAGTGCTCTATTAAAGAAAGCTATGAAATGCTGAACTGAAGGTTCATGTCTTTCTGTGCTGAAAAGCCAGTTTGGTCATTAAGTTAAATTTGAAAGGAGTATGAGCTTCTTGTAATCATATACAAGTTTATTGCTCTTTTCAGGTCTTTGTCAGTTTCTTTGTATATTAAACCACAGAGACTTTATTCTTTAGTAGATTGAAAATGGAGCTGGGAAGGGGTTAAGGATCTTCGTTGACTGCAATTTCTCAATCAGCCTCAGGAAGCCTCAGGTCAACTTTGCTCATAAAACTCTGCACAAATATTTCTTTTTCTATCAGAGGAATTCTAATTCCACACACAGACCAGTGCCACTCAGATTATTACACATTATTAAAAATTAATTTTAAAAAATGGTTTGGTCCCTGTAATCTCCTGTAGAACTGTGAGAACCCAAGCTTTGGAAAAAATCATTCCGATAATAGTATAATAAATACTAAATATAGTCCTTTTTCCTGCTGTTCTTACTATTTCTGTTATCCCTCAGTTTTGAAATCTTTGTTCTTTTTCCACCTTGCATGGTACAACTGAAGATTCTACCTCTAGCCACAAGACTATCCTTATGAAAAAAAAAATTGATATAGAACTTAACAGGGATAAAAACCTGCTATAGAGATTAATAGGTCTCCACAGAAATTACTCTAAAACCCATATAATTTAATAGAAACTTCAATAGAAAATGTGAAAAATCACTCCCTCCTGTGGTAAAACATGTAAGAGGGTGGGCTCAAGAGAAAAATACTCCTGTTGCACGGAGACTGTTATTTTGTGTGGCTATGGGGTTGGAGTTGCCTGTCCCCCACAGAATAGGCCTGTAACCAAAATTATCCGCACCAATTTAGCAGCTTTTGGGTAAAACACCTTATGTCCTGCTGCTCCGAGGCACCAGGTCTCCAGGGGAGATACACCAAAAAGAAGTTGGTCCTTCCCCTGGATCCAGATGCCAGTTTTTATTCACCTCTCCTCAGGACAAAGCTGACCATCTGAAAAATGCCATATGCCCAGCCGCGTCCTAGTGTGATGGACAGCAGGAGGGTTTGTAACGTACCTGTGTTGGCACCATGTCCTGGGTGGCTACAAATTCCCGTGTGCAGCCAGGAGGGGTTTGGGGATGCTCAGCTTGGGGGTAGGGAAAGAGAGGTGTAGGAGGTAGGGTGCCTGCAGAGAGGGGATTAGGAGACCAGGAGGAGTCGGGGAAGCCACGGGGAGGGCACCCTGCAGCATGACATAGACCCATAGCCATACACCAGGCAGGAGTGGTCACAGGCAGGTTATCCTCACAGGAAAGAGTATGGGGGGTTTGTGCTACTCAGGATACTACTGCCAGCTGCTAAACTAGAGAAAAGGGGAGCTGTGGGTGGGGGGCAGGAGATTTCTTCTTCAAATATTTTGTTGCCATTGTCTTGTCCTCCGACTCTGCTTGAATCATGTCTATTTTCAGAGTTACCTTGTTCTAATTTGTGTTTTAATAAAACCTAGCCCTTTAGGGTATTTGTGTTCCTGCATTACAGAAGAGATGGGACTGTTCTACTTCATGACTCTGGTGAATTTGGGAGCTCAAATACACCCAAGTAGACATAAGCTTTTAAGTATACCTACGGCTGGTTCCAGCCTGGCAACTACCCAAGTGCAAATATATGGGCCAAATGAATGCTGGTCCCAAGCTGAAGGTTATTTGAGAGACATTCTTTTCATCGAACTGTGCCACTTGCTTGTTTTCTGTCAATAAAAAGTTTACAATTCTAACTGTATTCCACAGAAATCTTGTGTGTGCAGGGAAGAGCAGTTAAAGACTGATTTGTTATATCAACAAGTAGGTGGAAGCCCTGTACCCCTGTGAAACGCTGTTTACTTGTTTATTTGTACACGTTAATAAGCTTATTGAATATAAATATGAACAACATTCTTTATTAGCAGTGCCAGACTGTTGTCTTGATAAAGGTAACAGCTACTTATAACTTTATCCAATGTCAATTTTTTGAAAAAAAATTTTCTGTGCTAGTTTACCTTACACCTCCATACAAATAAAAAAACAAAAAAAGAGGTTTTTTTATGCTAAAACATTCTGAGAGCAATTTCTTAGAGCAATGTATGATAGCAGTGGTCTTCACCTTACAGAAAGCTTTTCCTACAGTGTAATATAATAAAAACATTGGTGTGACAGATTTCTAATTTTTTATATTGTTTCATACTAAATTCTGATCATTGTGTTAATTTGGGTTCTCATCAGAGCAACTTGCATTGGAGACCAAGAGAACAGACAAGATGAGGTGGAGCAGAGCCATCAGCTCTGCAAAAGGAAGAGGGGTATGGTGTCTGGAAGAAGTCTGGTGCTTTCTCAGAGAGGACCAATGTAAACAAACATGTAAACAAACTATACATCACTCAGAATTGCACAAATGGGGCCACCTGTTGATCACCTGTTTAGCTGATCATTTACAACATTTGATACTTTTCAAAAAAGTCGATGTTTGAAAGATGCTTGCAGATAACCCAAATTCCAAAGCATCTCATGGAGTTCCTGCCTTAATAACCACCTGCATAGTAATCAGCAGTTTGTGACAGTGAGTAGATTTTCACATGTCAGGGTATATACTTATCTGTTGGACTTTTCAATGTGTATGCAGGAAGTACTATAAAACAAGTCTTGTGAGGATTCAAAAAGCAGAAGAAATGGGTAGATACACCATAAGTAATATCAGGTATGTTGATGACTCAGCAATTCTTTGCTACAGTTTCTGATGCAATGCACTGAACTCTGTAGTTTTAAATCAGGTCAGGAAATGAGATCATCCCAAAATGGAGCAAATCTAAAAGGTATGAAGGCTGTGTCATTTAATAGAAACAGGATAATGCCCCAAATTAATGGTCATATTGCAGATGCAGCAGATTAATTCAAATTGAGTGTGTTCAACAAAAGGGATATTCTAAAGAAATTGCAATAAAATTAGAAATGGCTCAGTCACTCAAACACTCATCCATTCACAAAAGGCTTGGAAAAGGATGGAGTCTAAGAACATACAAAAGTTTGTTGCAGAAAGTAATTCTTCCACAGCCTGTTCTCCTGGGAGTAAAAATAATGAAAAATAGATGCTGCTTTACAAAGAAACCATGGGGGACTTTTAAAAATGGTGCTAGTGAAGACCTACATATTTCCTGTACCAAAAGGAAGACAATTTCTATGTTACCAAGATGGGAGTATAGCACAAACATATGTACTTTGATCATATCAGGCATAGGGATGGAAAAGACCTTGAAATAGTTAGCGCATACGAAAGGGATCATAAGAGACCACCCTTGCAGAGGATGACTGGCGAGAAGATGGTGTATGACAGATGATCGGGAGTCAGTTACTTATAACTCAAACAAGAAATGTACTGAAGTCCTATTGCAGTAAGATGCTACCAATATCTTACATGGATTTTACCTTACTTAAGGGAAGATGAATGTGTCTCATACCTCTGGTGTTACGTCACTTTTGGCGTTATTCTGGATTCCTGACCAGCTACAAGCCTTGTTGCACACAGAATTTTTCCAGGCCAGTTGGAATAAAGGTCAGTTCTCTCTATATACGTAAAGGTAAGCTGGAGACATTGTATGTAAGATAATTTTACTGATATTCCCATGTATTTTCAACTCTCAAGATACCAAAGGTGATCACTGGCTCAGAGAAGAGGACAAATATTCAAGCAGACGTGAAAGGGACCATATTCCTAACCACCAATTTGAAGTATCAGATGAAAATACATATGGGCTCAATGCTATTATTTGCTGGAACATTTTTCAGAGGACACTTTGTCATTCTGGATAACTTGGTTTTAGGATTGAACTTTTATTATTACTAGTAACATGAGCTACAGAGAGAGGAGGCATCATGACAGCATCTCTTCCTTCCTGTCCTATGCAGGTAGGAGGGTCAGGCTGTAAGAGATAATATAGCTTATGATGTACACATAACAAGCACAGACAATAAGAGACATGGGTCTAGAGAGTAAATGTGATTAAAGGGGCATAGCTGCTATATTTAAATCAGTTTTAGTGGAAAAAGGTGGTCCTTTCTGAACAACGTTTTTGACAAACTAGATTTGCTTATCTTAAAGGGCTGAATAGTTAAAGTCTGGACAAAAATCCCTTTTGAAGGGATTGCAAAGAGAGCACTTGTTTTGCCTTGTTACAGGAAAACAAACGTGTGTTGTATTTTGCATAAGTATTACATCAATCAGAACCAAGTACTGCTGCTGTCTCTACATTGGGAACTTCCCATCACATTTGCTTTCTGTCCCTAAGAATTTTTTTTTTTTCACTCCTCGTTTCTTGCCTTATTTTTCCCCCTGACATTTACTTGTTCATTGGAACTATTTAATTCACTCTTATCCTCTTTAGAGAAAGACAGGCTTGCAGAGCATTTTAAGTATTGACAGGAAAGAATTTAGTGCTGCTTTCACTAATATTTTCTAAAGTTTATCTGAACTAGATCTGTAATTTGCAATTATAATTGACCAGCAGTGACTTAGTAGTAAAATAAGAACTGAAGATCCAAACAAACAAAACCTTTTAGGCTCATGTTTCAGAAGAAATTATATGACTGTAGTTTGTGTGAAATAGTAAAGGAACTGTATTCAGGAAACATAGATATGTAGCTGCTAACAGTGATATTTATCACTATTTAATGTATTTGTGCATGTAAAAATACATGATACTTGTTTCAGAAGTGGTTGCCTAACCACTATATTTATGCACAAAAATACGCACGAGGAGTACTAAAATAAACATTTGAACATATATTTTACTCAGCTAGCAATGCATTTCTTGTATTTTACTCCTTGTTTTATTATTCAGGGAGAGGGCGTAACATTTTAAAATGTGAAACCAGAGAGCTATACTTAATGCTCAAAGTCAGCTATATTTCCCTTGGAGGATAAGAAAATTCATTAAAATTTCTATGTATTTTTCTCTCCTCTTTTCCTCACTATAAATTGTTCTGCACTTGTCTCCTGAAGAAATCACACTTGTATTGACTTATTGAGGCTATGCTCCGTTTTTATAAAAGCCATCTAGTGGAGTACGATTTTTTATTTAGAAGACCATCTAAAAGGGCAGATCCTTAGCTTGAGTAAGCTATCCTAGTCTCATTGACTTCCACGATGCTCTGGAAATTTTCCCCAGCTGATGTCATCCATGTTCCAAATTTCAAACATTCAGTGCGTGTCCACTATGCTTTTTGTTCTGTAGGTCACTAAGTTATAACGAATAATTTTTATTTTTTTTTTGAGGAGCTCATGTAGAAATGACCAACCTGAGGAAAATTTCTGAGGGAGGAAGGGAAGAGGGATTTGCTCACATTGAATTGAGTGATTCATTCACAGTGAATTGTTTACACATATGGACTCCATTAAAAAAAGGATGTGCTACCTTCCTTGAAATATTACATACTCATGTGCACAACTTCTAGTACTGAGAGAATGAAGGGACATCCAAGTGAGTGCTTAACAAGTGCACTGCAAGCAACCCATAGGACCCAGGTTTCCTCTAGTTAGACAAGCTCACCACAGTTACATGCTCTAAGCAGTAGCTGCAGAGAACTGCCAAATTCCTTTTCTTCCCATGCATGGGGTCCTTTCTCTTACTGGTTTCTTAAGCTCCATGGATCAGGCTGCAGAGGGGAGAAAGGTTTGTCACCTATACTTTGATTCATTGCTGTATGGCAACGAACAAAGTTATTGTGCTTATGTTAGCAACACAGATATTTTCACACTAAAGTTATACAGCTATTTTTCCATCTTGGTGTAGAAAAAATAGAAAAGTTGACCATTCGAATGAAAGGGAAAATAAAAAATGTGAAAAAAATTTTTTTGAAAGTCCAAACATTTTGTTACTAGCATTGCTGGAATGGCTACAGGTCCTGGGGTGTCTTGGCTCCCACCTTCCTATTAATCTGCTGAGACTGAGGAGAAGGGAAACATTTCAAGTGTTTCAGAGCCAAATCTCTGTGGCTCCTTGAAGGCTTAAAACCTGGAAGCCATAGCTTGCCATGGTCTCCCAAGACTTCTGGGCCCATCTGGATCCCCAAGATCTGAACCAGTCCACGTGTCAAGGATGTCTCCAAACAGCACATCTCAAAAGACTTGTGGCCCGCCAAAATTCCCAAAGGAAATTCAGGGCAAACAAGTGTGACAGTAATGCTTTTCACTGTATTTCTAATGTTGTGGCTTTTAGCATGTGACCAGGAAATAGTAAAACTTATTACAATTTGTTATCACCTCTTAAGAACAGTGTGGCTGGAGAAAATGAACTACTTATGCTTGAGAAGTAGCAAGTGATACAAACAACTAGGAACTCATAAATCAGAATGCATTACCATACAGGTTTTGTGAACACATTTGTATGACAAAAATAGTTAAAGACAGGAAGTTAATGTAAAATGAGATAAACCCCAATATACATTTCAGATTTACCTGATGCCTGTCTTTATAAGATGACTGATTTGATAATCAATGTTGATGTAGTACATGTGCATCCTAAGTAAATCACTGGGTGTGGTGCTGTAAGGAAAAACAGATAAAATAAAAAAAAAAGCATTAGTACAATAACTGTTAGATCAATAAGGAGTCCATGACAGAGGAAACTGCAGCAAATGCACTGTAGGGAAGCTATCAGACAGAAGAATACAGAGGAAAATTACTCATGCTCTCTCAGAATGGTTTATGGACCCAGGCTATATAGTATTGTTATTAATGCCTTTGATGGCATGTGTTAATGAAATCTGCTTAAAACACACACAGAGGAGATAGCCCCAGTAAAGAGAAGGACCAAATACCAGAGAGGAGAAACCTGAAAAGTGGAATAATAGAAACTGAATTAAACTGAATAGGACAAAATACAGTACAGGCAAGGAAGGCTTTCTTACCTGCCAGAATTCCCAATTCTGAGGGAGTTCACATGTCAGTGATGCTTTCTGAGGGGGAATGTGGCAGATACAATTTGGTACATACATTAAAAATCCTTGCCATTAGACTTATGATCTTCTAGGAAAAATTCCCCGTTTCCTGCTATCCCAGCACCTCATAGGCACTCTTGAAGTTCTGGGGATTTTTCCTCCTTGGAGTTAGGGAGTACAATTTATCTCATCCTAAGGCAGACACCTAGAACAGTGGCATCCCACTGCTTCTCTTTGCTTATCTATTTTCCTGTGCAGCCCTTCCCACTTATTCTGTGTGTTGATGTGTACGTCTGACTCCCACACCATGCATCATAGATCTCCTTCTGTCTGCCTTCCTTTTTGTGTCTAGGGAGTCCTTCACTCATAGTCTCAGAAGTCCTAGATCTGGGAAAATGGGAAGAAGTTCAGGAATTAACATCTCTTTCCAGTCATCCATACAAAATTCCTCTTGCTCCATGGGATTTCGTATTTAATGTGCTCACTGACTTTATTCCACTCCACCATAATCCCCAGATTGTCTTATTAATGCTTTTCCAATGCCCTTGATTGCAGATATATGGCTGTTCAGCCCTGCATGGTCACCTGGGACCACGGGAACACCCGCACTTTTCCAGATATCTCTCCATAGCTTTCCCAGAAGGTATGTTTCTGGGGCTGCATAGCATCTGAAAGAGCCCTCCCTAGAAGCTGCTGAGATGTCTTGTCCAGGCGTTGCTGTGCCTTGCTGAATATCAGATGTTGGTGTTTTATGGCAAGGCCCTGATAAGGAAGGAGATGGGGAGGAAAAGATAAAGACATTAGGCATTAAGGTGCCCTCCCAATGCCAGGACTGCTGTAGCCCCTCATTCACCCAGAGATCCTTATTGTTCCCATTTTGGCCACTACTTCTTTCAGCTGTTATTCCTGAGCCCTTAAACACCTTCCTATTGAAAAAAATATCAATTTTCTGGAAGGCCCTTTCCATTGTTCTCCATTTTCATCTTTTTGAAGGTCTTGAACGAAAGGTCTCTTACAAAAAAAAGGGGAAATGTGGATGAATAGTTGTGGAACCAACCTCAAGATGAGATCCTTAAAGGGCATTTGAATGGGCCATTCCTCTTGTTCTTGTACCTGACCCCAGGAATAAGGACTTTTCAGGTCATTGTATGTTGGCACTGTGGCTGTCTTTTTTGAAGGGGACATCCTTCCTCTGCACAAGGTCAGTGTTATATTGCTGTCATTTCAATGACTGGATTCCAGTAGGATGGGACAACTTGCCTGTTGTCGAAAAGACTCATCTCCCCAGAAGTAAGGGCATGGATTCATCTCACCTGAAGGTAGATATCTACATCTGAGCTGACAGTTTGCTTATAGCCAGAGGTTAAGGACAGTTACTTTTGTTCTGTGGTTCTTCTTCTGTCATCATCTCCTATATGGAAATTCCTTAAAAGTATGTTTCCTTCCACTGGCTGTAACTGCAGCCAACAACGTTTAGTTGTGAAGAAGTCAGATGAGTCTCACCCAGGGAGTCTGACAGGCCTGGAAGCCCTGAAAGGTGCTTCCCCATTTGGAATGGCATGGTGCAAAGTCCCTGCTGTGACCTCCTGTAGAGTACACTGCATATTTTGGTAACTTGTGGAGAAAAAAAGATTAATTCAAACTAATATGTGGAAAGAAGATATTCTGGAATGATCAGGGATGTGAAGATTCATTTTACAATGGGAGGATAAAAGAGCCTGGTTTGCTTAGAATTAAAAATAAATGATAAGAGGAAACAACATTGCTTTTTTAAACGCTTTGTAGGAATAAACACCAGAGAGGTAGGAAAACTGAAGGACAAACCAGGATGAAGATAAAATAGGTGTAACTGAGACATTTAAGCTAGGAAGTAGGTCTATAGTTATCAGAAGAGTGAAGTTTTGGAACAGACATTATCAGAAAGAAAGGAGGAAGGAAACCAAACTGCTTTTAAGTTGGGCGTAGGTAAATTTAAAAATGGAATTATGAAAATGTAGTTGCCTGGAATAGTAGTGAACTGTGATGATTTAGGCTATTGATATATTTTTAAGAGTGCTAGTGAAGAGTTTGTTGCAGAACCAACATCCTACAAGATTCTAATCTTTCATTTCTGATCCTGGAGACAGACAAGGAATGCAGAAAACTGAAAATACTTCCTAACACAGGAAGTAAATTTTTGTTCTATATATTTTCTGCTGTCTATCAGTATTGCATCTGCAAAATCTTGGATAGGAAATTTATTGTATATTGTAAATGATCTATATAATCTGCTTTGTAACCATTCATTGGGTGTTCAGAAACCAGAGGAATGGTCAGTTCACTTTTCTGCTAGACTTTTGTCCATTAATCATTCCTGGGGTGTTCTGAAACAAAGTTAATCTTATACTCATATTCCCTCCACTATGAATATACTTATTTAGTTTTCCTACAGTCTTTTTAATCTCAGTCCCATCCTTTCCATACACTGTCCGTGTTTCTTTTCTATTCTCTTATTATTGGTATGGGTGAAGTATCTCCTGTAGTTTGTTTTAATTTCCTAATTCAAGTCTAATGCAATTCAGTTGCAGACCTTAGACCTGAAGCCTAACAGTCAGGCTGACTTTCAGTAACTCTCATTTGCTCCCTTTCCATATCCAAATTAAATCTAGACTCTTATGGAAGACCTTGCATAAACTTTACACCTATTTTACAATTCCTTTCCAATGTGATTCTCTCTCAAACCTAATGAAACCCTCAAATCGACTTGCTGATATCATTGATGATGCTAATTATGTGATGGTATATTCAGAAGGGAAATTTTCATGTAAAATATAGAAGAAATACACAAGATGCCTCCAGCTTCTGGCACTGTTGTCACAGCAGTATCTGAGGAGTGAATCTTGTGTCTTCTGAAATTTAGGTGGTTCTTCCTCATCTCTAGGTGTACAACAACCTTTGCCTACCTTGTAGCATGCACATTACCTTCTGAATTACAGGACGAAATAGAAAAGCTTACTGCCAGATGGAGTTGTAAAGGTGGAAACAAGAATAAAAAATACGTTTATTGGAACTGTGCTTTTCAGAATTATATTCTAAAGTTTGAAAATACTAAAACTTTACACTGCAATGTTTAAAAAGAAGTAGAGACATTTTCATTTGCAATACTTGTCATTTTGGTTTTTGTTATGGGGTAGGAAATTCCGGGTAATGCCACTGGTGTCATGCCACTGAAGTCAATGAAATTGCTCTGGATTTGAGGAAAGAAGTAAGAACAAAATCTGTGTCTCTTTGAAAAACATGACCCTGTTGATCAGTTTGTGGGTCAGCTATAGGATTCTTGTGGAGGTTGGGGAAAGTCAATATTTTTGCCTGTAATCCTGAACATATTTAGAAACATGAGGTAAGTCACACTGCATCAACGCTCTATATTGCATTTACATGTTGCATTCCTTTGCTCCTACCTATCATTGTATATAGAATATACAATATAAAATACACTTTCTTACTGAATGTCTATGCAAAATGGTCTCCAGTGTCAGTTAAATGATCTAGCTATAAAAAATAATAAGAATAGGTATGAAAATGCCATTAGTGGATTAACCAGTCTCCTCTCTTCTTCTTCTTTTTTTTTTTTTATGTTAAGTATCACAGAAAAAGAATATAAATTTTCACTCTAATACTACTGAAATTATTTCACAGTATGTTGTGTGGTCCCAAATAGTAACAAAGAGTTCAGGACAAATAGTGACATGGATTTTTAAATTATATTTGCTTATTTATCACTTTTCATATAGGGCCTATATGATGAATGGAAATAACACAGAACAAATATTTAGAATTTTATTCTCTATAAGAAGACAGCAATTGAGGTAGGAAAAGGATAGGATTAAAGTGGCAATAAATGTAAAAATAAAATGTTTCCTTTTGAAGATTACTCATTTAAGGAAAAAGACCTTCATATTTTCAGTTGAACAGTTCTTTGTACCCAGGGAGCCTTTCTTTCACTCAAAGAATGCTTGTTAGTAATAATTTCTTGTTGGTAAAAGTTAAATGTCTTTTCTTTTTGATCTTAAAAGTTTAATTCTTCTATATTAATCCTACTTTTAATCAGAGAGATTTACCAAGACTTAAGAAGGACACACGTACACACACAGCAGGGAACAGGCAAGAAAGGAAAAAAAAAGATGACATCTCCTATTTATGGTTAAGCTTTGGAAAGATATAATTAATTCAGAACCCAGATTATTCAGGATTCGAGGGATGGTAGCTTTCTTTTCCTATCAGTGCAGACTTTAGCCCTGGACTCTTGGAAGGTAATTTGTTTTTTTGACAGAAATTCTGGAGCCTTCACTTCTCTTCTTCAAAAGCCTCCCATACCAATTAAAAGCTAGCTGCATATCATTCTGGCACCTCATGAAGGAAGGTCTTTGTTTCTTCAGCATGGTAGGTGCTGCAAGCCAACAAAACTACAAGTCCATGCAGTTTAACATTAAGAAACATAAGATATTTGAGGGACAAAGAAAACAGATGGGTGCGTGTGAGCAAATGCCATGTTACAGCCCTCTGTCAGGAAATGAGGCTTTACATCAGACAATGTTTCCATCACATGGTCATTTGTTGATCTGAGTTACAGTGAAAGCATTGAAAAAGAACCTCTTTTAATTTATTTTTTGGCAAATTGGTTGGTTGCATAAAATAATGTTTTGTTTTATGGGTCAGTGGTTGATTTTAACATAATCAGTACACCTAGCTCACTGACCCAGGCTATGGCCAACCTCAGCTGGCAGTGGCCAGTCTCAGAAACCAGGATAAATGGGTAAAAAATATCACTTAATGATACTTCCTGCAGAATCTTTTCCAGCTTCTAGTGATTTGTGGTTTAGGGTTTCTTGAGAAAGAGATCTCGAGGGAGTTCTCTTCCAATAAATTTGCTCAGTCGTCTCTTGAAATCACATGAATTTCCAGCATCTGTAGCATCCTGAGTCAATGAGTAACAATGTTCTTTGTGAGGAAAAGTATCTCCATTTGTTTGTTTTCAATTTACTAGTCATATCTGATGTCCCCTAAATGTTATATCAAGAGAAACAGTGAACAGATATTCTGGTTTTATCTTCTGTGAGGCACACATGGATTTTATGGACCTGTATTATTCCTTCATTCCACCCCAGCATCTATTTTCCAGGCTGACCAGTCCTTCCTTTTAGTTGTTCTTTAAAGGGAAACTATTTCTCACCTTTGATCACCCCCATTGGTTTTCTCTCCGAGTTTCCTAGTGTCTGCCTTTTTGAATATTTTTGAGTAGGTGACAGACCAGTATTTAATATGCAGAATATAATTTACAAAGTAGAATCATAGAATCATAGAATCATAGAACCATTAAGTTTGGAAAAGACCTCTAAGATCATCAAGTCCAACCATCAACTAACACCACCATGACTCCTAAACTAGGCCCTGGAGTGCCACGTCTACACCTTTTTTGAATGCCTCCAGGATTGACAACTCCACCACCTCTCTGGGCAGCCTGTTGCAATGCCTAACCACTCTTTCAGTAAAGAAATTCTTCCTGATGTCCAGTCTAAACCTCCCCTGTCGCAACTTGAGGCCATTTCCTCTCGTCCTATTGCTAGTTTCTTGGGAGAAGAGTCCAAGGCCTGCTTCGCTACAACCTCCTTTCAGGTAGTTGTAGAGAGCGATAAGGTCTCCCCTCAGCCTCCTCTTCTCCAGACTAAACAACCCCAGTTCTCTCAGCCGCTCCTCATAAGACTTGTTTTCTAGTCCCTTCACCAGCCTCGTTGCCCTTCTCTGGACACGCTCCAGCACCTCAGTGTCCTTCTTGTACTGAGGGGCCCAAAACTGAACACAGTACTCGAGGTGCGGCCTCACCAGTGCCGAGTACAGGGGCACGATCACTTCCTTACTCCTGCTGGTCACACTATTCCTGATACAAGCCAGGATGCTGTTGGCCTTCTTGGCCACCAGGGCACACTGCCAGCTCACATCCAGCTGGCTATCGACCAGCACCCCCAGGTCCTTTTCCGCCGGGCAGCTCTCCAGCCACTCTTCCCCAAGCCTGTAGTGTTGCACGGGGTTGTTGTGACCCAAGTGCAGGACCCGGCACTTGGCCTTGTTGAACCTCATACAGTTGGCCTCGGCCCATCGATCCAGCCTGTCCAGATTCCTCTGCAGGGCCTTCCTTCCCTCGAGCAGATCGACACTCCCGCCCAGTAAGTAGCATAATTATATTTTATTTTTAATTTTGTTTTGTTTTTTTTGTTAATCTTTGCTCTTCTACTGAAGTACAGTGACAGGTTTATTCTGCTTTAGCATAGATGTTAACAATTTTAATTTTATTTTTCCTGCAATTTAATTAACAAGTGGAATGGTGCTCCTTTTGTTTTCCCTGGCTATATACTGTATGTGTTAGCATAGATTGTATTTATTCTACTGTACATTGCTTTGAGGACAGAAGAGGAGGTTCTAAAGCATTAAAAACACTCTCATCAGTCTGTGGAAAGTTGCATGACACAGCGTTGTGGTGCAGTTTTCAAACCAGGGACTCCCCAAGTAGTTAATGTAGGACAGAAAGTCTTTGTCTTTATATACTCACCCTGCTTTAATATATGCTGTCTCTACTGGGAGCAGTCACATGCGGCTACTCCTCTCTGAATGCCTGTAGTTGCTTTTCTTAACCTGAACAACACTGGAACAAACTGCAGTCTTTTCATTTCTGTAGGGATATCTACCTCAGAATTGGTAGCGGCAGCTGAAGGGTTAATTCCCAATGGTCACAGAAAAAGCAAACAGTCTGGGTGCTGGTTTGTAAAACGAATTTTCAATGTGTAGCCCACAGACTATCATTGATTGCGGTAAATAAATAAAACCACTCCTGACTTTTATTGTTGTAGGGAGTAATTATAATTCACAGGGCCAGACCCTTTGTGCCACAGAATGCTTCATTTGTGGTTTGCATGAGCAGATACATTAACTTCTGTAAGCTCTTTTCATTAGAAGACTATTACTCATTGAGGACTGATCAATATATCATCTATACAACATCTTGAATGTGGATGTCTGGACCCATTGTGGGCTTGCTGATAATGACTTCTTTATTCAAGCCAGCTTGTAGGAACAAGGAGATAAAGAAAAGGGAAGAGAATTATAGCATATGCTCATGAAAGTATTCTAAAGGTTATAAACAGAAAGCAGGAGTAAAGCTACAGGGTAGGGAAAGTGATCATAGAGAAAAAAAGAGTGGAAAGGAACTGAAAGTTGAAAAGGAAAAAAGGTTAGAGTTTCACTGTATTTCTTTTTCTGACATTATGCAAAGCAAGCTAAGTTTTAATAAACCTTCTTTTGAAACTAGTCCTCCCCTTTGGGATTATATTGCCCTTTAGGTTTTCATATCCTAATGCTCTGCTCATCTTGTGAGGCATTTAAGTATTCCCAATGAAAGCAGAGCACCATTTTCCTTCCCCCTTGCAATCTTTTATTTATCTTTTGTTCTCCTCCTTTCTCACCTCCTTCCTTCTACCCCAAATAAATTCTCTGGGGCTCAAAGGTTTTATTTCTTCCATTAACTTTTGATTTCTTACTGTATTCATCCTTTTCTTCTGTTTCAAGCTTTTCTTATCCTCTTTATCAAATTTTGTATCATTTTATTAGAACTTTAATATGTAGTATGACAGATTACAGCTTGATTCAGGCTCACTACACTCTCCATATCTGGGGTGCATTTTGGGAAATGGTAACAAATAGAAAATTATATATCCACAAAACACTTTATTCATTTATTCTAGCTTTTTCCTTGCTGCTCTACTTTGGCTTCTGTTTTGCTGATGACAAAAGAAATGAAGAATTGTAGCCTGTTCTGTAGATTGGAGTGGAGACGCCATGCAGCTGAAGGAAATACAGAAAGGGTTAGAATTGTTTTCAAGGATCAGAAGAAAGAATTTATGAAAGAATGCATAACAAGAGAGCCATCACAAGCTTCAATGTTAGGGTGGGAAGAAAAGAAATACCTTTTTCTGAAAGAAAACCAACCAGATTCCTCATGAAGCAGGTCTTCATCAAGTAAGTATTTTAAGTACGATGCCAACAAAAAGAATGTGAATTAACACATTTTTAGTGGGGCATGAAGTTAAGTACCTGCATAATGCGTACATGAAAATGAAAATCTCATGAGTTTATTTCAACAGATTCAGCAGTTCAGGAGGACCTTGCAAAGGAGAAGAGTACTCTCAGTGACAGAAGGTCAACATCTGGAAGTCAGTAAGAAGTTCAGGTAATAAGGCAGCACACATCAGTTTTCTGAAGCTGACTGAAAACAAACAATTAAAGATCTTCAGTCACATTTTAGAAAGACCTCAGAACAGCAAGCTGATTTTGACTTCAATCCAGCAATCTAAAGGTGTTAAACAACCCAGTTCATGGAAATTAGGGACTGGATGTCCCCAGCGCAGAAGATGAAAGATAAACAGCATTGCAGACTGCTGCCAGAATGATTGAAATATTGCCCAGTATTGGTTCATAACAGCAGCAGAGATGATCAGAAAAGCTTGTTTTTATTACATGGGAAACAAGTATGGACAATTTCTAATAAGCTCAGGGTGGTAAAAATTTTTGTCAAAAAAAATTTTGCTTCTGACTTTATCTTAAAAATAGCCAGATCCTTCCATCTGAAAACTAAAAGTTTCCACTAGAATGGAAATATTCCATTTTGGGTTGTATTCATTTGTCAAGTCAGATCAAATATTATTCCTTGGGGGCAGGTACCAGTAACTATACATCTGTTTCAGCTGCCCCAGTGCCTTATGGAAGTTGCAGTTCAGGCATCTCGCTTGTGGCTCATGATGAACTGTAAGGCTGCAGCATGGAAATTACAGGAGAGACTTAATCTGCACCAGTCCACAAAGGAGGAAGGGGATTAATTGCTCTCACTTCCCTGGAACATGAGAAAATGCAGTTCAATGCTGAACTGTGTCTAGATGAAACTTTTCCATTTGGAAATCTGTATGTTTGTTTCGACCAAATGAAGCATAGGGAAAGGTCTAACATTTCAGAAAGGGAAAATTCCAATGTTCAAAAGAAAGAAAACCAAAATTGCCTGTGGAAAGAAAAGCTAAAACCAGAAAAACGGTTGGTACTCAACTTCTAGCTAGCTATCGCTGTACATGGCTGGGCAGACCTGGATAATCTCAGCCCAGTTGTCACCTGACCACAGACAAGCAGTAAGTCAGTAATGACTTCATCTAGAAAAGGCTTTGCAGCGCCTGTACTGGTGCAGGGCTCATGAAGTACAATTCATAGTCCAGAGTTTGCTGCTCAGGGTCCATAAACAGTGTGTGGAGAGAATTAAAACACAGCTCTAGCATGTAACACAGCACACCCTGCATTTACTGTGTGGTCTAGCTGTTTTGCCTTGGCGACGCTATGTCTCTCTGCAGCTTGCTGTTATTCTTGCCTGCCTGTCCTGCACTAATAAAGGCAGAACATGAGATTTCACTTCAGCTTACTGGGTTGGGATGGTTCACGTACCTTCCGTAACATGTCAGTCCTCCTGTGGGTCAAACCTGGAGATGTTTCAGACTGCTTTATGTATAATGTGCCTTCTAGACTCCAGGCTGACGTCTTGGATTCTATGATTATTCCAGCAACTTTATTCTGCTTATTTATAATTAGTTGTGCTGCTGAAGGACATTCAGTCAGATGTTAACAAACCAGTTTGTTTTGTACTTTGATTCTGCTTTCTCCTGCTTCTGCCAGACCTCTCGCACCTCTCAACCCTTTCTTAGTATGCCTAATATTGCAGCCTTTCATTGTGCTTGTATAAAGGAATTGTCCTCTTGCGTGGGCTTCTCCTAGGGAATTTTTCCTAGCTGGGCTGTTCCAGCAGTATTATGTAAAGTAGTCCTGGGGTGAAGTGGGAGAATCCATTAGAGGTGCTTCATTGAGCCCAGAATTGTTTGCGCTTCTTAATGTGTAACAGGACTTGCTTCAAATCTCCATGGAGGTGTTCTAGCCCGTCTTGGGATTGGGAACCAGAATGTCTCTTCTCATTAGACCTACAGAGGTTGCAGCCACACTGACCACTCAGTCCCTAGCATTTGGCCAATCGCAACACCGTTTTCCTACAACCACCAGTGAGAAGCTAAACAGCTAAAATCCCTGCCTTCTGGCATTTCTTCACTGGTGAGCATCCTTTGGTAAGTGTATTTCTTACCACTGTAAAGCTTTACTTAACTTCAGTAGGTCCTGAATAGACTCCATAATCTGAGAGCTGCAACTAGCTTCTTTGCATATCCTGTTCTCCACCTGGCACAAAGGAGAAATTCAAATGTCTTATCTTTGTCTTCTTCTCTCCCCTCTGCTCATTTCAGTGCCTTCCTGTTCCTTATTCCTTATCACAATACGACCAACGTACTTCTTTCCACAGTGCCTACCTTTTGGAACAGCTTAAATTTCTCAGCTTCATAAGCTTCCCTTCTTTTTACAACTTGGAAATTAAATAAACTTGGAAAAAAGATAAATATTTTATGTTCTGTACCCTTTTCCTATTGCCCAGGTGTGTCAAGGCTCTCACTTATTCTTTAAACACTATCTTTACACCTTTTTTTCCTGCTAAGTGCAATACAGGTTTTGCTTTGCATGGAGTTCTTCCAAGTGATTTAGGAGGGAGTTTGTATTAAAGATACTACGTAAAATAAATTGCATTCCAATATACTGAAAAAAAAAATTATATTTAGATCTTTCATTAAAAGAAACAGTGTAAAATAGTGATAAAAGAGTACTGAAGAGTAGTTATTGATGGTTCAGTCAAAGAATTGGGGTTCCTCAGAGACCTATGCTGAGTCCAGTTTTATTCAATACATTAATTAATAGTTTGGTTTTCATAACAGGGAATAAGCTCCTTACATAAAAAATATTTAGCTGAGGGGCTGTGACTATGTTTAAAGATAAGCATAAAATTCAGAAAAATCTGAGTAAATTAAAAAATCTAATATGAAACCCCTCTAGTTTTCAGGTAGGAAGGTTTTATACCTAGGTAGGCATCATCAGCTGTGCAAGCACATAACACGGAGTAGCTGGCTTTTGTGTAGGAAATGCTGTGAGAGTCACTGAAACCATAGCATAAGGGAACAGTATCATGGGGCTGCAAGTACCATATTGAGAGAAGCCAAAGAGCATTATAACAGCAAGATGCATGAAGTAATCTTTTTACTTCTTTGGGAAAACATAAGGTCCTGAGCCTTGTGATCATCTTTGGACGCTACACTGAAGAAAGATGAAGGTCAATTACAGTAACTAGAAAGGGCAGAGACAAGAATGATGAGGTGAGAAAACAAGCTGAAAAGGGAAGGCTGAAGCAATCAGGGTTATTTAAGCTGAAGGAGAGAAAGTGGAAGAAACGTGATAATAAGGTGAGGTCTGGAAAAAGCTGCTGTAAAGAGAAAAGGACAAATTGCTGTCCAGGTGGATGGGACAAAAGAAAATGGGCTTATACCACAGTAAGAATGTTCTAGAACATCATTCCTGTTTTCCAGCATGACAGTAAGGAAGCCCTGGAAAACATATGGTGGAGGTTATGGTGTCTACATAGACCTGTATAAAAGCTGGATCTTGAGGGGCCCTTCTATTCCAGTCTCTGCACTGAGACAAATCAGTCCTATCAATGTGGTTGCCACAGTTATTTGTCTGGGAGATCTCCGTATATCCCCAGGCTGTGTATTCTAGGTCTTCATTAGACTTCCCTTTAGGTGCCATTCTTAATGCCTTGCCTTTATCACTGATGAAAAAAGAAGCAGCTTAATGTATTTTGCAAGCAGCAATCCTTAGCCACCCCAGCAAAATACCGTCCTTTTGCCTTACATGGGGTTCCTTAAAAACAGATGAGATAGCTGCAGTAGATACTGCCATGGATAGGGAGTTGACCTGTAGGTACCTGCTTAAGGTTCTTCCAACCCACTTGTTTCAGTTTTCTGGATTTGCCAGCAATACACCTGCATGACGGTAGAAGCGGGTAAGCTGCACTTGTACTAAGGCTAGAGGCACACAGGAATCCAAAGATGGATTTGAAGCTCAGATAACTGAAGCCAGACTACCTTCATATTTCCTATGGNAATTTTTGTATATTAGATCATGAAGAAATTTCACATGAAACATCATTCTTCTGCGTAATTAAAAAAATTTAAAAATGTATTAACTTTACTTGTCCTTCACTTCTTTGTGAGTGTCCTGTGAGTCCCAGGGCCAAGGTTTTTAGAGGGATTACATTATATGAAATGATCTGTCAGTATGCTTATTGAACCATATGAGTGAATCTGCAATAGTCGCACGTCCTGAGGGCCTGATGAGGTTGACTGTTTGGTACTCTTCTAGTCAGGAACACTCTTATATCCTGGTGAGCAGCTATATGTATATCAAGTTTTATCTTCCAATCAATATTTGGAGTATATGAGCATGGATTTGTGTGTTTAGTATGGACCCTTATGACTACGTGAGAACATGTTCTAAAAGATCTTGTGGAATGTGAAAGGAAGACAAGTGATGTACCTCTGTCAGTCCCGCCAAACATGTAATTTGAGATTGCTATGGTTGAGGCTTTTTTCTGGTTAAGCTCCAGTTTTTGCAGGGTATAGTTTATGCAATATGTATAGAATATGGGTATATTTCAGCATTAAAACTGGAACAATTTATGTTCATGCGTAACTTTCCTCACTTTGTGCATAGAAATCTTTGATGACTGCTCAGGTGGATAAACTAAAGGATGTACCTGAGTAGTTGAGGTATTAGAGCCTCAGTTATTATCATTCTTTGGGAAATGAAACAAGGCCACAAAGAGGTTTTGTATAAATTAAAAATGAAGCAAAGTGAAAAAGTAAATAAGTCAGGAAAAATAATTAGCTGACATACGTTAATTTTTTAAAAATACTTGTTTGTGGAACAAAGTGTAATTAAGCCCTTAGTGAGCATATGGTATGCAAATACTAATGCAGTTTATTAGTATGTATTCAGCAGAATATTTGGGTAGATCATTCACATATACATATAAAAGCAAGATGAAAACTAGAATGTGAGAAAGAGAGTGGTCTAGAAATGATGAATGTTCATTCTACTGATATTTTTGGTTTTGAAGGAATCTAGCAAAATACAACCTCTGCAAGGGACGCAAACCAATTTCATTTTTTAATGAGGGTGCAGATCTAAGATGAGGGGAGGGTGAAACTAGTTGTGTTAAGCTAATTAAACCTTCTCTCTTTTTTTGTAATTTTCTAACACCAACTACTGAATTAGCTGTAACCACTTGTAACAGTTCTGGCTCCAGTTTTCAGTACTGTGTACACCCAGTCATGCTGGATCAGTTCCTCTCTCTCCGTTTCTGCCTTTTAAGGGAGAGTCCTTTGAAAGTTTTGTTCCAAGACCTGACTTACTACTTTCAGAGAGAGATTTTGAAGAGCTCTAAAATCTGCACACACCATTTATTTAACATTGTGGTCAAATTAGCATTAATTAAAGCAATAGAAGTTAAAAATCAGTATTAACTCATAAAGCTAATGTAATCATAATGTATTTTTTCAAAACTGGGACAGAATATGGTCAAAAAAACTGGTCAGTCATTGCATTATCTGGTCAAGACTTCCTAACATGAGCTTCTTGTGACATTTTTTGTTGTACAGAACTAGTGAGATGGGATGAGTGAAGGAGAGAATATGGAGCAGCAAAAGTGAATTTGGATTTGTGCAGTGCAGTGGTATTTGGAGGGGAAAGAGCAGTACCTCTGACTTCATGACAACCTTCATTCCTTACAGCTGTGCTGTCTCTGGGGCCACTCAGAGAGCATAAATGTAAGCACATAACACATCTGTGCAAGATCTCAGTCTCAGGTCACAGGCAGGGGATCAATTCCACTACTGTTTTTTTGCAGCAGAAAGTACAACAGAGCACCAAACCTAATAGGATTGTAGGAGTCTATTGAGGTATTTATTAATAACAAATCTTATCCTAACGAACACGTTGTAGATCCATATAAATAAGAATGTCTACTGTGTCTATACTACCTTAAAAAAAGTGCATCTGATGGGCCAGTTGTGGTAAATGCATTTCTCTTGACCATAATGCAGCTCTAGTAACACATACAAGCTGAAAACTTGGCATAGTGTGTTATATGAAATAGGCAAGTAGTCATTACATTTATGAGATACTCTTGGAACACTATGGTAAGGTATTGACTGACAATGTATATACTAATTATTTTGTTATTGTACATTTACATTTTGTGTTTCTTCCATAACCTTCACTATGGAATATTATATATTGAGGGAAGGGATTTGACTGAGTTTTTAAATTGAATTCATAGGAAGCCCCATCCTGAAAGTGGCAATAGTGTGTGAAATGAGACTGCAGAACAAAGATTAAAGCAACAGAACAACTGCTGAATATTGTTACAATATGGTTTCAAATAGTGGGAGAGTAAGGAATGGTTTCTTGATAGTTTTAAATGGTAAAATATTTCTGTACACTGATGAAAACAAAAATTATTTGCTTTATAGCTGCAATTCTAGCACTTACATGGTCGACAAAGGTTCATCACAGAACATTAGTGGAACTCCAGCAAAATGGAAATGTAGTCTAAGACAGGGAAGCACATCACACCTTGCTTTCACCTCAGCTGATACAAAATTCACTGAAGGTGAGAGCATTTCTGATTCCGCTGATACAAACCACTTTTGAGCTAGTGGAATTACTCTCGATTTACCAGCAGGATAAGGTCTTTTTGCCCTTAAGTCATATAAATTGCACCTGATAAGTTCCAGACATTGTGCACATTCAGATATATAAAAAGTTTTCTTTTCTTATGTAAGAGTCTACAGCACTGAAAGTCATATTTTGCAGCTGAGAAGACAATATATTTATTTTAGTGCATGAAGACATGTCTCGGTTGCTTTGAAAGGAACAGCTACACTTAAGATTCTTATGCTTAACTGTGGTGTGTTCCCACCGCAGGACAATTTTCAGCTTTGCAGTTGCCTTTCTAGTTTTTCACTCTGTCTCTGTACACAGCTTCTTGAACAAATTAAAGCTGTCTGGCCCACCACCTTTAATAGGGTAAAGTGTAGTCCATCTTTCTACATGAAAAAAATCACTATTTTACTATAAATTAAAGATTGATTTAAAAAATTACAGTGGAGTTTGGGTGCCATTTAGTTCTGAGGAAAAAAAAAAATCTTACTCCTGCTATAACATTTCCTATAAAATGAAGTATTTTGGGGTTTTTGATGATCCTGTCCATACCATAACTGAGGTAATTCTGCAAACTATGATTTCTATTAACTTTTTTATACGCTTCACTGAAAATAACTTTTCTCTTCACCTATATTCAATTCATGTCATCCTCTCAACTGAGATTTTTATTAGATAGCTAAGATATACAAACAGAAAATTGGTTTAATTGAATATTCTCTGTAGATCATTAATTTTTAGGATAAGCCTTGAGTACATCACAAAATATAGTTGTGTTCAGACAAAATAATACGAGCCTCATCTTTTTTTCATTGAAGCCCTCCATGGACTCATGGACTTGATAATCATTAAGTTGATAATCAAGCTTGAAATGAGATTATTACATTTTATAGAAATTCATGTGAAATATACATATTTTTCAGTGAAATGGATATCTGTCCGATATCACACCAGCCCAGATCTGGATTCTGGCTGACATGTTTCTGGATTAATCAGTGGAGATTGCACATATATATCACATGTGTTTAGAAAAAGTTACTGTTATATTAACACAGTGTTTGTATTGGCACTCTTCAGAAGAAAACACATACTAGCACTCAAGCTGTTACTGGCATAATTCCCCTTTTAATTTGGGCATTTCAGATCCAGATGAAAGTTTTTGGTTTTAGTTTCAAATGTGAACCTACAGCTCTTTTATTGGGAATCTTCAGAAGTCCAATTTCCTTTGTTTTACAGAGAAGATTTTCCTATTCTACAACTTCACGTGTGTTTAAAAGAGAAAAGGATGGCAAAATAAGAGATTCAAGATGTTGCCATTCAACAACGCTAGCTGGCACTTAACACNTGGAACACTTTCCATACTTTATAAATGTGATTGTAAGCCCCAGTATTTTACCGTAGCTGTAATGGTTAAAGGACACAGGCAGAATAAGGTTTGTAAAGAGAAGCAATGTATTTTAAGACTGGTCGGTATGATTAGGAAAAGTTGGTCAAACTGTCAAGCATACAAGACCTTGAGGTTTGTCTTCAAGGCCTGAAGAAAACATGAGCCTGAAAACTTGTCTAATTTTTCCAGCTATATCAACTAGTCAAAGAAAAGATATCACATGTCCCAATAAACCTGTTCTTGCCTACTGTGAACAGTAAGCTTTCTTTTTT
>WAAD01020819.1:87784-117013 GCA_013389945.1 Fregata magnificens
CCTTTTTTGAACAATAATTTTTTTTTTTTTTTTTTTTTTTTTTTTTTGTTAATCTTCATTATATATAGTGCTATTTTTCTAAAGAAAAGCAAAAAAGAACAGGGAGAAGCAGTATCTTGTTAAATCGGTTGATATAGCTGGGGAAAAAACAAACTGAGCAGATTTCAGCCATTCCACTGCTTGTGCAGGAGGAAAGAGACACCCTTGAGTGGTGCCCTTGACTAACTTGCAGTTGCATGGGAACCAGAGAGTCACGAATCCGCCATTACAGGCAGTCATGTTTTCTGTGACAGGTAGCACAAGCACCAGAAAGGGTAATTCCCCTATGGTGCTGCAACAAACTCTTTAACCTGCACAAGGTTTGTGACAAATACAAGCGTGGAGGTCATTGCTGACTGTCATATGAAGCTGGAACTAGGTGATGCTTCACTAACACTTGTTAATTTTGCTGAGTTCATTTCTGACTGGTCACACTAAAGTTGTCATAGGGAGTGCGTAAGGAGAAAACAAGGGGTACAAGTTACTGTCTTTGGTGGAGAAATCCAAAGACACATTGTTACAAAGTGAACTTTTCTTGCTATTTGTTTTCTTCTACATACCTCCGATCTCAGTTGTTTGGCAGATCTAGATGTTCAAGAGGTCTCCTCCATCCTGGGAAATGTTCCAAAGAACCGTGTCTTAACAGCGCCCTTTCATAACGCAAGTTGTCTAATTTACGTATGTCTCACAATGCATCTGGGGTAGCTTACTGCTATGTACACCAATTACAATTACCCAAACCCTCAATGTATGCAACATGTGGTCTGGAGGGATTGCATCAGAGCTGGATGAGGCACAGGCAATGTCAAAGCTGAACACGGTAATGGAGACAATATGTATTTCATGCTTCTCAACCAGAGTGCAAACATATATAAAGTTCAGATCCTACAGGCTGAAAAGCACTTAAATAGAGCACTAACCCTAGAGTTCTGCTCTGTAAGTGCTATGTTTGATTTTAACTAGACAAAAAGCCTTAAGGAATGTGATTCCTTAGATTAAGCTAGATTCATATGTGACCTTTATATAATATCCTTGTAGCTTTGTAGAAAGATTCAAGGCAGCGGATTAAAGTCAAAGACTAAAGGGACAGTATTAAAAATATATGGGAATGTTTTCATGCATGATGGTCATTCTGAAGAAGTGCAGCTAGAAAACGTCCAAAAGAGGCAAATCTCAGAAGTTTGGAGCAGTAAGTTTTCTCCACAGTCAAAATAGGAATGTTTCCTGGAGAAGACTGCAGGAAACTTGCTTATCTAGGTAGAGCCAAAGACATTGAGGCAGAGACATGGGAAAGATGGTGTTGCTCAGACTTGAAGTTCTGCCAATTCTTTTCAGTGCAGAGCACATAGAGACTCTGACATCTTCAGTGGAAGCTGGTATGTAAAATGAAGAATGTAGAAAACTGATGCACTTCATGGCGAGGGGATTAAGCACTGCTCTTAGAGGTATCTCTATAGATGGCTATGCATATCAAGCCTGCTGATTATGTACTCTTTCTGATGGGGAAGAGAGGCAGGAATCATCTATAAGGCTCGCAGAGATGTTGAAACATCTCAGACTTTGTTACCCAGTGTGCTTCTCAAGGTTCAAACAGAACTACTTTTTCAAGTTTTGTGACTGTTTAACAGCAGTAAAAAAATTACTTGAACTCAAGAATTGTGAACCTGGCCCTCTGGAAAGTTTCTTCTCTTTTTTCTTTAATGAATAACATACAGTCGAAAAGTAATACATTCCCCATGCTTGCTGTGTTTCTTGGTTTATCTGGCCAAAAGGAGGGTAGAAACATGTGGCAACTCTGAGGTGTTAGATGGCAATTTATCCACTGGAAACTGACCTGACACCAACAAACTCACTTAAAATGGACAAACAACAGGTAATACTTGTCGTTTGTTAACTTCATGGGCCAGATTTTAATTATAAAGGGTTTGTATCCCATTATTAATTTTCTGAGAAGTCAAATCCTCCTCAAACTTCTCTTTGTACACAGAAGACTAAAGAAAACACATAAGTCCGTGGTTTTATTTGACTGTTTAAAGAGAGAAAAGTGTGCCTTTATTTTCTGCAACACTACTCTATATTATTTACCTGATTCCAGGGAATTCCAAGGGCAGGACACATACTTTAATAAGGCCATGAACTGTATATCACAGCAAAGACTAGTAATAAACTCTAATACTGATGTTATAAAAGCCTTCTTAAAGCAAGGTTAATAACATGACAATAGTAAACACCCCAGTCAGCATAAAATGAAATGAAGCCTACAGTATTTTAAATGCATGGGTCCTGTGAAAAAGGATACCAAAGAAAGACCTTTTGTTCATGAGCTTCTATATATAAAAAAATTCAGTTTTCTGCTTGTGTCTCAGTTGAAGGTCATCTGTACATGAGCAAGAGAAAAATAACTGCCATACTTGGCTGCAAAATACTGGGATTACATGGTAGCATTTACAATATTGCAAATACAACACTTTAATTGAAGATTAATATTATTTATGAAATTAGACGAGTTCCATTAATGGCCAGACATGTATTGTATTAATTTGTATTTATTGTTTTTTGTTTCCCTTTTTTCCTCCTGGAAATAATTTGTATGGTGTAGAAAGTGATGGAAATACTATTTCGCTACTTCAGCCCTATGACAGAACTAAAATAGTCGTGTAAAAATGTCAGCACAGTTAGCTAGCTGGTTTCTGAAGAAGCACTTTCTGTAGAAGATCACTGTTGTGTCCCCCATTCAAAAGGAAGAAACAGAAGGATATCCAAGTTCAGGATCAAATTTACATTTTGATGGGGTCTTGCACCGCTGGTTGGAATTAAAGATGCTTTCTGAAATTGGTGCCTCAGTCTCCAATCAGTTTCTCCCATCAGAAGGCATTTCCAGAGGGAGTGCATGCAGAATATTTGAACTAGGAAAGCAAAACAAACATACCAATTTTCACAAAAATAATCACTTCAATTGTTTTCAGCAAAGAACACCAATTTCTCACATTCATGAAAATTATAAAGAGTATTTGGAAGTTTTCAAGACCATTTCTCTTCTCTGAGAAGGCAGAAAATAAGAATTATCATGCCATTCATCACATAGTAGGCCATCATTTGCCTGTCATTTCTAAAAGGGGCTACATCTAGGCTGATTCTGATGAAAATGCAGGAAATCTAATAAAAGATGCAGAATGCAATAGACTATTTTCTTAACCCTCTGGAATGGGGCTTTTCTACCTCTTTGTTTAATAATTTTCTCAATTTACTTGCCTTTGAAAACTTGGTTGATCACTAATCTCCTCTCCCCACAAAAAAAAAACAACTTACAAGTTTCATGATATTGCAGCACCAACATGTAAAACCTGATTGAACAGAAGAATGTTCATTTAAAGTAGTTGAAACCTGCATACTTGTGCTGGTTTTGGCTGGGATAGAGTTAATTTTCTTCACAGTAGCTAGTACAGGGCTATGTTTTGGATTTGTGCTGAAAACAGCGTTGATAACACAGGGATGTTTTCGTTACTGTTGAGCAGCGCTTACACAGAGCCAAGGCCTTTTCTGCTTCTCACACCACCCAACCAGTGAGTAGGCTGGGGGTGCACAAGAAGTTGGGAGGTGACACAGCTGGGACAGCTGACCCCAGCTGACCAAAGGGATATTCCATACCATAGGTCTTCATGCTCAGCATATAAAGCTGAGGGAAGAAGAAGGAAGGGGGGGAAATTCGGAGTAACGGTGTTTGTCTTCCCAAGTAACTGTTACGCGTGATGGAGCCCTACTTTCCTGGAGATGGCTGAACGCCTGCCTGATGATTGGAAGTAGTGAATGAACTCCTTGTTTTGCTTTGCTTGCGTGCGCGGCTTTTTCTTTACCTATTAAACTGTCTTTACCTCAACCCACGAGTTTTCTCACTTTTACTCTTTTGATTTTCTCCCCCACCCCACGGGGGGGCGGGAGTGAGTGGCTGTGTGGTGCTTAGTTGCTGGCTGGGGTTAAACCACAACAGTACTACAAATGTTTTCAAGCCAGGCAGAAGAGAACAAGTTATATTAAAATCACATGATAAACCTTTTTTCTTAAAGTTACGGAAGTTTTTCAACTGGTCCTTTGGATTTGTCAAGAAAGTTTCCTTTTTGACTTCAGATTCTCTTAAAAAATATATTACTTTTAAAATAGTGTATGTGTTATCATTTTATTTTACAAAAAGTAGCTTGGTATTCAAAATATAACTGAACACTCTGGACATGAAAATTCAGTTAATACTAAAGGATAAAGCAGCATAACACCACCTGTTATACACTTTTTTTACTTGTCCTTCTTAAAAGTCACCAACTACAGAAGTGTAAACAGCCATTAGGACTTCATGGTAGTTTGATACCATATTAAATGACAAACTCTCCAACAAAGGATGACTGTATTTTCAGAGTGAAAAGCTAAATAAAAGACAAATAGTAATTTCTTGAAGTAGGAACATGCAGCCATTTTTCAGAATACTTCCATTTATGAAGATGTGGCCAGCCTTTTTTTTTTTTATTTTAATTTTTTTTCTACCAGATTTTCCACTGATAATTGATTACCTTCCTGTTGATCACCGTAACACCTAAAAACCTTCTTACTCTCTTGCATGATTACTAGTTTAGAGGATTCACTTTTTCCCTCAGCCCCATTTTCATTTACTAGTCTCTACATATTCAGCTCTTGGCTGAAGTGACTAACACAATCCCTAGAGGTATATAGAAGAAAATACTAAATATAAGTTGAAAGGTCATATTATCTCTGCATGTACCACTGGTGCTGCTATCTTTGGAAAACTGTCCCCACTTCAGTGTCCAGAGTTCAGACTAGCTGCTGATAACATTGCAAATGCCCACAGAGAAGCCCCAAGCACAATTTAGAAACTTCTTACTCTGTCAAAGAGTTAGTTAGGAGGTATCAGGTTTAAGCCTATGAGTTTTTAAGGGCAACATTGGTAATGGGCTCTTCAGTTAGCTCACAGGTGTTTAGTATGATTTAATGAGCTGAAATTGAAGCTAGAATGACTGAAACTTGGGCTTTGTTTTCAGTGAGGTGGGGGTTAATTTCTAGGACAACTGTTCATATATTGTTGTGGAGAGAATCCACATACAATTTCAAAGACAAGTTTGTAATATTTTTTAACCTGAAATCCATCTCCTGGTTCAAATGAGTATTTAGTTCTGTGCTGGGCTACAGCTTGTGTTACGCAGGCAGACCAGGTGACCAAGATCTTCCCTTCTATTTTAGTGCCTCCAAAGCGATGCTCACTGTTTGTTGCACTTCTGTGGTCTCACTCCAGTTTGTCAATGAGGTGTCCTGAACACGATATTCCACTTGTGTGGATTTCCCCACTCTGGGGCCTGTCAGCATCTGTGTAGGCAGATCAAAATCACTGTGAACATTTTTGCTGCCAGTTCATATTCCACCGAGTATCCTTCAACACCACAACAACCTTCTGCTACCAGGTATGTGTTCCCGCAAATGCACTTCACAAATTTTGATTTGTAGTTTTCTGTCTATAGCTTCACCTCTGCAGACGTAGGTAGTTATCGTTTTTGTCACACTGGACGTCACAAGTCCTCACTGTTGGGCTGGAGATTACAATTGCACAATGAACTGCAGAAAGCTCTGGACATTACCTTCCAGCCCAGCAGGGTGCCTAAGCAGGTACCCATGCTTGTGCTTTCACAGTACAGAAAAGCCAGTCTGTCATGCCAGTCCTGATGGTGGAAACCCCAGAGAGGTCAAGTGATGTCATTGCCCAGTCCTTCATGCACTAACCAGTGGAGGGGCAGAGATCCTGCAGTGTGTCACATCAGACATTAGAGGTGGCATTTGACATTATGCCTCAGGCCCTTTGCACGCTTTCTGATATGTTCAACAGCAGCTTGGAGGTGCATTAGCTTTTGTTAGCAAATGCTATCATTTTGTCTAGAAGGCATGAAACATCCCCCAAGTAAATAGAAGTCATTCCCAAGACCTGACTCAGAGCTGTGTGGACTTACCAGCTCAGGTCTTGGTGCAGTGCTGTCACAGAGGACTTATTCGCTTACTGCAGGGTTGTTCAGACCTGATCAGAATATAGGATATCAGGTGACAAACTGGTCAAACCTCAAGAAGGGCTCTGGAGACACACTGTGTCATGCCATGAAGAGGGGAGTGATGCTGTGCTGTAAGCTCTGGCTCCAGAGCCAACATTCGTCCTTGAGGAGCCTCTACCATCAGCCAGTAAAGAACATTTGCAGCGCTGCTTCCCACAGTTGCCTTTTGTGAATGGAAGGCATGCATTTTCAGGGCTGTACAAGGACATGAAGCAATCCAAAAAACCACACAAACAATGGCATATCACTTCAGGGTGTCTCCAGAGCCATAGTATAACATAGTCCAAAATGTAACCATGAGACCTTAAAATTAATTGGATCTAATCCAGCCTTCTGTTCTGTAATTTTTTTTGTTCTGTCAGCTAAATCAGGAGTCCATTACTAATTCCCCATAAAAGCAAATGTAAGTAGGACACTAAGCCTCAGTCTAGGGTAGCTGACTCTCACCTGCACTAGGACTGCTCTCACATGTCCTGAACCTCACGTACACCATTAATGAGTGCAGCACAGTGGTGTGAGGTGCAAGAAATGAAGCTGTCACTCCAAAGTAAGAAATAAAGCTCCTAAAGGCAGTCTTGGACTCAGCTATAGCAGTTCAGAAACAAGAAGATATGGCTCCCTTCAGTTTAAACATAACTTCTCTATATGCACCATGGAATGTATGTTTAACATATTAAAAAGTGAGTGAGTGAAAGAAAAGAAAAAAAAAAAGGTAGGGTAACCCTTTAATAATGTTTGACACAAAGCAGTCATTTCCTTGATATATTAAAAAATTGCAATGACAGAAGACAAAAACACTGAACACGGTATTAAAAAGAAACTCTCCTTCTGCTGTTTGCTTTAACAATCTAAAATAAAAAGTTGTATTCACATACATAACCTCCAGCTTTTCAACTCACCTGGAGATCTCCCCTACCCACAATGCACTAAGTGGATGATTAAAAAGAAATGGGGGCTTAACTGAGGGGTAAGCGTGGGGTCTCTGGAGCTTTGCAAAGCACTGAACCATGCAGCTACAGCTGTCCTCCAAACAAGCCCAACATTCTTTATTTATTTGTTATGAAATATTTATGGATGTTATGAAAGGTTTAAAATAATGTGTCTGTCTCTCTCTCTCCCCTCTTATTTTTGCCCTGCCACAGTGTTTTCTAATGCATAAATAATTCTGGCCTGTGGACAGTGGGACAGCACATTAGGTGGGATGTATCCGCTGTATCACATTCTTTCTGCCTGAGAGAAAATATCATTCCTAGTAATTTTCTACACTTATACAATCTGCGTTGACAGTAAATAATTGATGTATGAATTTAGGACTAAACTCCAACACAATATGACTTTATGTCAAGGGTTACTCCCAGCAGATTTTGAGCTAAATCATCTTGCAAAATGGGTTCTTTCAGTGGAAAAAGGGGGGAAAAAAGCTTTTTGAAATTATTTTAATGGAAAGATGGGACCTCTGCGTAGTGCTTCTTTTGATGAGGTCTTGCTTTGCATGGCTGGTAATAAAACCAAGCAATCTACCCATTATGAGATTGGAAATGTTTCATTTGTGATCACAAATGGATTTTTTTTTTAGATTGACATAAGCAGGTTCTTTTTTTTGTTGCTCTCATTCTTTCCTTTCCTTCCCCTTTCCTTTTCTTTCCCCTACCTTTCTTTTTTCTTTTCTTTCTTCTACCTTTCCTTTTTTCTTTTCTTTTCTTTTCTTTTCTTTTCTTTTCTTTTCTTTTCTTTTCTTTTCTTTTCTTTTCTTTTCTTTTCTTTTCTTTTCTTTTCTTTTCTTTTCTTTTCTTTTCTTTTCTTTTCTTTTCTTCTCTTCTCTTCTCTTCTCTTCTTTTCTCTCTTTTTTTCATTTCTTTTTCTGTGATAGGAGAGTTAGCATGTGATAGGGTGCCCTCTGCTTTCCATGCCTGTATTTTCCATACGAAGTACAGTTATGTTTTAAATTACAAGCTGGATATATTTGCAACTTAAAGATACATAACTGGAAGAAAGGCTTCACATAAAGGATTACAAATTTACTCCTGGTGCCTCAATTAAAATCCTTTTCATCATGAGAAAGTGGTTACCATCAGACAAAAAGGAAACAAGGAAAGAAATGGATTAGAGAGGAAAGCTTTTATGATAGAGATGGAACTGAAATATTCAATACCTCTATATATCTTATTAAAGGCTAGACAGGAAGATCAAAGAAAAATAATTATATAAATAGCCCATCATAAAACGTTCTTATTTAGAGGAAGGGAATTAACAGAGTGGGGTGGGAGCTATTTGTTTGTTTTTCATTCTTTTTTATTTCATGATTTAATGCACAGCAGAAAAAAATTATGTATTTCCCATTATACTAAATATTTGCACCACTGCTGATGCAGCAAGCATATACAGTTTATTTTAAATTAAAACATCATCACAGTCTTTGAACAAATATCAATATCATTATCTCTGTCAGTGATTCCTTCTCTGCTTAAAAGTGTAATGACACTTGTTTCCTTATGTTAAACCTCCACTTGTGGAAAATTACTGAATTTGTTGTGACACACAAACTGAATAGCAAGAGAGCTTTTTGTTAAAGGGACAAAACTGCCTCCTGGGACAACACGGACAAAACTCTCTCTTATTTCTCAACATTCAAGTAAATATCTACTAGTGACTGTTCTATAGATGGCACTCATGCCTCTAAGCAAGAAGCACAGATCCAAGTTTGGGTGAGGAATATTAAAAACAAATACTTTGATCTGAAGAAAATGTCCTAAACCAGACTGACAATTGTTTGAGAAATACCAAAATGTTTTTTCCTCTTATTTATTATTTGGCATCTAAGATTGCAAAATAGCAAAAAAGAGCTATCTCGATAGAGAAGTGGTTTGCAGTAAACTACTTTCTTGTGCCTTTGCTTGAAAAATGTATGTATACTGTAAGTTCTGTGATTTTCTGGGGTAACGAGAGGGAAGCTGTGAGGAAAGGGTTGAAAGCAGTCATGGTTTCAGTTAGAGACGGTATAATTGAGACATGCAATATAGTAGGATTTGCTGTAATTTCTGCAGGTCAGTCAAATTGTTCTTAGGTGTGCTCTCTTGCAGGAGTGTTGTTTGGCTTGGTACAAACCTAACTGCAACTTCCTAAATGTTCCTAAAATATGCAGTGCATGTAACTTTTGCAAGACAAAAGTTTAAACCAAAATATAAACCATGCATTTAATAGCTTAGTGAAACCTGAAAGTTATTTTTAACTGAAAGCAGATAGGACTAAGGAAGTTCAAATTTTAAAAAGCCGCCCAGCAGGTATCTATCATCTCTAATAGTAACAACACCTTTGGCTGAGTTTTGACTGAACTGGTTATCAGTATAATTAAATATATAAAAGTAAGTAACATCCTGATTTGTGAGGAAGCCATTTGATTTTCTCAATAGGCTGCTCTGCAAATCCAGAAAATCAGGAGTGCTCTTCAGACTAGTCCAACTTGAACCCCAAACTCCTAATTGTTACACCCCAGTTCAAAGGGGTCATGATTCATACACCTCAAATATCCTGGCACGGTCCCTGTAGAAATAAGCCTGTCTTGGGTCTCCTCTGAAGTGATGAAGCTAGAAAAGGCCTCTGCGAAGATGAACCCTTGGGTCTTAGGGCACTTGGTATCATTTGGCTCTGTTTCAAACATGGCCATGAGGAGTGGAGATCCTCCCTGACAGAATCATTATCAGGGGGCTGCATGTAATAGAAGAAGCATTTAGGAATCTGAGTTGTTCATACCACTTCATGTGGTGTAAATTTAGATCTGAGAAAGCAGATTGCTTTCTGCAACATAAAGGGGAAAAGTTGAGTCTACTATTCTCACTGGCTTCAAAAGAAACTAGACTTCGTTCACCAACCTTGAATTAGGCCCATAAATATAAAATGAAATATGCTTAAGGAGGACAAAGTGAACCAAAAAGATTAAAGGATTAACACTTACAGTTGCAAAACGCAGAAAGGCGTCAAAAGCCACTCTCATTGTTCTATCCGTGGCAGTAACAGTAGCAGATGCTGAGGACACGAATGAGAAGCCAAAACAAGTACAGCTTGCCCTTTTGTTCAGAATGACCTCTTTACTTGTGAGGATCAGTGGGTCAGGGGCTTTTTGAGACACAATTTGCAACAATGGTGTGTCCTTTTGTTTTTGAAGCCATACATACCTTTGGCATCTGCAACATGCAGTGGTAGTGAATTCTGTGCCTTATTTTGTATGTTATTCTATACAAAATAACTATGCAGTTTTTTGAAATGATAGTTCTTTTTTTTGCTTTTAAGACTTCTCTCTGATTCTTATATTGGGAGCCCCCTAGTTCTTCTGTTTTATTAGAAATAGTAAACAGCTTTTCTCCACTCATATTATTGGCATCTCTGGATATTTTATATGTCCACTCACCTTCTGTCTTTTTGGGGTTTTTTTCATACTGTAGAATCCAAGAATATTCAATCCCATCCCATATGGAGGTAATTCTGGATCTCTGATCATCCTTATCTATACTGGTCCTTGTTCTGCCACGTAATTATTCAGATTGAGTGACCAACATTGTGGTCAATGTCAAAGATACAGGTTTTTTGTGGTTTTATGCATAATGCAGTAGCGTAATACTTGCTGTTTTGTTCTCTATTCTTTTCCAAATAATTCCTTAGGTTCTACTTGTCTTTTTGGTGCCACTGAACACTGAGTTGATGCTTCCAGAGAATGATCCACAAAGACTCCAAGATTACTTTTCTGCATTGAAATATCTAATTGAAAGCCCACAGCTGTATATATGTATGGGCAGAGTCATACTCTTCACTATGTATTATTTTACATTTATCAAGACTGATTTTCATCTGCCATTTTAATTCTTCATCTCTTGGTATTGTTAACACTTTTTCCAGATCCTCAACCAACAATACTTTTGAGTATCCTGAACAGTACTGTGTTACTAGTAAACTCTTCCACTTTATTTATGAGGCTATTGAAAGAATTTCTATAGGATTCAGGCAGGATAGAAGGAAACTGATGCTGTAAAATGTGGTAAATACATAGACACATGTTGAAAATACCATCAGAAGGTCATGATTAATACTTCCCACAAATCTACAATGTTACCATTTGCAAGTGTCCATTCATGTTACGTTGGCCCTTACTCAGCCTTTCTGAGGCTCACACAGGTGATTTTCCAGTTCTTCCTACTGGTTAGGTCCATATGTTGTTGCAGGATTATTTTTAGAAAAAAATTATGCAGTGGGAAAAAAAAAAATAATGAGAGCATTTCTTGCTTCTATAGGTGCTCATGCTAAATCTTGTTTCTTTCCCTGGAAGAAAAAATAATACTCCATGGAGGACCCAGAAATCAATAAAAGAATTTACCACCAAGTAGACGTGAATTTTCTGGGAAGTAATGATGAATCTGATGGACTGGTGGAATGACCATGGCAGACTCACTTTGAAGTTTGCATGACAAAAATGTCTCATGGGCACCTCAGAAAATTTTCTAGTTATGGTGTCTGCCCTTCTCTGGGATAGAAACTGAGCTTTGGCTAGTGTCAATGGTATAGTATTCACAGGTACATACACTGAGGTGACCATAGAATATATTGCACAACTGGCTGTATCTTGCATCATTCACTAGTTCTTCTACAAATATGTTAGGATACACCATTCAGTACCTCTCAGAGGAAGCAAAGAGGTGCAAGGAGGAAGAGGGAAGGAAGCACGCTGCTATACCGTAAATAGCTGTCAAGACTTGCTGAGTCCCAGCTCAGAGTTTGAAAATCTATGGATATCTATACCCAGCTAGATAGGATCCAGTGAAAAGATATGTGCGATTTTAAAGAGACTGGAGCAGAAAAAGAGTTATCCGAGACCATCTGAGGCAGAAGTTTTACAGAGAAATTGACAGGCATAGTATCAGAAAAATATTGTTAACCATTCCAATGTATCTCTGGTTTTGTACTTCTACTATAAGATTTCAGCTAGCTGAGGGTTTCTTATATATTGCTGACACTGCATATTCAGAAGTTAAGTATGACACCTGAGAATCCGAAATCACTTCAAGTGCTATGAACTGTCTGTTTCTTTTTTTTTTTTACTCACCTATGGATATTTTTGAACCTATGTGATTATTTCATGTCCAAAACTCAGCCCTAAACACAGGTACAAAGTACAGCCTCATTGATCTCTGGATGCTGGAGGACTTTGATTATTTTCTTTTGTTCCAGGAGGGAGAGAAACTGTTAGCTCTCTACACAGAAAGACAGAAATTAAGAATTTTTACTACTTCTCTGATTTTATTTCCTTTAACTTCCTAACTTCTACAGTCCAGTGACTCTAGATCTTTTCTGTTGATGACACCTGCCAAGGGCTGTGCAAGTGTAGACATGAAAGGTCATAGTCAATAAAACCTTCCTGAGCCATGGTGGGGGCAGGACAGGGAAGCTGTACCAAACCTTAAGGCACATAGCCATATATACCAGAGAGAACAGGTATACCAGAGTGCATAGGGTGATAGTAAGTGCGTGCTTCAGATTGCTGGAACAGACACAACTACTCAGGAAAACTGCAACCTGGACATTAGTGAGCAGTAGAAGAGGCCTGATTGTTAGTGTTAGGTGTGTTAAGCACATTCTGGAAGTGTCAGGGCCACTTGCTGTGATTTACAGTAACGTGGGAAGCAACCAGCATCTTTGCCTTTCCTGGTCTATGCCAGTGCTCCTTCCTGCCTAGGTCTAGGCTGGCAGTTAGCAATCTTCAAGCTGGGACAGCTGAAGTTGGGCTCTACACTAGTATAGCTACAAGCTGTAAGGGAAACTCCAACTCTTACAAACAGTTAACCCAAATGAGTGACATACTGTGCTAGGCTATAAGCAGACATAAAAGGCCTGCATGTAGGCTATCTTTATGTGAAATTTGCAATACTCCGTGATTTTAAACTTCTTTTCCTTGTCTCCTATCTCCTCCCTCTCCTTACTGCCTACACAGGGTCATTTCATCTCTTGCACTTCAGAAGTCTAGCACCTTTCCTCCCTATCACGTGATGACTGAGGAACTCCCTGGGAGTTCCAGAGCATTCTGGATTTGGCCATGCTTGAACCAGAATTTTACTTGTGGCAGCCTTAATTCCACTTTCAAAAGTTAAAAATATGTCCCATGAGCTCCTTTCCCCATCCTTTTCTTTCCCAGACCTCTTGTTTGACAGCAGTCTAAAGGGCGGAAAAAGTCATAATCTGGAAACTCAGTCCATGCTAAGATTCATCCTTAAGGAAAAAAACATCAAACTCCAGAATTTGGAGAGTTAGTGATGCTGTCAGAGTGCTTACTTGGTCATAAAGACAATCACACATGCAAGTGAATTGTGTAAGCATTTATAACACTTCTTTCTAGAGTGAAATGCTCATCAAATATTTTCAGCAAAGGCAAATATTTTCTGTACTCCTGCTTCATATTTCACAGCACAAGTTAATGAGTTGGCTGGCACTTTAATGTTCAATGTGTTGGGCTTCACTGTAGTTCAGAATCTCAATCCCTGCTCATTTATGTGATTTTGTGAATTTATCAAGACAGGTCTTGTAAGGCTGGCTCATGGGCTACCTCCCCTCACTCCTCTCCCCACCGCCCCCACCCCCAGCACGTTTTAGAGCGTCTGCACTGCAGTTGCTGTAGTGCAGTGAAGTGTAGCAACACCTGAGATAGACAGATAACTTAAATTAGGCCTAGTGATCCCAGGTACGATGTGAGTTCAGTTACGTCACTGAGGAGGGGGTGCTGAGTTGCGCCAGGGCTGGAGGAGTGATGCTGGTATCCGAGCTCGCTCCTTCTCAGCTCACTTGGATGTAAGAGCAATCAATCAGAGTCGTGCCTTCATCTGCAGTGCAGCCAGACTCCCCTCTGTCCTGTCCTAAAATGAATTAACTTCTCATGGGATACTGAGTGGTGAGGGTGACAGGGAGTCACAAAGGGTCATATTCTTCTGCTATGTCTAATGCTAGATGAGCAGTACTGCAATGTTGTGAAGATGGTATAGTATTCTAAACATGTTTTTCTTGCTTTCTTAAATTCCTCCTACAGCTTTTTACCAATAGATTTTGCAGGCCTGTTGGTCCTGCTTAGTCCCATTTATACATTTAATTCTACTGTCTACAAATTCTTTAGTCTGAGTACTAGCCTTCGTGATACAAAATTCATTTTGCCACACAAGACTCCTCAGGTTTACTCTTACTGTGCCAGCAGTGTGTCCCACCAGAATATAGCTGGACAGTTCTTCCCCATTCTCCTCAAGGTAAGCATTCTGAAGTTTTTTTTTTTTTAAAATGTGAAAACTGAATTCTTGGGGATTTGCATTCAGAAATTCTGCTTCCATTGCCTCATGAATGTTACAGGTTGAATGGCTTTAGTATCCACTCTCAGCAATTGGCCACTTCTTATCAGAAATGTATTTTTTTGTAATGCATCTGGTGAGGCTGGTACATCACTGGAAAAAAAATGAAGGTTTAGAGTACATTTCTGTTCATTTTCCTCCACCTTAAGCAAAACCTTTTTTTTTTTCAGATATTTCCCTTTTTTCCAGAGGGGAAAAAAGCAAGTATTTTCAATGTAAAAGCAGGCCCTAGCCCTGAGTACATACTTGGGCAGATAACCAAAACAGAGAACCTTCCAAACACAGTTGCTTGTCTTCCAAGTGAATCATGCTATTTCTGTTGGGAAGACCAACCTATTTTTTTTCAGTATTTTGCAGTATACTGAATTGAGATGACTAACTTTTCTCTCTGTGTATAGTAGTGAGCACTATTGTCTGAGATATAGATAGAAAATATTTAAGCAAATCTTTTGATAAAATGCTGAGTGCTATACTGCATGAAGTGAAAAGAGAAAGCTTCTTTCATTTTAAGAAATCCACATAGAGTATAGGTAAGAATCACAATCAGTCTAAATTTCCTTTCCCTTTACTACAATTTTAGTATTTTATCTTCTAATGTGAAAATGAAAGACATTCCTTTACTGCATTTGTCTTTAAAATGTAAATTATACCTGTGTCCAATCTCAAAGGTGAAAGCCAATGGTGCTTCAAGTTTCTGC
This sequence comes from Fregata magnificens, assembly GCA_013389945.1. Lineage (NCBI taxonomy): Eukaryota > Metazoa > Chordata > Aves > Suliformes > Fregatidae > Fregata > Fregata magnificens. Next base: position 102,992 of record WAAD01020819.1, read on the forward strand.
AGATTTCATCTTGGCCTGAGTTCCCTATTTTTGTCTTGACAAGCAATGTCCCCATAACTTATGGATTTTATACATAAAGGGCTGTTGAGAATGGTGTGAAAACAGGTTTGTAGATTGGTGGCAGCCTTTGGACAGGTGAAAATTATTAAAAAGGACTGATGAACTGCACAGTGAGTTTTTGTTGCCAGATCGTTCCCAAACCAGTAATGAAGTTGCAGCCTAATTAAGTTCATCCTTTTTTTTTCCACCTGAATGGCTGGAGCACAGAATCAGAGCAGCCTGACATGCAGGTTTTTTTAGAAAGTGACCCTCCACTGTGGATTGTCTTTTTACTCTCTGGCATGTCTTTGGCGTTGTTCTTGTGTTCTTAGTGCTGGTGCAGAAAAGAGCAAAATCTCCATGTCCCTCCAGCCCAGTCTTTGCAGAACTCCAGTCTGATATTAGATATAAGTATAGGTGCAGAAAGCTGTTTTGACTAGTGTCAAAAAAGTTTGTTTTCAGGACTTCTCTCTTGTATGTGATTAGGGGAGAAAAGCACATTGAAATGGAAAAGCGAACATGGAAAACAAGAATTAAACAAATATTTGATCCCATAAAAATTTAAACCAGCATAACTAATATTTAGGGGAATATTTACATGTTAGGAAAAAACTAGCAAAAACTCAAAAGGCATCTATTTAAATAACCATCCTTTCTAGAGGTTAGATCAGCATATGCTGGCAAGAGGCTTGTGTTGTGGTTTTTGTAGTACTCTTAGCCTAATTAACAAATGCATTACTGGCACAAGTGAGCCTGGAACAATTGCCAGTCAGAACACTCAGAGAGAAGCCACCAGGGAACACTGGATAGCAATAAAAAGCCATGGCTGCTTATTTTTAATTCTTTGGAGGGCCAATTCAAACAGCAAATGTAATTACAATTCTGTAAATAGAACACCCGAAAGCACTCCTTCTGGCATTAGTATGCATATCTTTGATATTTGTTTAACAAATGATCAAGTAGCCCTTTCCCTATGTTGTTTCTTATTTAAGGGGTTTGCAAATTTGAAAAGCAATGCTGAAAATACCATATAGCTGTGCAGGTTTTCACTTTCAAATGCATTGGAAAATCACTGATTTGGCTTGTGAAAGACCCTGAATGTTATTTTCTACTTCAGGTACAATAAGTAGAAGTGTTAGGTTTGCAAATACCTTTTGCGTTGGTATTCCTTTATTTGAAGACCAGACACTGATTATGTTGGAGCATGATAAAGCCAAAATTATTTCAAAGGGAAATGGTAGCATTTGAACATCTAAATGCTAAACTAAATGATCTGTGTTCCTGCTCTACTTTCACTTAGCACAAAAACAAGAGTCAAAATAGAAAGAAGAAAACTTTGCTGTCCTTCAGATGTGGCATACTTCCCCATTACCTGACATACTGAGTGTCTCAGCAGGATGTTATCCTACTTTGTAGTATTTTGTGCAGCAGGCAGGCTTGCTGTGATAGGTTAATTCAGAGAAAGAGCAAAAGTGGCTAAGGCACAGCAAGATGTGATCATAAATTAATGATGTTCAATGGACTGTGACTGTGAGAGCTGCTATTGGTGTTTCAGGTCAGGATAATCCTTAGACTCCATTTAATTTCAAAAATGGCAGCCATATATTTCAGGTGCAAGTGGAAGAACACGGAAGTCTTGTGGGGGATAGAAAGCTCTTAGAGAGATGAAGGCAAGTACCAGAGGGAGAAAAAGGGAAAAAGAATAATAATAAGGCCAAAGCGAGGTAAACTAGCCCACCATCTGTATGTGAGTACTTGATGAACACAGTAACATTAACAACGTGATTCCTGTATTAAAGATTCATATGATCAAAAATCTAAAATTCTTGCTAAGGTATTCCTGGTTTTCCTCTGACTTTGAGAGTTAATTGACAGCTTTTTTCCACCAGCCAAGCAGGCGGGCAAGGAACGGTATCAGCTCTCATTAAGATGTAAAAAAGGGAAAAACATCTTTAAAAAGTTCTTTCTGTGCGTCCTCCAACCTCCCTACCTGCCCCAGTTTCATAGCATGGGTTGGATTTTAGGAAACAGGAGCCACCTGTTTGGCTACCAAAACTCATATTTATCAACTCTTTTAATTTTGTTATTGCTCAACAGCCAGTGCTTGACATCGACTTTAAAAGGCACTGCTAAAATCTCAACAGTTAAAATCATACCAAATTAATTGTGCAGCAGGCACAAATATTTACCTTGTGATTCTAGTATTTTTAAAAAGTCATTCTTACTGCTGCAATGTATTTACATTTCTGAATTTATGACAGAGAGGAAAGCTCTGTAATTTGCCTGCTTCCAGTTTGCTTTAAAAGCACCTGCTCTTTCAAAGTGGTGTGGTGGGGCAGAAGGGACGCTGCCTGCTTGTTTATCCTAGGGGGTGTGCTTCGCTTCTGCCCAAGCCTTCACAGGAGGAGGAAGGACTGCTCTTTCATGACAAGAAACAGTCTGCTCTGTCAGGGATGCTTTGGGAATGCAGTGTAGGGCAAGGCAAGAGGGTGGCATCACGGGATACCCGGTTGTGTTACTCAGCAAGCCAGCTTCAGAGCATGTACTTCCTTAGCTGCTACCCTGTGGCCATGCTGTTTATGATGGCTCTGTTCAATTTTTTTTGTGTTGCAAATGAATACACACTAAAACGATGCAAGTTGAAAACAACCTTTAAAAAGGTTATTTGTAACTCAGATAATTTCAGAGAGCTGATTTACAGTGCGGCCTCCAAAACTGTTGTCTGGGCACTGCTGAATGGGCAGTGAACTAGTGTGTGAGAACAACTGCTTGGGAAAAACAGTCTTTTAATTTGGCTTTGCTGCCAAAGTCAATATACCTTGTACTCATGTCCTGAGACAGACAGCAAACAGGGTGCTTGCAGCATGAAAACCAACAGGGAGGCTTCTCAAAGGAACAGGAGTCCTGGCTCCAGCGAGGACCAAACTCCCAGCCCAAAGGCTCAAAGGTGATGGATGGCAAGAGGCTTCCCTAGCGACTGTGTAGGACCATTGAGGCTGAAGAAGCCAACAAACAGACCAGAGGGAAAAGTCAGTTCTGAAAAAGACAGTGCACAGACTTATTTTTCTAACTTTCATTTCACCTGTTTGACTTTCTCCCAGCAGATCTGAATGTTCCCTTTTGGAGGTACTACCTTAGTCTGTTTTTGTTTGCTGATAGGCTCAAGCTTTGGAGGCTTGTGGTACACCCCTGGTGGGGGGAGCAGGGGGCAGATTGCACCTCTCCATTGTGATCAGCATGGGATCTCCTCGCAGGGGACTGTGAGGCTGAATTCATGAAGGCTGAATGTGAAGAGAGCATTTAGTCTGTAGCAAAAGCTAACCTTGAAAACAAGAAGAAGTCTGTCTTCCTCTCAAGTAGATAGGTGGTGTTAGGGAGGAACAGGGTCTTTCTGGTGGAAAGACCAGGAACTGGCTGAGCTCACTCTGGGAACTTAGTATAGCTGTAGCACGGCAGCACTGAGTGTACAGAGTAATATTACTTTCAGTTATAAAGCTAACACAGCAAGACCCCTGGGTTAAGGCTGAGCATCAGAAACAAGCCCCCAGTACCCACCTCCCAGGGCCAGAATTTTTGAAGTTAGAATAAGTGACATCAAGAGCATCTAATCCCTTATCTAACTTTTGGATCTTGTCTTTAAGCTCTAGTGAAAACTGTGTGTTCCCCAACTTGTCTTACCTGTAGGGCCAAAGCTGCTATGTGTTATTATTGTGGTGTCTTCTGAGTTCAGACCCATCTCCCCAGTTTGTGTCACAGTTGGAAATGAAGGTGGTGGTCGGAGACTGTCAATCAACTGACCAGTGGTGAAAGCTGTCACACAGCGTGTGAGAGACAGGGAGTCAATTCGGTCTTGAAAGCATTTGAGCCTACCTGTTCCAGATCTCATATGAATGATTTAACTACCCTGTAGGAGATACTCTAGAGGTTCAATTTGTTTATTGTAATATTTCCCATCTGTTCCATTTTGCATAAAGTAATAAATCCTTATTGGGTGTAATTCTACAGAGCAGTGGATACAGCAGATAACACGATTCTAACTCCTGCTTCAACCACTGACATATAATACTTTCACTATGAGTGGATGTGTAACAGCTAAGTACCTCCACTCTACGCATTCACTCAAATATCATCATTTATGTCAGGATCTTACGTAATCCAGGGGTTTGTTTAGATCTAACCATAGCACAATGTAAAGTAAGCAATAGGATTTGTAAGAGCTAGAAGTGGGTTTTGTCAGAATACAGAGTAGGGCAATGAAATTTTGATAGTAACAACATATAGGAATGTAGGCTAGATGGGCAAAAAATGAGTAAGAAACTACAAGAGAGTTATAAAGAAATCTCTCCCTCTGCCTACCATATCTTGCCAGGACACCTCCTCTCCTTACTGTTTGCTCTGATTCTAGCAGCATTTCAGTGAAGTCCTAACTTGCAACCAATTCTGTGCAGTTTGCTCCAGTCCTTATGAAAAGTCTTACCTATCCCTCCATCCCCTCTAAGGTCTAGGTATGCATCAGATGCTTTGTCTCTGTATATTCCCCTTAGCCTCTTAAAAATTCTTTTCTTTACTTACATTTTCAGAAGTTTCCTCTTACCCAGAATACTGCAAATAGGCAGCTTTCCCCTCTTCTGCACAACCCTGGCCTTTCAAGGTTGCTGAAAGGAACATCTAGTAAGCAACAAGCAAATAACCATTTACCCTGTCTCATTGTTGCTTCTGATTTCTTTTGCTATTGCAGTCAGTGTCTCTTCAGAAAGTAAAACTACTTTTTCCCCAGCATGCAATCTGGCCACAGGTCTGGTTACTACTCTTTTTCAGCCTAACCTGATTTACTGGCTTCTGGTTCTCTGAATCTCTTCTCTTGTTTATCACAGTCACCCTGGGAGAAAAAGAAGTGTAAGACCAAAGTGCTTTGTCCTGTTTGCCCTTTTCTAGCAGCACTAGGAGTGTTAGTTGGCCCTAGACCTGCTTCTGCTTCCCGTGGCCCAGATAGACTCTCTGATGCCATGGATCTCATGACAAACCACAAACAGCTGATCCTAAGCTTGGTGCTACTGGTTGTCTGAGCTACCCTCTTCACAGTCAGGTTGGGGTAGATTCAGAAGCTCAGTTACGTTCAGATTTTCCATGCGGTTCTGTGTTTGATTGTATAGGATCAGTATTTTCAATCAATTTCCTAAAGTTTTGTTTTAGGACTTTTTCTCTCTTCTCTAGCAGATGCATATTAAAAGTTTTATCTAGTTTGCAAGGCTTGCCATTTTAAGAAAAAATTTCCAGAAGTCCAACCAGGGACTTCTCTTGAACTCGAGTTTATGAAAAACAAGACAGAGCTTATCTTTTAGGTTCTTTTTTAGCATTTGATGCCTGAATATGGAAAGGTTTTTGTTATTGCTGCTTAAATAAAGTATAAAATAACTGTATGTTTTAAAGATGAATTATAAAGCCTTGGTAAATACTCAGATAAACAGTCAACTTCATATGAAAGATATGTTATCTGAGAAATAATATGCAATGTTCAAAAGCTGATTGTGCATTTAATTCATCAAAATATGAGTAGGAGTAAATAAAAGAACATATACATCAAGACAGAATTCTGCTCAGTTTCAGGTATTTCCACTGGTTCCTGTTTTATACAAAAACAGACAGTTATATTTTCAGATGTTTGTGAACAATTCATAGATCCACAGCACAGTATTTTATGCTGACCTTTTACATTTTTTTTCCTCTGAGGAGAAATGTGACAAGTATGTGATGTCAGGTAATAAACCTGTTTTTACAGAGCAGCAGCCTAATATGCAGATGTGACACTTTTGACACTTTTACTTGGAATCAACCGTAAGCTTTTCTTTATATGGGCCTTGTGAAAGACTGCTTACTTTCTTTCAGAAATTATTCTATCAGTTTAGAACTTCAGTTCTTGGGGTAATGCAACTGGAGTTAAAATAAACTTCTTCAAATATAGCTCTTTGGGTTCCCCAGAAAGCACAAAAAACTCAACTTCTGAGCAAGTCTTCCTTTTAGAGCCAGATCAGAAAACAATGCCCTGCTACACTTTGCTCTTAACCTTTGCAGTTAAAATGTAAAGCCATAACCAGCAGAAACAAACCATGTTTTCTCATCCCTAAGATTGTGTTCCTTGCTTCACTGTGGACATTTTCATCTGCAAGGTTTTGTTTGTGTCTAATGTTTTATCAAACATTTTCCCCCTGAAAAACATTAAATACTTTAGCTGTGTGCAGACATTGAAAATACCTAACTATCTTTGGCTCACTGAGTCCAGCGGAATTGAATCTATGCTATTTTTTCTAATTTATTTCCTAATTTAAAGTTTGAAATTGTCTATATACCTTTGGAGAAGCAGGAAGTTTAATTATCCTTTACAGAGAAGACAACCTACACATCTGGAGGAAGGGGAAAAAAGACTTAGAAAGGAGGTGCGCCCCTCATTGGAGAGATGCCACAGCGATACAAAAGGATTTAAGCAGCATGCTGCCTGAATTTAACTATACGGTGTGGTATACACAAAAGCTCTGTGTTTGGGAATGACTGTCTGTATTCCTTCATGAGGATCTTCCTCTACCGCAAGAAAAGGCAACCATATAAAAGAATTGCTCTGCTTGCACATAAGTCCTTTCAGTGCAAAAGAGTTCTTCACAGCTGTGGTTCCACAATACTCAGGTGTGGTGTAGGACGTAGGGAAATTCACCTGCATGGTATTGCTGGCAGAGTGTTGAAAAGAAGCTCTTGGGGCTGGGGGGTGGCCCTGGCCTGCAGTGCTGCCTGGGCACCTCTGCCCATCGTTAGCAGAGGGGGAGCTCCCTGTGGCTGCACTGGGGCTGATCTGGCCCTGAGCCCCTTCACCCAGACCCCGGGAGGAACAGGGTCTTTTAGAGTGAACGTGGCCGAAAGGATGCAGGCACCCAGTTAAAATGCTAAGACCAGAAGGGAGGGATGTTGTGGTCAAGGGTGCTAATCAATCCCGGGCGATCCTCCAGGAGAGCTGCATGTTAGCTCACAGCAGAGGTGCATAGGGGGAGCATTGCACAACCCCCCAAAGACTGGAGCTCTTAATTTGCCATGCTTCTGGCTGGAGTAGCCATGGGTTTGTTCGTGTGCATTAGGAGGCAAGGAGGAATGTAAACAGAGGGCTGGTAACCACCAGGGACCAGCCTCTTCTCTTTCTCTTTCCTTCACGAATGGCTCGTTGTCTCCCATTAAGAAGGATGCTGTCCATACTGCTGTCGTTGGCGATTATACATATTTGCGAAAATTTACCCAGTTAATTTAATCAGACTCATATAGCCTCTGCAGAAAACAAGCACTGAGTTTTTGAGGTTTTGTTTAATGACTCGCTCACATGCTTTTGCGCATCCTTAATATGTGACACAGTAAATGATCTGATTTTCAAAGTACTCAACATATCCTCAGGTTAATGACCAAGATTATTTTTGAGTTAGTTGTGTTGCAGAAGGCAAGGTGCGTTTTCCCCCCTTTTTTTCTGTTTAAAACAATGAAAAACATCAGTTGACTCTGCAACAATTGCAAGATTGTTTCAAGAATAATGATTTTTAATGATTTTTTTACATTTCATTTTTCAGTTTTCTGTGTGTTTGAGTTTTTGAGCTTTTTTAAGCCTTCCTTTCCATCTGATTTTTTTTTCTTTTTTTCTACACAAAAGCTGTGATTTGTCTCATCATCTCATAACTAGAATATCCTGGTATCCCATATAGTATCCCTTAACTATAGGATACTAAATATCATGGGATATCAAGAAATGGCAAAACCGAAGCTTTCTTTTTCCTCTGCACTATGCTGATCCTGCATAGGCTCACTCTCATGAACAGCAGAGGGTTTGGAAAGACTAAAAGATTCATGTAAACAAACATTTTCTTTTTCTCTTCTACATTTCTTTCCATGTTTCTCTAAGCATTCTCCACAAGTATCTGATAAGAAAAAGATCTCCTTTCCTAAACTGAAATAGAATATTTAAGAAAGATGAGAGGAAGTAGTGGGTGCTTGAAGCATGTGACTTGATTGTGCTCCAAAGCACAAATTTACAGATAATGATGAGAAGTAAAGAAACACTATTGACAGCAGAGTATAGAGTCAGTATGCTCAGTGGTGGTAACCTCACAAGCCACATGGAGCAGGTGAACAGGGAAAGGTTCACTGTGTCCTGTTGAAGATTTGGAGGGCATGAAACAAGCAGGTAGCTGGTTCAAAACAGACAAGAGAAGCTGTTTCTTTTGCAATGCATAGTTAAATGTGGAGCTGATTGCCACAGGACACTACTAATGCTATTCACACATGAAATCAAGAAACAGATAGAAAAACTCATGGCAGAAAAGTCTGTATAGACTAATCATATACAAGGTTCATTCTTCCAGCTTAGGAAACCCTCGATCCCCAGATCTCAAGACCACTGGAAGCCCATAGCTACATGATCTCTAGAGTGGGAACCCCTTGTTTGTTTCCCCAAAAGCTGAAGGCCTTATAGACTTACCTAGGAATGCACAGTTTGATGTTGTTGCGGATGACTGGGCTGAATAGGTTTTCCACGTGACGTAGTGTGGACATTCTTAGGACCTTAACAGAATGTTTATCAAACATTTCATTATCTATCCCAGGTCAAAGGAGCACGACTGGTGTTGACTTTTCTTTCTGCTTTTTCAGGACCAGATATTGCTGTCACTCTATTTTTTCTTATTTACCTTTTCAAAATAAAATGCTTATTGTGTCAAGCCATCCTTAAATTTCCTCTCTCATAGACTAGCAGGGGACTCCTGGTCTGTGCAGAAACAAAGTTGCCCTTAAAGAATATCTCATCACTTCTCACTCATCAAGTATATAGCAGCTCTCCTTCTGTTTTGTTGTTGCCAGACAACACGTAGGTGACATGAAAGGAGCAAAACCAGGAGGCACACACAGAAATAAACTTCTTGTGGGGCATGAGAAATTTCATTCATCCTTCCTCCACCATGAAAACAAGAAAAGAAGAGGATGTAGAGGAGAGGTTGGCATTTGGAACAATCCTTAAATTTTGAATTCCACAGTTATGATTTCCTTTGACTGTGTGCATGCTTATTGAAAAGTGAGAAATCCTCATTCAAAATGAAAAAGTAAAATTCCGTATAAGAAATTACTACCCTGAGTGGCAGAATGGAAGCAGTAGGGAGGAAAACTGAAAAAGAGGGGCAAAAAAGGACTACATGGTAAAATTATATGAAATTATATGCAGTTTATTTTTGTCTAACACCTATTAATTGACAGGAACTTGGCATGATGATCCCCTATGGTGTAACTTCCTCGTTACTCTGCTACTTGGTACCATGGCCAGCTAGCCAAAATGAAAGAAAACCTAAACCATAGATCAGTCTCATAGCTACAGTACTTGGATAAACACAAGGAAAATGGAGGGGTGGAAGTGGTTTTTCTTGTACGTGCTGGTTAAATTGATTTATATCTGTCTGCCACTGAAACTCTGTTTTAAAACTAATGATTGTGGCTTCACGTAGAATAGTTGATATTCTGACCCACATCCTAAGGGCCTCCTTCAGTCCTTAGCAAACAGAAATAAAAATGACCCCAGGAGCTAGCAGCCTCCACTGAGGTGCTGAATCAATGACATCTTCTTTGTCCAATTCCCTTTTTTTTTTTTAAAAAAAAGCATTTGAGCTTTTTTTTTTCCTTTTTCCTTCTTTTTTTTTTTTAAATAATGCTTGAGGGCAAACTCTTCTACCCCTTCCCCTTTTGAATGTTGCTGATGTACCAGGTTCTTTCCAAGCTCCAATAACAGGCCACTACAATATAACTGGCTGGGCTTGGCTGCCAATCTATAATGTTCTTGGCCATGATTAATCTGATAAATAATAAATATATCAATCTAGTCTTTTAGACAAGGACAAATTCTTACCAGCGGGGAGGCACGAGGCCTCTTTTACAGCTGCCTGTAGTGCTGGAATTAATTATTTAATGCTTAATTCTTCAGGAAATGAGAAAGTTTTGATTAATGTTGTCCAGTGTCATTTCTTGCTTGTTTGATATGTGTCAGATAATTTTTCCTCGGCAGTCGCTCTGAAGAAGCCAGAGGCTACTGTCACTAGGATCAGACACTGAATTTCTAGAGATTAATTGAAGTGAAAATTTAGAGAAATGCACCATAAGTGCTTGCCCAAGATAACCTTTCACAGGCTAAATTTAGCTTCCTTTGGTAATGTTAGCCTCCTATTGCCCTGGTGTAAAACATTTATTTTTAATGCTGTGAGACACCTATTTTGTTTCTTTGGATTTTTTCCCTTTTTTTCTTACCTCCACGTATGTCAGCATGATTAAAATATTTAGGACTCAATTCTCCTCCCATTTACCCCACTGTAATTCTGGAGACCAATATAATGTTTATTAGTTTATTACAGAAGGGGATGGGTATCTAGAGTTGAGCCATAAAATCAGAACTAGGTAAGATAGGTATCAGCAGTACCTGCAGATTGTGTTAGCTCTAGCTCTGCAACTAAGTGTGAATACTAGAGGCTTGTTTCCCTTACTATTTGTGCCAAGGTAATTCAACTAGCCTCATCAGATTTGCTGATTACATATATTAGTGTGAATTAGATAGACATCACTCCTGCATTCACCAAATGTTTTGTGCAAGATGAGGTTTTCATTGAAATACCTAGATGTTTGGCGAAATTCTTCTAGTGTCTTTACAGAGCTACACATTTCTTTTTTAATCTGGCCCTCAGTTTGTCTGAAGAATATTTCTGTGTAGGTTGAAATCATGGCATATGAAAGAAAAACAGAAGTTTTCCCTCTCCTTAGAGTTATGTGAGTATGAAATTAAGAGACCAATGCTCTACATGCAAGTCATATGCTTCACAAATCCAATTTCTCCTCCTTCCTCCAAACCCATCAGTGCAATGTAGTTAGTCTTGAAGAAAGACTCCCATCAAGACAGAGGACCTGATACTGTTGTGACTGTTGCGAGCACTAAGATAAAGGGCACCACACAGCATATGGTACTGGATGCTCATGTGGTTGTTTTCTCTGTAGCTCAGCATCCTCCAAAACATTTTTTCTTATTTTGGTCTTTCCCAGTCTTTAATTTGCTTCCATTACTGTCTTCCTTTGCTAGCAAATAAGGGCTGTATTTTACCTTCCTGCCTATTTTACTTCCCTTTAAAATCCTGCAAGTGCTTGTGCGTATTACATCCTTTGAAGATGAAGTTGTTTAAACACTAACACCTTTTATCAGATTTTCTTCTCACAAAAATATAGGTACATGCAGAGATTCTTGTGAGTATATTTGTCTAAATGATAACAATTTTGGGTTAGTTAGGCATGTTTGACTGGCAGCTGTATACTTATGATATATGAGTATGGCCTCACATAGTGCCAGTGGTAATACTTCCTTCCCCTCTACTCAGCACTGGTGAGGCCACACCTGGAGTGCTGTGTCCAGTTCTGGGCTCTTCAGTACTACAGAGACATGGACATACTGGAGAGAGTTCAACAAAGGGCCACTAAGATGATGAAGGGACTGGATCATCTCTCCTATGAGGAGAGGCTGAGAGAGCTGGGACTGTTCAGCCTGGAGAAGAGAAGGATCAGGGGGGACTTCATCAATGTGTATAAATACCTGAAGGGAGGGTGCAAAGAGGACAGAGCCAGGCTCTTTCCAGTGGTGCCCAGTGACAGGACTAGAGGCCATGGGCACAAACTGAAACACAACAGGCTCTGTGTGAACATAAGGAAATACGTTTTTACTGTGAGAGTGACTGAGCACTGGAGCAGGTTGCCCAGAAACATTGTGGAGTCTTCCACCTTGGAGTATTCGAAAGCCATCTGGACATGGTGCTGGGCAACTGGCTCTACGTGGCCCTGCTTGAGCAAGGGGGTTGGACCAGATGATCTCCAGAGGTCCCTTCCCACCTCCACCATCCTGTGAACCAATCTGTGGACTATTGCTATAACCTAATTTGTTCCTAATTTGTTATAGAGCCGTGTTTTTGCTATGATTTAGGAGTTTTAATCTGTGATGCTGTGGCTATTTCATGAACTCATTTGTCCACCCACGTACTGCACCATTTAGATCTAAGGGGTAGGATGGAGGAGTGAAATATTTAAAACATACCCATAAATAATCTACATGTTTTTTTCTAGATGTGAAGAGGTTTTGAACTAAAATGTGTTGATCTAGGCAACTCCACAGCTTTTGGCCAAATGCGCAGAGCTCTTGTGTCTGGCCTGGCAGGGAAAGGAAACAAACAAACTTTAAAATTGTATTACCTGTCTAGAAAAAAAAGGTTCCAAACTGGATATTGTTATTCCTTTTATTCCAGAAAAAATAACTGTTGCAAGGAAATTCTAGTTTACGAGTAAAATATTTTAAAATCTTATTGGATTTTGTTTCTTTTATTTTAGTTTTGTTTCAATATCAGCTGTTTGAAGCTGTATGGGACTTGGGAATCTTAGAATTGTGAGATAGATTACTAAGCAAGTGATGGAATTGTAAATATATGATTAATTGCATAAGGTTTTGAAAAATACATTTATCAGTTCTTCCAATTATCACATGGGAATCATACACACAGAGACTTGCCCACATTGAGTACAAACAATTTATATGATTATGGATCCATTAAACAGATATTTTAAAATTGTGATGGGATATAAATCCTGACTTCATGTGAATTTCTCTAATATCTAAGTACAATTTGAGTATTTGAAACACAGTCAATGTCAGGAAATAAACTATCATATAAAAAACTTCACATTTTTCTGACACATTTTTCTGATTCTTTGAATCTTGAGGGAATCTGACATTTTATTTCATTTGTTCTCAAAACAAAACAAAAAAATGGCTTGAGCTAACAAAAAGATGAAAATGAAAAACTACAAAAAGTTTTACTAATTCTTGGCTCACAAAAAGAAAACCCCAAACCCAAAACTTAACTAACCTAAGCTAATGCAAGGCACCAGAGAAAGGTTCTGCAATGTGTGAATAGAACTTCAAAAGTTGAATTTGTTTAGGGAATTTGTATTTTCTGCTTCTTTCTTCAGGAACCTATTTGCATTTTAAATAATTAAAACATTAAAACTGAAAAATTTATAAATGAGAGCTGCGAAGAGAATCCTGCTTGGCAGACAATAGAAAAGAAATTATTACCCTGCTAGGTTTGCTTTAATGTCATATCTGTCACTCTCCCTAAGGTAGGTTCATTACCATACCAAGTGCACCTCCTGCAACCCCCCCCCCCTCCACACACACATACTCTTTTTCTTCCACTCCCTGCCACTTAAGGACTCTGGATCTCTAGGGGACTTTGATCTCATTGTACACACTAACCCAAACAGAACCTCTGCTGTTCTCAATAATTTTTTCTTTAAAAAAAAAAAAAAGAGAGAGGAGTGCGTGGGGGGGAGGGGGGGGAATTTGTGTGAAGAGTGACAGAACGCTTTGTCCAGCGCAGCTTTGGCTGGTTGTAACAAGCGTCAGGACATTAGACGCAACAAAAGCTGGATTGGCAGTATCATCAATCACGGGTCTGACAGTCGACTTCAGTTTGTTTGTTCCACTCTGCATAATAAGTGATTGGATCAGGTTTAATTAGATATTGGGTAATCAATCATTGCCAACAAGGCAACCCAGCTTGGGATTTAGATGCTGCAAAGGGGGGAAAAAAAGCAAATCTCATCCAGGGCGCATAAATACTCAAACGTATAAGCACATAGGGTGAAGCTTCAGAGGAAAGGTATAAAGATGTCTGCAAGATGGCACATAATAGAATCGTTCACATCTGTACTACTTGTTACCAGACATCTGCAGTTTGACATTTTACTTTCGCTGCATAATTACTTTTCAATATAATATAATATACTGACCTGAGGGAGAAAGACAAAGCAATTAAATTATGCATAAGATCCTTTCCTCCCCAACCCTTACCAAAAAGACAAAAAAAAAAAAAAAAAAAAAGAGAAAAAAAAAAA
>WAAD01020819.1:117030-131248 GCA_013389945.1 Fregata magnificens
AAAAAAAAGAGAGAGAAAAAGCAAGAATAGGAATTAGCATTCTTATGGCTTTTTAAAGAAAAGGACAGAAAATTCTTCCTCTTGACTGCTATGATGATGAGTCCCACTGCATAACTTGTCAAATCAGCTACTCTGAATTGAGATTACAGTAAATGATTCTTTCTATCTTATTTTGCAGTGTGTACCTATAGATTAAGGCCCACGCAATGGAATAAGAGGAGTGATAGATGGAGCAAATTAATCCCATTAACATTAATTAATCCCATAAATTGAGAGAAGAGTTAAAAAAATTCTTTTAGAAGACCCAAAGGGAAGCGTACTTGCATTTTTTATAAACACTTAATGCTGATATAAATTAACACAGGATAAGATGTATCACTCATTAACAAGTACCTCATTATCAGAGGCCATTTTAACGTGCAAGGTAGGGCGTACACAAGGTAGGTGGGAGCAATGCAATGTCTAACTCTGGTGTGTCCTGCTGCCTAACAGTGCACAGTTCACGGGCGGATGCATTACATTTCTATACAATGTGTGGGGAAAGGTCTGTGAGAAAGTGGGCTCAGAGAAGCTGGTAAGCTGGGAGGAGGTTCACTCACGCTCAGCAGCAGCAGGAAATGCTGAGACTCAAACTCCATAAAACTTCAGTGGAACCAGGGCAAGTGTCCTACCTGGTGGTATCTAGTGTTGTTTTCTTCTTCTCTTCCACTGAATATTTAGGAGTCTTGTAGTAATTGAAAGAGCTGCAACAAGAAAGTCTGCATCATAGAGCACAGTGCTGCAAGGAGAGAGGTCTGTCTGGGATAGAATCACTGCCCCAATAAGGATCAGAAAGGATTGCCAGCTGCGCCTCCTGCATCCTGGATGAAAGTTTCACATGAGACTGTTTTAAGGGTTTTATTTTTTGGTTTATCTGATCTGTTACTTGTGTTCTGACAGCTGAGCACCCCAAAGATGTCTATGGCCTCAGTTAGGCAAGACACTGTTGGGTAGGTACTATCAAAGGAAATTGATCATACTGAAAGGACCTGACTGTTTACAGGATGTGAAGGTAACTGCTGTCCTTTAGACCTTTAAACCATAGCTGGGGAAGAAGCCTGCCAGACCCTGGTGACTAAGACCTCATGTAGCAAAAGACCTAGTTTCCATTCCCTTTTCCACAGCTCTCATTGCCAAAGTTTTCAGCTTTGCAGTAGGAGTGGAGAAAAGGTAGACGTCGTGGTCAGACACAGTACCTCTGTTGAAGATGTGACAATTGGGAGAAAAAAATTCAAGGTTTATTGATCCAAAAAGCAACCAAGAGTGAGCATGTATAACCAGTCTATTGGATTAAAGCAACAAGCTGGGAGATTTGTGGTGTGGTCTGGAATTTGCAGGTGTTTTCTGGTCAGGGTGGAAAAAATATCTGGGCTTTTATATTATGGAACCAGTTATAAAAAGGAAGGAAAAGGAAGGCTATGACAAAGACTTTCCTCTGCTCATCTGTGATGTGCTACATTGAACAATGTTTCACGTTTGGAATACACTTTAACCTGACACCAGTGTAGTGATAGCCTGAGTATTTTGTCCACTGAAGAAAGCTTTTATCTTGATTTGTTGTGTTATGTATTGCACATTTTATGATGTATCTGGATCAGCTGACATGATTCCTAGACCTGGGAGTAGCCATCAAATTACCAGAGTCAGCCATCATGTCATTCTAAAGAGATAGTCTCCCCTGACTCTTCTTCAGTCTCCTCAGCTGTAAATCGGGGATGGGCCAAGCTTTTCTCAGACACTCTGAATGCCAAATTTATTTTCCTGCAGTGACTAGTGAGATTGGATTCCTCTGTAATCTTTACTGTGGAACTTTCTAACACCCAAGCCCCCCTTAATCTGCTTCTTTTGTTTCTCTTCAAACTCACCAAGTTTGAAGCCAGAGCCACTGCTTTTATTGCAGAGCGTTATATCTGACACAGCTGCCCCATACTGAGCCCATAGTTTCCAGCAAAATAGACAGCCTTGATTTGAAGGTATGAAGAAACAGCAAGTTAATCATTCTGTTAATCAAATGACTGTTCACTGGCAGTGTTTACAAAAACCTATGCCTGCTTTCATTTGTGTGGCCTGGCTTTGGATTTCCCTGCAAAAGACGTAATAATAAACCTTGAAATATGCCCTTGTCCTTTGTCAGAACAGGCACCTGTACATTTTTTAGAAGGACCATAACATTTATTGGCAGATAGGACGCCATCGAGGACGGGAGTTCTCAGGTTGCTGAATGTCATCCCCTGTTCTGGCAAGCCATCAGGTGCGTTGTTTTCATGTACAGAGGTTGTCTGACCTCCAGCACTACCAAAGCCTTGTAGCAAAACTGTCTAGCATCTCTGCCTACTCCACTGGAAATGTGGTTTGTTCATTCATGGGATATTAGCCAGCTGAGCATGTGTACATGTGAAACTTTTAACAATCACTTGTCTAAATACCTGATAATTTTCATGAAGTCACTTAAATCATAACCAAAAATAACTAAAAGGTCTGTGATTTTGTTTAGTACTGACATTTCTATTTCAGCCTGAATACCCACCCTTGTTTAAATATAGATGTTCATTAATTGTCCTCAACTGCCTAATCGTGTCAAAATATTAAAGTCAAACATTTCAGTAGTTTTGAAAAAAAGTGGTTTGGGTTTTTTTCCTAAAATTTCTTCTAGGCAGGTTTACATAAAACAGCTTCTTATGTATGAATGGACTTTTACCACAGTTCATGTGCAGAGCTATCTTTCCAAACCTGGAATCAATTTGCAGTGTTTTACATGACTTGCAAAGCTGCTAGTGACTAAGAAGAGGGAGAGCCTGTGTTGAGAGCCCCAGTGCAATCTGCTTGGCAGTCCTGGAAATCTTTGAGTATATCGTGACACAAAACCGTTTGCCAAACTGCAGGAGCTGAAGACCCTGGGAATTTAGGCTGCAGATCCCCCATCAGACCACCACTCAGGCTTCTGAAGAGTCAAATGGATGAGCAGGCATGAGACCTGACTGAATTGGGTTGTAACCCCATCTAATTCAAACCTTCTCTGTGAAATGCTTATGCTGTAACCAGTCTAAGAGATCAGTCAGTCAAAGGGAAACACGGTCTTTTGAAGAGCTTTTCAAAAGCTCGTTTTATTATCACCAGCACTACTACTAGCGCAACAAGTACTATACCATTTGTGTCCCAGGGCTGAAATAAAGACCAGCAGCCCATTTTGCCAGGCTCGAGGCAGATCTGCTAGGGCACAGGCTGCCTCTTTCACAGTAACTTTGTTGAGGTTCATATACAGTGCCACAGATAATTGGGTCTCTAATCCATCTGTTAACTGTTCAAATTCACATGACTTCACATTATTCAGAAATTCTGCGACAAAACAGTCTGTTAGCTCATCTTGGACTCCCTTTATTCCCTGACACTATATAGAGAAGGCTGCTTTTTCTCTTCTTGCTGCTCCACTGCAAGTAATCATACAGCATGTGAAAGGAGCTCTGCCCACAGTCTCCTCTGATTCTTATTCCTTTTCCCTGAAAAGGACTTTCTCAGCTGTAAACTCAGAAATGGCATTTTCATTGACATTTCTCTGGCAATATCTACTTCGAAAGCTTGGGAAAAAAAGCATTCATGCAAGGTCTCCTTGAAGCTGACGTCATTGTTTTAGTGAAAGAGAGGGTAGATGAAACAGAGTATAGACAAAACAGTGAATGCTTGTTAGAAAACAAAAATACAGTGGGGGAAAAATATTGTCATAATGCATTTACTAATTCAGTCAAGTTAGACATTACTTGAAATTTAGTTATAACAGGATTCTTTTCAAAGAGAAAATCGGTTTTCTGTCAACAGTGTCTCATAAGATGATTTTGCAATCGTCTTGTAAATAAAATTGTGATGATTTCACAGTATTTGAGAAACAAGTCAGAGGGACAGTTAGTTGGTTGTCAAGCTTTTATAACTCTGGCATGCCTTTCTTTAGCAAAGATCTCTTTTGAGCGTTGTACTTCAGTTTATTTTACAGTGAAGTATTTGTGATCCCAGACGTACTACATTTTTGTGATCTCCTTAACTACATTTTTCCTATTTGCATTTATATATGTCTTGCCTGTGTACAAATCCAGAAAAAATAACCTGAGTTGGCAGTGTGTACACTTCCCAGAGATTCCCACTTTAAATATCTTCCCTCTGGGCCATATGGTTTAAAGATATCTCTGACTGTCCTCAGAGCTCATTTTCTTTAATCCTGGATTAGCCTTGTTGCCCTTCTTTACCTTTTCAAGTACTGCAAAGTCTCCCCCCCACATCCCCCCAATGCAGTAAGGAGAAAAGAACATAATACTCAAAATGATTTAAATTTTGACCAAAGCAACTCAAAATCTCAGCATATCCTTTCTGGATTTCTAAACTTGCCTAACATTTCATTGGCCTATGCAGGAGAATGTTTTTCTATAACATCTTGACATTGTTAGAAAGAAGATGACAATTGCGTTAAGATCTTTATGGTGTCTCCAGCAATCTTATCTGTCTTGAATGTTCTTGCATAAAACCTGACTTTATGTCCAGTGGCCAAGTACACAAACAATCACATTTAATTTGTTAAAAAAACAGACATTTACTAACTGTAATCACTGGTCACCAGTAACAAGTTGTAGATGATGTAGGTGTAACGCTCAGAAGTCACTAGGGCATTTCCAAAGATGATACTGAAGCAAGGTCTCTGACAGCAGAACAAGGGTTGCTTGTTTGGGATCAAGAAAAAAAAAACATAATTATGTAGTACAGGGGCTTCAAATGGAGAAGCTATGTTGAATAATGCTTTGTGAATGCCAGATACATTAAATGAAATTTCTGCGGTTTTATACTCCTTTTTCTAATCTAGGATAGTAACGAGAGGATTAAAGATTGCTTCCATAAATCTTACTTCTTACACTGACTTGAAAAATACCATTTAAAAAAGCATTCATCTTCTCCCTGCAAGTGCAGAATTGCTGAATGACACTCAAATATTAACAAGCAACACTTTTAAATTACATGGCTCCAGCTTAATAATGAAGACCCTCAGATCACGAAAAACGACAAGCAAAACAGAAATCACACTTTTTCAGGACCATCAGAATAACTTTACATCAGTCTGCAGTGGTGGTGTTGGCTTAAGCAATTCTTTTTTAATGGAAGATTGTAAACATCTGCGAGAATCCTGCATATTGGTGGTTTCCTAGCAGTGAATACCCTCTCAGAAACAACTATTATGCTCTTAAAAAAAATTTTAACACCCCCCCCCCCCAAAAAAAAAAAAAGCAGAGCGAAAATAACAGTATTTAAACCAAAATGACCAGTTAGGGAAAAAACCCCAATAACCCCATATGTAACACACAGAACATGCCTTCATATCTCCTGTTATCTGTGCATATGAAATTACATTCAGTGTTTATAAATGTTTTAATGTCTTGATATATTTACCCTGACTTTCGTAAACATTAAGGTGGATGGTCTCCTTGCTAACTCTCCCCGCTGTGTATTGAAGTTTGGTGGAAATTATTTCATGATGCTAAAGAGAAGAGCAGGGCTCCAAGGTGTAGGTAAGGGAGCAAGAGAGAGATGTGAAAAAGAAGAAGCAGGGTGAGATTTTGCACTCTTGCCACCAAGCCAGCAGCCGGCGTAGAAGAGACAGTGTTACAAGTTTAGAACAGCTGCCAACTAATGTTTGATCAGGGATAAAATATGCCGAGGTGACAACATCTTGCTCCCCTGCATTTCAGGGACTATCATTAAAAATGCAGCAAGGCTCGTACAGGCCCAGAAGGTCCTATGTTCTCTCAAGATACAAGGGAGAGAGACAAGTTCACAAGATGTCAAGAACAATATCCATTTGTGTTTACTATGCAAACCCGCTGAGTAACCTTTCTATGCATGTTTGTACTAAGGACCATTGAGAATTTAGGGGGAAAAAAGGGCTGCTTAGAACGAGAGGGGAGAGGCAGCCAGGGAGGAACAAATAGGCAGACACACACATATTTGGGAAGTGGAAAGACGCTACTGCATGGGTGACTGGCTTCTCTGGGGGGAAAAGAAGAACGAAGAAATGCAAGATCAAAAAATGTATAAATTTACACACAAACACAGCTGAGAAAAGCAGCAATATGGCTACAGGTTAGTGTCCACGGCCCCTTCCCCCCTCCCCTTTTAATAATATATTGATGTAAGCAGCTTGCGCATGCCAAACAAATTCTCTACATAAAAAGTCAACTGTCGGAAGGAGGCTCATCAATCTGGCAAAGTGCACTCAGGTAGAACGCCTCTCGGGGCACCCACCCCGGCAACCATGCTGCTCGGGGGAAAGGGATCGCTCCAGCTGACGGGCTCATAAATGTTCATTAAAGAGTCTTTCTGCCAGTTTACAGAAAAAGCGGCTGTTTTGCAGGAATGCTGGTAATTTATTTCTCAGTGATATTATAGAAAGCTGTTGCAGATAATTGAACTGTAGGAAGTTTTGCTGTTAAAATGGCAGAGACAGCTAGCCAAATTCACTCAATCAGCACCTCTTTACTAGTACAGCAACCACAGCAAATCTGGAGATATTCGGTTTGGGCTTCTTTGCTGCAGTTCTCTAGGAGGCATGTTATGTATTGCTTCCTACATTTCTCACATTGTCTCATCATTTCTTCTTCTCTAGAGTGGAGGGAGAAGAGGAAATGTATTTATTTTTCTGCTGCAGCTATGATTTCCCCATGGATGACAGAGATACGCAGCTTTAGGAGTGCTATGCAGTGTTGTCAAGCAAGTACAAAAGGCACCGCTAACATTTAGTTGAATTAGGAAAGAGATTTTGTAGCTTTAACTATGATAAAAAATCATTTCCTTATTAATTGCGGGATTGGTCTCCTTTTTCCTGAGGCTAGTCGTGAAGGCCCTATTTTCTGCATAGAAAACATCACATGAAGTAACTAGATATTTTCCCTAACTCTTTTAATGTTTTAGAAATTGAGGTCTGTGCTTTGGTTTTAACATTGTAGAGGTTTTAGTAGTGTTTTACAGTAAGAAGACCTTTGTGTGTGTGGTGGGAGAACAACCTCTTAGAGTAAGAACTAAAATAGTGGGATGAGATCTATCTTTCTTTTTTAATAGACTGCTTAAAAAGAACTTACTTTAAACATTTTCATCGATTAAAAATAGAGTGGTTAGCTTAGTAAGCTAGTTAGATAAAGACTGCAGGCTTACATGAACAGTTTACCATCTTCATTTTAGGAAAAGAAGCAAAAAATACGTTTACATCTGGCTTTTAAAAATGAGTAATGTCAATGAAAGTGTTTCCATTTTAAGATGGTCATTGTAAGAAGTACGGTAAACCAATGCATGTATTAGTTCTCAGGGAAGAAAAAAAAATCTTTATTTCAGTAGAATTGCACTGGTTTGTGCTAAGGAGGACGATGGTCAAAGGATGAGAGTCTCGAGAAGACTATCTCAGAAGATTAGATTTCCAAAACAGAATAAAGAATCTGCCACAATGAAGGTCAGATAGTTTGCTATACCACAGCAATTTTCTGCTCTGAAATCACAGAGGAGATCCTTTTGGCATCTTTCTTTACTAGTGTAGAGTGATTGTATAAATAGGTGTCTTCTAAGACTCCATCCACAAAGTGTGATTTTACATACAGATAGGTGACCAATACAAAGACAGTACCAATGCTTCTGTTTAAATCAGCTGTGGTTTCTTTTTCAGTTTTGACATGGTTGTTTATATAAGTGACATGAAACCAAATATGTCTTGTTTAAAATGAGTCAGAATATCCATGTAGTCTTTTGTGTTGGTTTAGGTGAATCACCTTTTAAACCAGCAAAACTCCTACCTGTCAACCAAATGTAAATGAAACATTTTACTGTGTGCATATGAAACTCTGAAGAGGTTAATAAAGAAGCCATTTTCCACAACCTGGTGGCATTATTACACTCAGAAAATAAAGAATCCATGAAAGATCTAAGGCAACTGTCATACATTAAAGAAACATCCTGAATATTTTCTTTTTTCCTTTTTTTCCTCTTATTTCTTTCTTTAATGCATGTTGATCTATAGAACATAACCTTTATGTACATACTATTTACTGATTTCCATCCTAACTGGATATTTTGATGCAGCAAATTGCCAAAGTCTATGCTATGAATACCCAGATGGAACAAACATTTATCCAGTGTGCATTTGGGTTTGTTATTATGGTGTTTCATACAGTGGTCAAACCTCTGAAACTACTTTGTGAGAGTGGAAGCCCCACAGTGTGGGAAGTCAACAGGCTTGACTAGTAATGTTGAGGGGAAAGGGAATCTCATCATTTTACCCTTACTTGAATACCTAAACTCCAACCATAGGCAGGTCGTTAAAGCTGTTGGATATCAAAACAAAAGAAAACAATTCCCAGAGATATTATTCCTTTGCTATAAGCACATCTCTAAAGAACTTTAGTATTATTATTAGATTAAGTGTAAAAAGTATTAATCTACATCTAAAATATACATTTTTTGAAAATAGGCCTTTACTTTATTATAGTCTTTTGCTAACCTGAAAGAGAGAGTGTGCTACTCTGAAAACAAAGTCTAAACTTTTTATGCTATAGTGGCACTAGCGCTCTTATTCCTATGGGAACCAGGAGAAAGTCAAGCAAACCTGCAAAATATTTAGCTTTTCATGAGGAAGGTAGCTAAGAATTTTTGCCAGGGCCCCACTTTAACTTTCTTCAAAAACATCCCATCAGATACAGACATCATATGAAAGTACAACAAAATTTCAAACAAAAGCAGGAAAAAAAAAAGGGAAAAAATATGGAATTTAGAAAATTAGCATTATAAACCTTTCCAAGTGTTAAGACTTTGAAAGATCAACCAAGTATTGTGTGCAATTGCAACAAACTTCTGTTATTTGTTGATCTTTTTCTGTGATCCTTTCATCAAGCTTTCAGGTAAAGAAATTGTGTGTTGCAAATAGCTATCTTTTTCTGCTGCACATGTTCTTCCAATTATTTGAATGATGTCATGGTCCAGGATTTGAAGTTTGACTGTTACCTCTGTGATGAAGAATTTTGATGATGCTGACAACAGTGTGACATCACTGAAAATAATTAACATGAGCAATAAGTAATTATAGAAAGGAAGCCTGTATTTCCACCCAGACACTCCAGTAACTAACTAATACTCTGCTTCTGAAGTTTGGAGCATACTTCCAAGCTTGTTTGTGGAAATATAAGCATTAATCACATCACCGTGTGAATGCAAAAATAAATGTTCTCTCACACCTGACCATCTATCAGTTTTTGGTTTTCTTTAGGTTGTTTTTTTTTTTCTTTACGTCCTACATGATTTTGCTTCTTGGTATGATCCTCATAATTCTGCCTTCCTTCCTCTTATTACATTCTCTTTCTCCTTCTGTCTTCTGACACTCATCGGTAGTTTGCCAAAGTGGGCCAAATGTTTGGATGTATGCAAAGAACAATCCTAGATCTGGTATTTTTCTTGGATTAGACGGGGGAGTTAAAACACAGATATTGCCTTTCTGCTGGTGAGACTGAGAACATTAGACACCACTAAAGCATTAAAAATGTCTAAGGAATGTGAAATAGTAACAAGTTAGGTAAAAATTAAAGTTGTGTTTTGTGTGTAAAAGCTGTCAATTCTTGTAAGATTTTCACAAGTGTTTGCTAAAAGTCCCATCTCCTAGACCCTGTTGATAGCGTCAGAGTCTCAGCGTCCATTCATAAAAATGCAAACATTAAAAGATTTGTTCTCATGGAGGACAAAAACCCCACCTGAATATGTCATATGAAGGCATCAAAGAGTTTCAAACAAATACGGAAAGGCAAAATGAAGAATGGTGTGATAGAAATATACATATTTAAACCTCATATTAACTACCCTTAGAATTTAGGATACCTTGGATCTTAGCCTCTGTAACTTGGATGGGGTGGCACAACATTGTCCATTGTCAGTTATCTCAGGTTCCCTCTTTGCTATTGCTGCCCCTTGCTTCCTCTCCATACTGTTCGTATTCACAGCAGTCATTTTATTTTGCCTTTTTAGCACCATCTTTACTTCCTCTTGCACCACTTCTAACTACTCAACATTGTTGAGAAAGTCTTCCTTCAGTCATGTAACAGGTGATTAGCATTTTAGCCATCAGTGTAAATGTTGGGATGTCTTCACTTCAAGATGAATGGCAACAGTTAGCTTTGACTTCCCTCAGTAACAAATGCCACCTGCAGTTGGTGTCAGTGGCATGTGCACGGTTATGGCATCCACACATACAGAGGTGAAGGGGTTACATAGTGCAGCTTTGGTCTGCAGGTCTGTAACATGTCAGCAGTCGTGCTGCTTTTAGCAGGTGGATGTGCTCCTGGCCTCCAGCCCCCTTCATTGTGGAAATCAGTTCAGCGTTCAGGATGGGTCCAGCCCAGCCACGTGCTGCAGCTGGCAACAGAGACGAATTCCACTGAGGTTGGCAGGAGCAGGGGTAAGACCCAAGCTTTTTTCAGATCCTTTGCAATACATCAGAAATATCTGGACTGCTCTAAGCTCAGGCTAAAATCAGATAACTTGTTACCTCACAGTTTTATTTCTATCGTTTGTCACTTTTATTTTTATCCCCAACTTTCAAGTGGGCTGTGATTTTTAATTATCTTATGCTAGAGCTGTATGTTCCTGACAAACTTGGAGAACTTGGAGTTTTTTAAAGGGGAGCTTCATCATCATGTGGGGTTTTCAATGCTTGCTTGTCTCTACTAATTAGAAGTGCTTATAAATTAACTATAAGCCTGCTTTACAAACCAGTAGGAGAAAAACTGTGCACTATGCTGGATATGATTAAGATATAAGAGCAAAGAATTTGAGAGCAAACACAGAAAGAATTTTTATTGACTGGCCTGTCTTTTAGCCTTTTTCTTGTGAAAATCATTTTCCTTTATAAGAAGAACTCCTGCTCTTTGTTGAAAAAAGATATAAACTTCATTTGGAAGTGGAGCTATGACTATTTTAAAGCAACATTGCAATGAAAACCTAAAATAAATAAAATCTTTTTTAAAAAGAGGAGAAAATATATTATAATATGCAAATACATACATCCTTTACTTTCGACCCAGAGAAGCAGCAAATAAAATCACAAACAGTCAGTATATAGCCTCAGGAAGAAGTGTATCTCTCCCTGGAAACCATTCCTGTTTTATTCTAGTGGGACAGAAGGAGTTATATACTGTTATATAGGATTTGACACCTTTCCATCTCCACCTCAGTACTGCCTCTTTGCCGATCTGCCATGGAGCTGGAATTGCAACACCAACCCTTTCGTATCACTTAACCAATTCATCTTCCTTTACCTACTTGATGAGTGGAGCATCTAATACACACTTGAAATTGTTCCTTCTATCCCCTGTTTATAAAAACAGGTGCTTAGAAGTCCTATCTCCATTGTAAATAAAACCATAGGAAAGGTGTGAAAAGAAGACAAAGATTAGAATAGTCAAGGGAAAAAAAAAAAACAACCCACACAAAAAATCAGGAGGCCTATTATGTGTGTAACCTTACTGCTGTATTGAGATTGTCTCTTATAAAACCAGGGGTGTGGGACCAGAAAGTGCAAATGAAAAATAGCTTGTTATGGTAATATGAATGGGCAATATGTTGTCATCTCTTTTTGTTTGTTTGTTTTGGTTTTTATTGTTGTTTAAGAATGTTCAGAAGAAGGTAAAAATCAAAGAACTTGCAGTAAAAGCGAAAAATCAGAGGGTTTCTGCTTCATTATGGCACTCTGCCGTTCGTTTATGAGACTGATTGCTCAATATCTAGTTAAAGCACCACCATCATCTCTGAACTAGCCTGAAAAAATGTTAAGACTCCCTTCTGCACACCTTTTCTTTCCCTGTTATGTTGTCAGTGATTAGATGATCTCCATCTGATTCTCATCTTGTCACCTAATCTAGAGACCTGCTGTGTCAAAGGACACCAGCTCACTGACACTGCCTAAGTCTGTTCTGCCTGAGCCAGAACAGACAATAACCCAGCCCAGTGAAGTGATCTAGGGTACAGCACATTGGCTGCATCACTGACCTGCTTGGTGAAAGGCATCTGTCTTTGACTCAGCTGCCCTGTATTCTGAGAATGTCAACAAAAACACATATTCCCCATCTCTACTCTCTTTTTTCTCTTTTGGGACTTTGTGTATTTTGTCACATTTAGAACTGAATGACAGAAATAACCTTTTCCTCCCAGTAAGAAGGATAGCTTGACACAAAAAATTGACCTGAAGTTTTCTGTCTGAAGAAGGGATTTTTGATGAAAAAGAGGAAGTTAGAAAATACTTTGTGCCTCTTTTCTATTTATTTTTTTCTGTTTCCTATTCTCTGCATTTCCAAACATTGCCATGAATTTTGAAACATTTGACATGAATTTTGGAACATTTGACATGCTACTGATGAGCTAAGGTTTCTAAGCTTTAAAACCTGAAATGTGTTTAAGTTTGTTGTTGTACACTAACAGGTCGCACCACACACCTCTGACTCTCTGCTCCTATCACTTAATGAAATGAAAGAAAACCATAAATACTCTTAATTTTTACTCACCGAGATGATGTGAGGCACTGTCACAACACAATGCATGCTTCTGCCACAACTTCTCCTTCTCCACAGGTATATTGCAATCTGCAAAAGAGTGGGGAAAGCAAGGCTGTAAGGGATGATCACTGCTTTCAAGAGTCACCTTCTGGGGAAGTCTGAGCAGATGTACATAATCTCATGGACAGATATGGGCTGTGTCTGGCAATACTTTGTATAAAGCTTGGTACCAGAGTGCTCATTCAGGGCATTATTGAAACATGGAAGATTGGGGGTTTTTAATTAACATTTTTAGCAAGAGCTGGATATTGATGGAAATATCCATCTGTCAGTGAAGGTGCTCCTCATGGGCCCTTGGCCAGTGGTCCCTGAGAGTCTGTAGCAATTGGCATTGCTTTAATCTATATTTTCCACACTGTCTCCAGTCTCTGTTCACAAGCTGATATCTCTCTCAAACGTACATTCATTGAACAAGTAATGCCTATGGTAGTATGCATTTTTTTATTATGATCTTCAGATCTTCTGGATTCTTAAGACAGCCATTTTTCTGATTTCCACCTGTCTTTCCAGAGGCCATGTGAAGTCTCAAAAGGATTTCACAGTGGCTTTTTGACTTTCAATGTTTAGGAAGAAAATTTTTCTCTCTGGAGAAAAGACATGGCCACAAAGTGAAAGTCACTGCTTTTTTTCCTAACTGGACTACATTGTGTGCTAATATCAGAATATTGCTAGCAATTTTCACGTATTATATAGTTTGTATTTTGACTGAAAATGTTGTTGCATTTTCCTGAACATAGTATGTACAGAAGAGCACACTGTAATGAAGGCTTCACATGCCAGGTTTAACTAAGCTGCTGTTCATGATGTTAGAAATTTTCATTAGCTTCCCTAAGATTTTTCATATATTTTAGTGTGGGAGTATTGTCTCTTACCTCTTAAAAAGATTGTCCTATTCTGCTTTGGTTTTCTTTAAGTTTTTTTTCATTGCTTCACATTTACTATTTTTTTCTGTGTCTGTAAGTTGTATATCTGCTTCCAGTTCCTCTTCAAAGACCTAATGAAAGTTACTTTCTTGTTTTGTTTAAAGGGTTTCCTTTTCTTGTATCCTGTAATAGTGTTATTTTCATTTCTTTTCAGAGACTGCAGTGGTGTTTTGTCCTAATTCCTCCATGACTGTTTTAAGTTGTTCGTGTATATTTCCTACTTCCTCATTGTTTTCACCATTTTTCGTTTTAACAATGAACTTGAGCTGACTTAATCTGTCTCTTAGGGAAAGAATCTTCTTTGACTTTTGTTCATGCATGAACACTGCTAATGTTTTCAGAGGTGATTGGAAAAGAAAGTGGTGACTTGTACTCCTGTCACTTTACAGACCTTTTCTGTATCAGCTGATACTAATTATCATTTTGCCATAGGTTTCTGTATGAATTAGGTACTGATTGAAGGCTAATATGGACTGTGTGAATTTAATATAGCCTACTTTTTAATTAGGGAACATTAATATACTCTGTTAGTTGTTATTATGATGATGCTTTGAACACTTTCTTCCAACACTGACTTTTTTCTTCAGGAATGTCATGCAAAGGCATTGGTTTTAGTCTTGAGAATTGACATTTGCCTTTTGTTTTGCA
>WAAD01020843.1:0-14601 GCA_013389945.1 Fregata magnificens
TATACAGTCAAAACACTCCCTAACATACAGTGCCAATTTGGGGTACACAGCCTTTTCTAGGGAGGGAGGGGTGAGGTGGGATTTAGGCCCATGAGATTGTGCCATCTGGTGACAATTCACCCCATGGACGTCACTGACTACCAGGGACTCTCATGCCACCACCAGTCTACATTGGCTCCCGAAATATCTTGAATGATCTTTGCTCAACAGCAAGCTTTTTATCTCAATTTCTGACTGAGAAGTGCTTCAATGAATATCCTTGTTCATTAACTACATACTAGTTTTAAATGTTTGTCCCCTTTTAGCCACTCTTTAAGCATGTTATTTCTAGCTCTTGCTCTGAATGCATTATTTAATAACGATGGTGGGCAGAATAACTTTAGTCATATCACTAATAATCATCTTAACCAATCTATTGTGCAGCTGAACAGATCAGGTTAATGCAGAAAGTGGAGGGGTTTGGAAGCAGTTTCCCTGTCGTAAAAATATAAGACCATTCACTTGTACATTGACTCAGATTTGAAAAAAGCAAATTGCTGATCTGAACAGAAATATATGCCAGTGAGAATAAATATTGGCCTTAGTCAGAGTTATTTTGTTGGAGACTGGGATTTGATATTCAGGAG
Organism: Fregata magnificens; assembly: GCA_013389945.1. Lineage (NCBI taxonomy): Eukaryota > Metazoa > Chordata > Aves > Suliformes > Fregatidae > Fregata > Fregata magnificens. Next base: position 627 of record WAAD01020843.1, read on the forward strand.
ACTCTTTAGGTGTGGTAGTCATTGAGTATTGCTTATTCAGGCAGTAGAATTGTTGGGCTGAAGCAGGGAAAGTTTATTAGCCCTGCCTTGGGCATCAAACTATTAGATTTCATGTTATTTCAGCAGGTTTATAGGAAATATTTTACACCTTCATGAGTAAATGTGAAATTTTGGGCATCAGGAAACTCTGTGAGCATTGTATTTTTTTAGACCATTTTTCAAATAGTGCTTGGTTCTTTGAGACCATATTGTTTTTATTACGATAAGCATTATTTGTCCCTCTGTACTGTTGCTGCTCATTTTCTTTTTTAAGGAGAATATAAGGACGAGTGCTGCTATAAGGTACTGCATAACTTTGTTAAAAAAAGGGGGGTGTGTGGTGGAGAGCTGCCTCAGACAGATGAAAAATACCTAGTGTGTCAAGGAAAATATATTCCCCAGTGTCATTTCATGCTCTGCAGGGGTCTGTTTTCTTGAGTCCAGCGCAAATGCATACTCTCAAGAAAGCCATTTTCTGCTTAATGTGGAAAAGAAGAATAAAGCCATTTTTTATTCCACTTTTTATACAATCTTGTCAAGAAAGAGAGGTGGATGAAGAATTACAATCTTCAGAGATGCCATCAAGACTCCCTAAACACAAACCTTATCAACCCCAGTCTGTAATCATGTCAAATTTCACAAATTAAGCAAGACTGGATTCTGCTTTGGACACCTCCAAGGAAAACCCATGATACAATAGGAACTAGCATGTGCAATTCCTTAAGCAGATCTCTTTTTCCTCTGAGTGAACAGTGATCAGATGAATATGGAGAAAGTATGCAAGCCCTCCCTTCCGTTCCCTGGGAGAGGTTTTCCACCACCCTCCTCACGCCCCCAAAATTAAAGCTTGCTCTGACCTATTTTCATATTTCGTATTCCCCGCGCTGTGTGCAGGAGAGCAGGCACAGAACAACACAGAGTTCACGTGCCCGCCTGCAAAGAGAGGGAATACGATAGAAGAACAAGCTTAGACAGGAGAATTGATCTCTTCAATATCCCAGTGGCAAACACGTAGTGTTCAGTTCCTGAATGAGTCTAAATAAAAGTTCCCTGTGCCATTTGAAATGTCGTAGGGGTTATCCTTCCTTGCCTATGCAGAGCCTCCTGCTCTGGAGGGCCGTAGGTCTCCTGTAGGTTTTGTGTGACACCTGCCAGGCCTCTGTGGTTGCCGGGGGTACTCTAGGGCATCTCAAATGGCACTAGGCAGCTATAATTAGGCAACTTAATCAAGCCCTTAGTTCCTAGGACTGCTTTGCCAAGTATCTAATTTTAGCTGTCGATGATGCAATGTGTGGACATTTTAGATGCTGCAGAAAATGAGAATTGTCACCATATGACCCACCAGATCTGCCAGCCCGAATGAAGTGCTCAGCAAACCATGAAAAATTCAAAGACCAGCACCTGTAAATGGGAGCGTACACCCGAAAATGAACTTATTTTTGGCTAGTCACTTTGCTTCCATTGGATTTTATGCATCAGAGGGGAGAGTGCTGTGCAGTAGTAACAGCAAATGAACTCAAGGAGAAAAAAATATTAAGCCTTCCTGAGATTAATTAGTGTAGACATTAACACCATTGAATATTTTGATGAATCCTTAAAAGTCTCCAAATCTCATAAAATGAAATCCTGCAAAGGATTTGCTTTCATTATAGGTCAAATTAAACCTAAAAATTTAGAGAAAAATGTTCTTTATCTTGGTAATATTTTATTAAATAAAGTATAAATAAAATTGTAACATAGGAATAATTTTCCTGGAGTACTGCATGATAATAAACTAACTTTGTAGGAGGGGTGGGGAGAGAGGTAGTTACACTATTCATTTTAATAAGCTGCCTTGATAATTCTCTGCTGCATCACTTCCAGAATGCATAAGTAGTAATGTTTGGAATATTCCTAAATGCGATTAGGAAATTCACCTTTCATTTCTGTATCTGCTCTTAAATAATATGAATATAAAAATAACAGTACTCCTGCAGTTGGTGAAGGAGATAAATGCATAGTCTCCAGGGAATGGCATCTATGAGAACGCTTCCACAGAAAATCCTCGCGCTCTTCCTATTGATGCAACGGTTAAAATATTTTCATGTTATGTTCCATCCCCATATGGTTTTCTTCAGTGTTGTTTTCTCAGTTGATGGAGGGAAATTCCCTAGACACATTTTACATAATAGCTTGTATGGTTGCTGTTGCTTACATTTGTTCTGTCAATTGTGGATAGTTCTTATTTCCAACTATTTTGTTAGAAGTGTTCAGAATGCTTAAAAATGCTGGAATAAAGTATATTTAACACAACCGCCCACTTGCAGAGCTCTACAAAGCTGGAATTCATCCCTCAACTCTTCTTCTCTCAGCACCCAGCTCTGTCTTATGGAAATACCTTCGCTGTTTTCTTTTGCTTACTTTAACACTTTTTTGAATTTATTTTTGTTAATTTTTAGAAATTATTTTGGTAGTTATGGAAGATACATTTTCATCACTGTTTTTATTTGCAAATTGCTTTTGCCCCCTTTGAGGCAACATGGGCTGTTGAAAGAAGCCCAGGCTCTAGAGCCAGGAATTGTGACACTCCCCCGCACTTTGGTTGATGATGATTTTCAGATTAATTAATAAAAGGATTCTGTAGCATCCTACAAGTATTGGCAGTTATCCTCAGTATTTCAATGGGGGAACATTCTCTTTATAGCTTAGGAGAACTGATGTACAGTGAAATTAGATGAGGAGCATTACTGAGATTGGAACTCATGTTTCTTATTACCTACCGCCTTGCTAAATGTACCAGAAGGTATTACTCACCCCTTTTATTCTGTAGCATTTTCCCCCATAGAAGAATGATGCGGTAATACTTGCCATTAGCCATCCTGATGTTTTGAAACTAGTATCAGTTCTGAGACAGCATTAAACCCATGTGCATAGAGATGATTGCCTGAGGTAGGAATGAAGGTGGGCTCCCCACATGGATCTTCCTGCAGCATTTGGGATATTTTTTTTCCCAACATGTTTGATCTCTCACTTTGAAAGTCAAAGTACAAAGCCAAATGAAATCTGACCTGGTCAAGTAAAGTATTTTTTCAATAGACTTGTAGAAGCCTCCAAAAATTGGAGCTATGATTTAGAGAAGTTACATAGGTTTTGGGGTTTGTTTGGTTGGTTGGTTTTTTGTTTTTTAATTCTGAAAAAGTGTGCTGTTGGACGTATTAGAGGTGACACAAGGGTGAACGCTTCTGAAGCATACGCTCTGCAAAGACCTATCCAATCCATTAATCTTTAAAAACCCAAGTATCTTGTCCTGTAATAAAATAAGATGACAAATCTCATAAGGCAAGTTGTTGTATTTGGGCTTTCTTCATTTACTGAAAAATGACTTGGGAACAACTACCTGAAAGTCAAACCAAAAGCAATAGACTGCCTGTAAGAAATCATAAAGTTCATTATGTACACAAAGATGTGGCAAAGGAGGAGAGCTGAATTTTTAGTAGCACTGGATGAAAATTAAAATAATCCTGAGTAAGTAATATGTTGCAAAGTGATAGTTCAGTATGTTTGAAACTCATTTGGATTCAGCACTGATGATAAGTGAGATCTTAAAAGAATATTTTAGAGTGGCTTTTCAAGTCTGTAATCTGTAGGACAGAAATATTTTTATGTGATACCTGCATAAAACAAAAAAAAAGTTTTTGGCTTTCTTTTTGTAGGACGAATTTAGAATACTCGTCCAGTTTTATATGTTCCCATAATAACCCTTCACTGGGGAAATAGACTGTCAATTATTCCTGGTTTTCATTTCAGATTTTTACATTCTGCTTTTAACACAAAGAAGGTGAGAAGTAAAACTAATTTCCCAAGTGATTTTGTTTTTCGTCATAATGAGAAATGTAATTTTTAGTGTTTCAGATGATGTAGAAATCAGCTACAGATTTAAATGGCAGATTTCCACTCTCCATTAATATGACAGTTCATTCCAGATGAAGAGCCACCTTTCCCCGCATATGTGGACATCCTGCCATCACTCATATAAGCAGCAGGTGCTGTACTTGGGAGGGTTGTGGGTTTTTTTGGTTTGTTTTTGTTTTTTAAAGTACTTATAATGAGCCATAGTCATCTATCAGGATTAATTTTAGGGTACCAAAGGAGAAGCACTTTCCATTTGAGCTCTATTTGCTGTAAATAAATAGCAAGCTGAGAGAGCTACATAAACCAGCCACCAGCACAACTGTAGTTTCAAATCTGAATAAGCATATAAAGGGAATAGCCCTGAGAATTCAATGATGAGTCGTGATCTGATGCCACAGGAAGTTTAGGGTATTGCTAAATGTTTTTGACAAGTGTTTACCATCCCCAAAAAAAGCAAGTTATCTGCCTGAATATCTATTAGACACAGGATACTTTGAAAAAATGAAGAATATTTATTTGCTGAAGGAGAGTTCAGAGAAGTAACCTTAGTTTTGCCTGCTGTTCACTAGTAATTTCATGATAGAGTAACAATTTTAACCAGTTTGTTAAACACTGTTCTCTAATTTAACTCCCCAAATGTGTACATTAGCATTTTTTCTAGCCTTCATTTTTGTGCAAGCAGTATGGATCTGCCAGTTTACAATTCAGACTTCTTTCCATTTTGAGGCATTTTCCCACAGTGTTCTTCAAAGGGCAGAGCTAAGGGCGTGTGGGTTTGGCTCCAGTAATCTGGACAGGATTGGAAGTTTCTGCCAGCGAAGTGGCAAGAACAATTCACTTGCTAATGAGGTGGCTTCGCTTGTTATTGCCCATGCTTGGACTCCCCAGTTCTCTTGAAAAGTTTGAGGGTTGCGAAGAAGATTGTGGCTGTATCTCAAAATATTACCTCAAAGGTAGCCTGATTATCTGGTGAGAAATTACCCTGTAGCTGCTGTTGTGTTTTGTTTTCATAAATTTAGAGCCTGTGGCTCCAGAGCACGCAGCAAGCCCCTGCCAGGCTGCCTCTGAACTGGAAAAGAGCAAAAAAGGCCATCCTTGCCACAAACAAGTTATGGGCTGGCACAAGAGACAGCAAGCAGATAAAGACAAGTAGTGCAAAGAAGCCATGTGATGGTGTTGGTTGAGGTTACAGGCAACTGGTGACTTGGGAATGTAAGATGAGCAATACAAAGGTCTGTCTAACCCAGTTACCTCTTTTCACCAGTGGCAACGCAGATGACTAAGACATGGTGTGGGAGCAGGGCAAACGTGCAGTCCCGGACACTGCTGCTCTCCCAGCCTTGGAGAGCTTGCAGCTCTGAGGTGCTTTCTAAGCCAGAAGTGTTGGGTTTTTTTAACTACCAACATTTTTGGAGGCATCACAGCAATTCTAAGGAAAGATGGGAAGAACAATTGTTCTCAAAGATTTTTACTCCTCCCATAGGTAGTTCCTGTGAGGGACAGCCTGAGGGAAACATGCATTTTTGATAATTTAATACATGGTTAGTGGGGACCGAGATTAAAATTGCAAGTAGGAGCTGACTTACTGGTACAAAATGAGAAAGAATACATAATTGTTGCATGTGAGAGTGAGGGTCTCCTCAGAAAAAGACCTGTTGTTTCTGGTGGAAGTTAAATTATTCACTTGCCTGTATTGAGATGCTTCTCTTTCCTGTAGTGTTTGAAGCGGAAGAGACACTGGCCCAAGCAGTAACAGCTGTAATAGCCCATTAGTTGTATTGAAACGGAAGTCAAGCTACCCATAGGCTGAAGGGTTAGGGAATTGAATAGCTAAGATGGTACAAGGACTCAAATGCCTTCTGAGGTTTTACTTAAGCTGCTGCCAACTGAATCGATACCTCTCATCTGAACAAATACTTGAACTGAAAATATTTCTGTCTTTTCCCAGTGAAGTGTTTCATTAGTCGTCAATAACTCTTGGGTGTATGTACGACCACCTTCATGAACAAGTGTAACAAATAGCTTGAAATCTGAGGAGAAATATTTTTTTTTAAACTGTAGAATTTAATAGTTTTTTTAAAAAATCTGCTTATTCCCATGGTATTTTTCTGAATAAAATTGAAAATATAAAGTCTTTGTTTTTAGGACAAAAAGTTAGGTTCCATTTTATTATGTCATCAGAACCCCTGGACTGTGTTGTCAAAGTATAAGACTATCAATATGTATGGAGCACTGTCACATTAAGTAAACATTTCCCAGTACATCTGTTATCTTCGTCCTCTTTCTTTTTGGAGTAATATAATATTCAGTGAGGTAGACAACTGTCCATGCTGGTAGGTATGCGAAGGAAAAGAATTCATTTTTTAATTTAAATTTGAGGGAAAATAATTAAATAAAATGCACAATTAAAATTAAATAGAAAATAAATAATACACAAAGTGTATATTAATTATAGACTGTAGTTACTCTGTATGGGCCAGATTTTGGCTAAATCACTTTGCAAAACAGGCCCTATATTCTGATCAGAATTTTGGTCCTTGGCAGATAATAATCTTTCCTTCCTAGCAGGTCACCAACAAATTCCATATTTCCATCAGTTCCAAAATGTTTACTGTTTACTGCTCTATCAGTTAGCCCTCTTCCCAGTTTGAAATGCATACACCTGGACATCCTGGGGCTTCAGGAGAGAGCAAGGTCAATTCAACCATAATGTCCCGATCCAGGTGCCTTGGAGAGTGGTGCAAAGAAGTTCTCGGCCATGCCTGTGGATATGCAGGAGCACCCAGACAGGCTCAGGCCAGCCCAGAGGCCAAAGAACAGGCTGTTAATAGGACCTTTGTGATCTTTCCACTAATGTAGTTTTCAACCTTTGGCAGTGTATGACTTCCTTATCCCAGTTACATGGAAATCATAGTATTTTGTAACTGCTGGCGGCCTTAAGATTTTTCAACCTTTTCATGCTTTTGGTCTATTCACTATCTTCTCGCAATGAGTGCCACAGTTTATTTATGCTTGCTGGGAAGAAACATTTAATTAATATTTTGGTGGGTTTAAACTTGTTGCCTGAATTGGAAATTATGTATTTTGGGTGTCTTGCAGTGGTCTGCCTACCATTAAAATGGGAAGAGGATATGTTATCACATAGCAGAGATAACCATTTTGTCCTTTTCCACAAGCAAAACTTAGGATTTCTTGTGGTAACTACGTAGTCATGAGCTGTATCTACTCTCTCTCTATCCAGCTTTACTGGCTGGGGGTGAATCCCAGGGCCCTGGATCAGGCTTTAGAAGATTTAAAAAAATATTTCACTAGAATAATAGCAGGATCATTTATTTTTAGCACAGAGTGTAGCTAGTGCATTTTACTTTGAGACAGTATTTATAGACTGTTTAATTTTTTCTGTGAGACCCAGCTTGAATTTACACTCTTACTGCTCTTTAGTAATAATCAAAATTTGTTTTGTATAAGCTTAGCTATATAATCAGCTAAAAGAAGCAATGAATTTCTATAGCTTCTGAAGTTTGCAAACGATTTCTTTTGGCTAGTGGCTGTCTGCTATTAAATAACTTCAAAGCTTTGGTATGATCCTCAGGTATGGCAAATACAGGATCATTTTTAAAAGAAGTTGTTTGGAGAGTAGTAAGAATGTTGACTTTACAGAAATATAGCTTGGGTGAAATTTGTGCTAAAACAAAATCGATTACCCACTTCCTCTTGAGGAAAGATGAAAACTGCATTACTCTTGGTGATCAGTTTAAATGACCATTTCTAAGGAACCTATTCTTTATTAAATTTCTTAGGGACAAGAGCAACAGGAGTAGTTGAGGAATGTGAAATGAGTCCCTTTACGAAAAATTGGTTACTTAGCCAGCTAACTAGGAAGAAAGATAGAAACTATGTGTTCATTTGGCCCAATACAATTTCTGAATAACTTCTGAAGTTGATGAAGTTTCTGTGAATTTATTGGTTTAGACTGTGGAATGAGGAGATGGGATTTATCTTATGGAGCTTCCCCAAAATGGAAGTTAAAGTTTTTTAATACAAATCAAAAGGACACACGAGTTCTCAATTCCGCCATATTAATTTGAGTGTTAAGAGAATCCTTTTTTCAAGGAAATTTTTCTACAATATATCTGGCCTTACATTTGAGCAATGTCTTATCTATGCATGAGGCAGGAGCCAGTCACTGTCAATCAGCTGGTTTGCACTTTCTTGCTGCTGTGCAAGGCAGCCAGCAGGAATTCAGCAAGATGTGGCTGCTCAGCATCCGACTTGCCCTTGCGTGAGGTAGTCCTGTAGGATTTCAGTGCAGGCTCCAGCTCCTGCTATCTCACTCAGCACTTAAAAGTGGGTTGGGAGGGAGAGGGTTTGGAGACCAATGATCATGAGTTGGGAGATCAGGCAGGGATCTGATGGGAGAGCGGAGGAGGATGTAGGAAGGCCGACTTCCTCTTTTACAGGATATAAGCATGTTGAGGTCTCCTTGAATTCAACGTCATACTTGCCCTCTTAAAAAAGATGTGTACACATGCAAATAAATAAAAATCATGGTCTCCGTATATTCAGGTAAAACCAATAATTTTTCTTTTATATAATAATTTGAAGCAGCTCTTCTGCTTTCGATGGAGTAGCTCTGTATTAACCCATTTGACTTTAGAATTTGACCCTAGCAGTATAATGAAATGATCTTCCTATTGAAGCATGGCAAACATCACCGCCTGGAGATTCCTGACTTTCAGCGAGAAGGAAATTGGACTAGCACTGTGCCTGGAGTGAGAGGGATGCTGGTCTGACTGACCCAATACTGATTCTGTCTTTCCAACTTTAGCTTCTATGGTACCTTGAAATCTTTGCAGAATTTCCAGGCTTTGTTTCCTATTAGTAATCCTTAGGACAGCTGTTGTCATGTGCCCACTTAAGGGATAAGAAAGCACATCTAACTTCCAGGGTCTTATCTTTGCCTGTGTTCCACAAAAACTGCGGTCGTTGTCCTGCAGAAAGGCATGTATGCAGAGTCATTATTTCCTCACTTAAGATGAACTCCCTGATGGAGCTTTTTTTTTCTTCTTAGTTTTCAGTTCACATGCACAACTTGGGTTTTGATCAGCTTGACAAGTTCAAACTCAGCCTGCATGGTGATGTTTATTGCAGATTTGACTAGAACAGAGTATTTACAACTGGCAATATTCTCATATTACATGCATATTCAAACTTTTTACCTGACTCAGGTGCTTCTTGCTTTTATAGCCTTTCTGGCCAGCCATCACAAGCACCTGGTAATTTCATATATTCCTTTTCTATATCATTCAGGTAATCCTCCATTGCTGCACAAATGTCAACACTTATTGATGAAGGAGACTTGGGGAAAAGTAACTTAAAATGCAATCAGAAAGTAGCTTTCTGTGGAAGCAGTCATGGTTGTAGCATTATACTTACCCAGTGGTCCAATTACCTTGTCAATGAGTGAAATACACTCTGAAAAAAGAAGTAGACATTAATACACAGAGCCAACATATGAAGATCAATATAGTCTTGGACCCATCTCAGATTTATTAAATGTGTGGATAGCACTATGGATGTAAAAGGAATTTGAGAAATAGATAGATAGATGTATCCATATTTTCAAAACTGATAAGCAAATTTGATCCTCAGTGCTTAACAAGACGCAATTCAAAATGGGTTGATTTTCTAAAAGTGTCAAGATACCAAACATTAAAGATGTGGTCTCTTTTGGGGATTTCTAACTGAACATTTCTCCATAATGGAGGAAGAACAAAAACAAGTCAATTTTTATTTTGTAGTGAAGTTCTTGGTCTCAGGAGCTTCCACATTATATATGATGTCAAGAAATAAATGAGAACTATCAGCTGAGGGTAAAGTCAAACAGACCACAAAAATTGCACAATAGGGCTGTGTATTTTTGCCGAACATGTATTGGTGCTATGGAAAACAGTCATCTAATAGCGGTTGCCACCCCAACTCAGGTATCCTATCCATATCCTGAGATAAATGAACAGGAAAATCTTTCAGATGCTGTCATTAATACAATACTGTATGCTCTGCCTTGCACACTGTCCCTTGGTTTTTATATTGTTCAGCATAATGAAAAGAGCAGCAAAGCAGTATGTGTTGGCTGTCCAGTGCAAAAACACAGTTGACACCTTAGTCAGACACCTCACAAAGGAAAACCAGCCCCGAAGGTTTAGCAAGAATCTCAGAAGATATCGTTGCTAATTTACACAAGGCAAAACAGAAAATGCCTTCCTCGGGGAAGATGTCCCAGTGTTGTCCCAAGACAACACTGGAGAAACTGTTGTCTTTGAAAAACAGATGTTTCACAGGGAAGATGAAAGACAACTGGGAAAGCTGACCAGACTGAAAAATTGTGCAACCATACATTGCTGCAAGATGGAAGTCAAATGCATTTGCTTTTTCTTGCTAATGGAAAAAGCTTTACAGTAAAGTCCTGGAAAGGGATAAGAAGCACAGGTTTCTTCCTCAGTAATTCTCTGTGTTAGGCAGAGCAGACTATTCCACTGCTTACACTAGGAAAAAGAAAGACAGCAAGGGCAGCCCAGTCACAGTAGATTGCTGATTTGTGCAGGGTTGCAAAAATAATGGCAAGTCTGAAACTGAGCTGGAATTTGTGTGGCTTGAATTCATCTCTAGTTTCAGTCAACAGGGACTGTGCCCTTCTCAGCATCATTCAGTGGCTAAGCCTGCAGTGATTCCAAGTCAGTGTTATTTTCCTCTCCCTGTCATTTTAGGATTTTGCAACCATAGTTCTGTTTTGTGCTAATGTTCATTAACCTCCCTCTTGGATAATATGAGTTCTCAAAAGGTGAAGCTTGTTACACATTTAGACACATCCTAACTATTGATTAACACACTTGCGTACTCTAGGAAGTCTGTCGCATTGCAAACGTACTGCAGGCTGTATAATCTACTTTCGGACTGACTGAGAGAAGTAATGGCTCTCTCCCCCACCCCTCCATCCTCTGCCTGTGTAATTTACCAGGCATCTTACATTTCTCTTAAGGTAAGACTGATGACTGCCCTTAGCCCTGGAAGAGTGCAGGATCCTGCAAAAAGGCTAGCATGAAGAAACAGTCAGGAAAATTTGGTACATTTTCACTCTCCAGCATTTTGGGTTTTAGTTCAACATAGACTGAAATTGAGTCAAAACCACTGCAGATCTGTCTCTTTCCAAAACAGCTCCATGCCAACATCTCCATTTGAACCATTAAGCATTGGCTCTGTGTTTCTCCCTGATCACTATCGTGTTAGGTAGGAGAATTAAACACCCTTTTCCACTCAATTCGACAAACTGCTTCTTCAAAACTGCCCCTGGAAATTTTTGCCTAAGGCTGTCCTTCCTCTCTTGCCCTAATAGGAAAGTAGCTGTCTTATGTTTTTATCCTTCAACATGCAACCTCTGCAATTTCTCTACAAAACTAGAATCCTTCTCCATAGTTTGTGGAATTATATCACAAAGTATAAGTTCTTCACAGTATGCTAACAAAAACAAGATAAAATATGAAAGCCTGACATGTTTGGAAATGTTCAGTTTTTCTGAAGTATTACAGAGAATTGTTAATTTTTTTTTTCAACAAGCCCTAGCAGGAAGTGTACAGTATATTAGCTACTCCGTGTTGCTGTTGGATAGGGAATGGATGCATTTCAAATCCACCTAAATGCTTAAGGTGGTTGTCATCGCGTCCCCCCCCCCAGTATGATAATTTTCACACTAAAAGCAGGAAGGTACTATATTGTTTCTAACTTCACATATTTCTGTCCTAAAGGCTGCCAACCACTGTGTATAATGTTATCTGGTGCTATGTAAAGGTGCTATATAGCTAATAAAAATGATTGCCTCCTTGTAATTCTCTCTGAAATACTATTTTGTGTCCTGCTTATTGCAGCAATGAGAGAAAATCTGGCTGGTTTAACCTCTCACTGAGAAGAAAGAGAACTGCACCCAAGTTTGAGGCTTGCTCCTACTGTTGCCTGCAGCAGCTGTTGCTCCGGAAGAGTTTAGCTCTGTGGGTAGCTAGGAAATGCTTTGCACTGTGCCTATGCTCTTTCAAAGAAAACATTGAAAGAGTTTCCTTGATCTCTAAATGGTCATGCAATATTTTTTGCCATTACTATACTCATTAGAAATGTGTTGGGAAGTCAGGTAGGCTTTGGCAGGTAAGTGTGAAGGGGGTTAAATCAGCCAAATTAGATGCCAGTGATTGAAGACATGCAGTTGCCCAAAATCTAGACAGATGTACCCTGGAGTGGGTGTCCAGATGCTTTTTGAAAATCCTACTGAACTGTCATGTATCTGTTTAAGAAACTGAAGACCCTTATGATTCTGGCACCAAGTATACACAGCTTCTCTTAGCAGGCTTAAAGTGAAGTTAGCTTACAGATGAAGTAACATCTTTCCATTCAGGTGAACTATAAAAATTTTGCTAAGTTTACCAAAGCTAAGTTACCAAAGTAACCAAGTATAGTTACCAGTTTCGATAACTGTAGTCCCTCAAATTTCTTGATTTCAAGGCTATTTTGGTTACCTGATCTTGATTTTGTATATGATGGAGACTATGAGCACTCCTTGCAGGGAATCCTATTTATTGCAAACCCAAGGGACTACTGTAGCTGTAACTGCGTGTAGATGAAGACTTGCCCAACAATACAAGATGAATGGCACTATTGTTTGTGCTGATGTTGTCTGTTGTGGTATGTGTTCCAGCAGTGAGATCACAGCTGACCTCGCTGAAATGTTACGCTCAGCTTTCTCTAATTTATGCACAAGGAAGTCACCTAAACCAAAAGCAACTTTAAGTCAGTTCAGTCTGGTCAGTGTCCAGAACTGTGACAAGCGCAAAGAATGTGCATCACTTTTCTTTGAGACAGGCAGGATTTCTGGAGCTCTTTGCTAGCCAGCCTAGCTATCTTTCTGGTATAATGCGGCCTCAAAATGCAAGGCAAAAAGTGGGCCTTGGGCTTCTGATGTCTGAATACAAGTGTTTCTCCTTAATATCATACAATACATGAAAGGAAGCATCAGGAAGGAAATATACCCTGTAGCATCATTCTCAAGGGAAGGTATACTTCCACAAAATGAAAATAAATGAGTTGGTATTATGATAGTCTAATACTGTGATGTTATGTACAACAGATGCATTTTTCTGCTAAGGGTTTAATCCCTTCAGGCCCATTAAGCAAGGGGAAAAGTTTAGAAGGGATGCTGTTAAAAGAAGACATTAATGCACCTTTAAAAGAAAGTAGTTGGAGCACAAATCACAGGAGAAATACAGTACAAAACAGTGAATGAAATATTTATACTTTCCACTGAAGCTGAGTTTGTGCACTTGAGGGAGAAGCCCTGTTGAGATGGGTCTTCCCCTTTGTTCTCTATCTATTTTTCCAGTTGCTCAGACACGGCTGTTGGTTTCACAATCACTCTGAGGTTGATTAGATTAGAAATCATAGGCCTGCCTCCTCAGCATGACCAATGACACACAGAAAGTTTGGATGTATTCTAAGCATGTAGTCTGGGTAAAGGAGATTTCTTTTCGTGTGCTTCAAGACATATATTGGTTCTTCAAAATTTAGTGGGACTGGATCAACTTTCCTGCCTTATTCTAAACAGAGCAAGTTAATATGCAATATGAGGCTTGTATACATTCATGGGAAATCTCACTTGAGGGCCGAGGGCCAAATATGCAGCTAGAATAACTTGGCATAGGTTCACTGACTTATCCAAGGCCCATGACTCTCACATTTGTGTACCATTACTTTTAATTATATTTGTTAAATGTGAAGCAAAACTACATAATAAAAAAGCTATGAAAGCTTTTTGGGGAAGACTTTCCAAAGCAGGTGGTGGAGGAAGGTACCTGGCTTGAGAGTAAATTTTGTGCCTTTTAGAACCCTCTACTTCTCTTTGGACTTTGACGCCGAGATTGCTTACACAGGACCATTCTCCTTTTAAAACAATTATTTATGGTTACTAGAAGAATATTATTTATTTTCAAATAGCTTCTAAAAGAAG
>WAAD01020843.1:14617-32675 GCA_013389945.1 Fregata magnificens
TCAAATAGCTTCTAAAAGAAGAGCAAAATTCAAAAGCAATTTTGTGCTTTGTATTCTGCAAAAGGGTTCTCATGTTTTCTCTACACAGCTCATTTCTTCCTAGAGGGTCTTTTCCAAATGCCACCCTCCTATTCAGTCTCATTTATACTAGCTACTGCCATTCAGCTACCTACATCCTTCGCCACAACTACAGCAGTTGCCTAAATGGAAAAAGCAAAGAAAAGGTGTTGTTTGCGTTTTTGTTTTTTTTTTTTTTTNTCTGTGGTGTTTTTTTTTTTTTTTTTTTTTTTTTTTTTTGGGGGGGGGGGATTTGTTGATTTTTTTTTTTTCTTTTTTAACCTTAATTTACTGGAATTTGTAAATCTGTTGTTTGATATAAGGGGTGAAATGATCTTGGCAAGGTGTCCCTCTTGTGTTTCAGTTTCCTGAACTGTTGTTAAGCTCACAGTTTTATGATCTGATATAACGCCTTCACCTGCCTTTTTCATAGCTTTTCATTAAAACACACAGATCTCTTGGGCATTCATTCACATTAGTTCTTTCATACAGAACATTTAATACTCCTGTTTTTTTGCTCAGGAGTGCCCTTTGTTTTTCAGGTTTTTTAGATTTATTTTAATAAATAGATTTAGGTTGTTTAGATTTTTAGATAAATCTGAAGGTGCAGAGGTGCAAGGCATATTTCACAGTCCCTGAAATGAGTAAGCATCTAAACTAATTGTCCTCAAATAATTTTACAACGAGTAGCAGTAACATGCTTTGTGCATGCCTATTTCTTAAGTATATGACTAAGCTGGGCTGGACGTTAGAGAAGATAATTTGCACAGAAAGTCTTAAAATTGTAGCCCTCAGGAATCGTTTGGGAACATGATCATGGGTCCACTGAATAACGTTTTTATTTGTAGTGTCAAATTAAGAGCATATGTAACAGTGAAAACCATTCCTTGAGAACTGTCAAATCTAATCTTTCTTTGTTTTGCTGCATTAATGAGTAATCGATACATAAAGAAAGGAAATGTAGTAATTCCCACTTAAAAAGATCTTCTGCTCACTATTTCAATAATATCTAATGCTTATAGAGCCTTTTTATTCCTCAAAATGTGTTAAAGATGTGAGTTTATTTAATCCATCCATCTTAATTTATTTAATCCATCCAACACTTCACTGAGACTGGTAGTTATATAGCACTATTTCTGTCCGAGAGGGAGGAGAGGGCGGGTGACTTAGGTTGCTTCATTAACTTTTTTGTGGACAGGAAAAAGGGGCACAGTTGGATCCCATTTTAGAACTAAGGATTTCCTGATTTTCGGTGTTCTGTTTACACAACTGCATTGTGCTGCTCTGACTTGAACTAAGTATTCCCTGGCTTGGGGGACCGAGGTGTTGTAGATGTAATCAAGATGTCCAAGTTTGTGTATCTCGAGTAGGCACACTGGTACTTTGTTAGCTGTTACATGAAGCTTCCTGAAAAGCATTTGGTGTTGTCCAAATGGATCTCGTAGTCATGGATCCATTGCCTACTGGTTAATTTATGACATTGTATTTTCTCTGTGATTTTAAATCAAAATGCCATAAGATACTGAACTTCGGTATTTCTTTTACTGTTTTGAACTGAAAGGTGCTTTGAGATATTTGCAGACGATGCATTGTAAAGACGAGGTAGCATTTTTCTTGTTTACTTCTTCTTAGAACTTTTTCCTTTCTAATGTTAAGGATGCTTTTTCAGGGTGGAACACAGGGAATTTATTGTGTAACACCTGTTTAACAAAAGAGGGACTTGATTAATTTCCCACTCATGGTGCTGAGAATGTTCCCCTTTGTTGTCATTTTCTCAGGGTTATTACTCATTACCCTTATTCATTCTGCTTTGATAGAGGTAAATAGCTTTTAATTCCCCCTGCCCCCAAACCTTCTCAAAGTTTCCTTTGACAGCTTGTTGTAATTATGCCCCTCATTGAAGACACAGTCATTATTCTCTGTTGCCCTGAACAAGATTATTTAAGGCTCATTTTGGATTTACTCTGTGCCTGTATGTTAAATGTATTTCCCTGAAAAATAGAAAATAGCAATATAGGAGCAATGTGAGACAGTGGTAAATGTGATACTGATCACAGCTTGTATGTAGTTGGAGGTATTTCAGTGAACATGAGCAATGCCCTTGTCATTACAGTACACCAAAAAAAAAAAAAAAAGTGAATGCCAAAAGGATACAAGCAAGAAACCATCCAAGCTTGCTGTAAAACCTGTTATTGAGTAATTGTTACATACAGTTTACTGTTGAGCTGTCACTGTATCCTCAGCTTTAATAAAATATGAGCCAATATTTTTTTTTTTGCTATATCAGTAGTCTTCTTTTGGAAGGTATCCGATGGTGTTATGAATGTTATAATATTGCATTGCGACATTATTACATCCTCATTTTCTCCACTTCAGCTCCCCAGACATAACTTAGTTGCCAAAATTAACAAGTTCTTGGGAGAATCAAGATTCTTGCTTTGCTACAGAGCTTATTGTTACTGAGACATCCCGGTGCCAAGGCATTTAAAGAATAGCTCAGACCATTCCTGAGAGGCAAGGAAAGAGGGCACTGGTTCTTCATTTCATGTCTTCTCTCCTTTCCTTTACAAAAGGGTGCTGCTTGGTAAGGCTCTGTTCTTAATTGCTAAGGCTGTTAATTCTCCAGCAGACCAGACAGCAGGGTTAGTTCCAGAAACATACCTTTGCCCTTAAATGAACTTGAATCCATTTCAGTAACTACAATACACTAGGGCTCCCGTCCAGAAAAAAACCTCAAACCTAACACAGTAGTTATGTACTTGCTTTTTTTATATATATAAGTGATCACATTTGAATTATCGTCTCTTGTAGAAGCTGCAGTCACAGGTTTTCTAGCTGCATTGCATCTCATCTAAACAGATGCTTTTCATTTGGAGATAGCATGTATTTTTTGCTTACGTCCTTAATTTTGTCTTCTTGCCTTCTCCCTTTTATGTTAGACATTGATAATGTTTTAGTATTCTAACAATCTTAGGCTATTTAGTGGTAGTCTGATTCATTGAGGTATTGGCATTTCTAGTTATTTGAAAACAGTAACACACAAGGAATGCTATAGAGATTTAAGGGAAACAATAGTTATTTAACAAATGAATAATGAACACTAGTTCCTAGCTTATCATCAAGAGTCTCTTCAGCCACACTTTTATATTATGAAACTCTTTGCTTTATGCCAACCGTATTCCTGATGGGGTGAGTTTTCAAATACAGACATCATTTTGCCTGTAAATAATCCATACAGAAATGACTGTATGTGCATATCTTTTTAACTGGATATATTAAGTTAAAACAAAAAAGATGAAGTTTGTATAGTGACATATCCCAGGTAAGGCACGCCTACCTTGGAAAGCAGGTAGCCGTATTTTTACAAAATCTGTGTTAGACATAGGTGGTAGGTGCAGACAATTGATATAGACTTACAAAATGTACTTGTATAATTGACTTATTCCTATTACATTTTGCTTTATCTAAGCCACAGAAGGTCAACACCTGTGTAAAGATTTATGTTGTTGGAGGCTGAATAGGGATCGAGAAACAAAACTGGGAGTATTGTGGTGGTCTAACATTGGCACAGTTTGTGTTTGCTGGCTAGTCCCAGGGTCCATGGTGTATTGCACTTGCTGCTCGCCTGATGTAGACCTGCTGCGAGCAGCAGTTGTTTACCGGGGATTTCTGGATGTCTGTAGCAGAGGCTGCCAATAAACCCCCCTGCCTGAAGCAGCAAAGGAGTAGCTTGCACCACAAATGGTGAAATACCACCCTAGCTAGCAGATTTGGCAGATCTGCATTTGCTCTAGGACCACCCTTCCTGTAGAAGTTTACTTGTGAACTGTACAGCTACATGCATTGTGTGTGTTGAGACATGTAACTTCCAGATGTACATATGAGCCTGTGATTTACAGTAGGGTCTGGGTGAATAATTACAACTGTTGTGCATGCACACATATTTTTACAGGATGTTTCCAAGAATTTTGAACAAAAAGGACACAGAGCCAGTGCATATTTCAAAGATATCATCATCTATACGTGTGTTTCTCCTTGCTTCCTACAGTCTGACATCCTATAATTGGGAACAATCCCAGTCCGAGAAAGAAAATGAGAAATAGTGCAAATAATGCAGACTCTTTTTTATTGTAATGGTCTGCACATGCCGAATTTAAGTGTGCACACAGATGCCACTGAAATTGAGATAGATCCAAATCCATCTCATGCCTTTAGCCTAGCAAACACTTTCCCATTTCCCAAGAGAACATGAAATCCCTCACTGAATATGAGAGATTGTACCTTAAAAATTATTTCAAGTGATTATATTTATAGGCTGTTTATGAGGCTCATTACTATGTACATGAGCACATAAATTAAATTAGCCTCACAAGAGGCGTTTATCCAAGGACACACAGGATGTCTGCAGCAGAGCCAGGAACCAGAAGATATCTTCCAAGTTTAGTCCAGTATCTTAACCACAATGCTATTTTTGCTTACTTGAGTCCCACTGTACTCTGTTAGCGACCAGAAATCTTCAAGTGGAGAACTCTGCTCTGTCTTTCCAAACAAGATCACCTGTGGCTTGTGTGTTCCTCCCCGTTATATTAAGACACCTCAACAAGAATATGCACCTGTGTCATCAGTCAAGATCACTACTTCTAAATGACTGTAGCGAATAGCAAAAGAAAACAAAAGGCGTATGTAAAGTAAGATATTACAGATCTTTTTGAAAAGAGTATCTTATCCTTCTGCTATAAAGAAATATCCTATTCAGAAAAATCCATTACCCAATTTAGTATGGAGGGGATAATCTACTGTGGATGTTAATCCTTTGGAGTCTATTTTAGCTCTCTATTTCGTAAAATTATTGCTTCATTCTCTGATAATTTTACAATTCAGTAAAATTCATTTATATATAGAAAGGGACTGATGGAACTGCTTATTGTTAAGGTTTCCCATCCTTTCCCATTAAAAATCTTTCTTTTCAATTGCCGCAAGAGTAGGATTAAGTTTACTGAGCAAGAAGATTGGGATTAGCATGCGGGTCTGAGGCTTGGAGCAGTACCCGCCTGCCAAGGCTCAGCAGGTCTCTCTGCTGCCAGGATATCCACGGGGCTTGCTGCTGCAGTTCGGTGGGCTGACCCCACAGGGGAGGACAGCAAGGTCTTGTTGCTACCGGTCGCTCTGATGGCTT
Source organism: Fregata magnificens (assembly GCA_013389945.1). Taxonomy (NCBI): domain Eukaryota; kingdom Metazoa; phylum Chordata; class Aves; order Suliformes; family Fregatidae; genus Fregata; species Fregata magnificens. Next base: position 19,851 of record WAAD01020843.1, read on the forward strand.
TGTGGCTGAGGCCTGTTTGAGAAGGAGCTGCAAGTTTTAATGTTGTGGAGAAGCCATGGTAGGGATGGCTCACTTGAAGCCCCCAGTTTACAGACGAGTTGGGGCCACTGAGCGTATGTCTCCTGGCGGGAGCCTGGGCTTTGAGGAGGACTGTGCTGTATGATGCGCAGTATTCTGAAAACGTAGGGCCTTCCTCAAAATGTGCACCAAAACCCAGCGCTGACTTTTAGTTAATTTTGTATGTGCCTCAGTTGCCTACCTGTTAACTGGAGATGAAGATAGTTCTCTATCTCCTCAGGTGTCAGGAAGATAAATTTACATGTGTTATAAAGCACGCTGTCACTGTAGTGAAAAACACCTGCTCGAAAGTCTATGCAAACATTAATAATTCTGTCTTCAGAGCAGAGTTTGAATGCTGTACAGTAAACATGGTATGGTATTAAAAAGTGATGAGAAAATGAAATATGAAATATTTTGTCATTGGGTTAGCAATGCCCATCCAACACTGAGCGCAAGGCAGGGGTGCCTCACATTAGAATTAGATGTAATTCTGCAGATTTTCTTCTAATGAAGAGACTCAAGGGGGTAGTTAAGGTGGAATAAGCAGTCTTAATTCTGGTACTCCAGAAATTTTAGCTGTTTACTTTGCAACTTGTCTTTTAATATATTTTCTGTTGTGTTATATAAAGTGACTAAGGTGGAAATTTAGAAGGTCCATCAGGCTAATGTAGAAATCCTAGTATCGTATTCCAGAAATCCCGGGCTTGGTATGACACCTCTTCCCTGGCCAAAAGGAACTGGTATTCAGATGTGCAACAACCGCTGCCTCTAAGGAGGAGGCCAGAGCTGGGGATTGAGCACTGAAGGTATACCGGAGCCACACACTGAGCACAGCCACAGGCGTTGTGGCTCCTAGGGGAGATGGAGCGAGTGTCAGGGTGTGCAGCTTGCAAAGTCCGCTGCTGGAAGTGGTTTTTAATAGCTGGTTCAGGAAACGGTTGCAATGTTTAAGAGACAGTTCTGCTGAACCGGGTCAAACTGCTTCCAGACGGTCCTGTGGGACCGAAGGTTACCATGGCACACTGTCATCTACCTGCCTACTTGGATCATGGGTTACGTGTGTGTAAGTGTTTGTATATAGAAAGCCATCCATAATTTCAGTTCAGAGACGGTCCTTTTCAAAGCAGCCCATTGGAATTTAGAGTCTCTGTTTTCATTCATCTTTATAGGAGTTATATAACTAAGTATCCATACATCACCTGATTTTTTTTTTTTGCCTTGCTGGTTAGTGCTGTTACAAGGCTAGCTCTTGAATTAAGTATTATTGTGCTTCCTCCATGTAAGGAGGAGGCAACCAAATTATTGCATAAAATTAGAGATATAAATACTGTGAGGTTCATATACTGCTCTTTGTAATGTTGAAGAACAAGTGAATGACTTGCTGTGACAGTGAGAGCATGGGATCTCTGTCACCTTTCTTTTATAGCCAAGAACTTAATAATAGAAAAGACCAATTCAGAGAGGCATGCAGAGAGGGTCTTTCATTTGCCATATCGTTCTTCACTACTGTTTCCTCCTACTTGATCTCTCACTTTACACCTAAGACATGTTTCTTTTGCTGTTTGAAGAGTGCTGAGTAGATATTGGCTCTTATCTAATATTATTTAGTGTTAACTCCCCTTTTCCACTCAGACTCCAATGACTACTTCAGGGTCATGCGGGTGGAAATGAGAACGTGTGCTCCACAGGTAGTAGAGTCACTGAGCTGGTCCTCCAAAGTGTCTGCTCTTTACTGCAAACAGCTTTTTCTTTTATTGGAAATAGAAATTTCAGCTGCCAAGAGAACCACCTGCATATAAGCATGCAGGTAGTATAGCGATTGTTGCTACACGGTTCACATTAGGATTCCAGTCTGAATGATGCAGATGTTTAGGGACTTGCAGTGGCTTTAAGGTGACCCAGAGTTGCTAGAGTGACCAGGATTTGGGACAGTCCTATGGGGCATTTATTAATATTACGATACTTCAGAAACAAGAGCTAAGAACTTGCTAAGAGCTGACATTTGCAGCTAAAATACGTAACGCCTGAAGAAATGCAAAAGCAACCCTTATTAATATTGGCTTTTGCTAGCCGTAAACTTGAAATATGATGATAGTCTGTAAGTGTGTAATGCCTCCTTCCAATTAAAAAAATGTGCCTGGTACCATGTCTAAGCAGGGGTCCAGCAGTGAAGTCCAGCACGTACAACTAAAGTAATCGGCACAGTGTCGGATGAAAAGGAATCAAGAAAATGGCTGATGCCGTGCTCTTGGCCACAACCCTAACTGAATCATTTAATATTTAATTGTGTCCTGAAGCCTCATTAACGTGGGTTCAGTTGTTAGACCAATGGGACAAGCAAACTGCAGAATCAAAAATGTTGTCAGAACTGTCAAAAACGCAGAGGCTTTAAAGCAGACAAACCAAGCCCAAGAGCTTGTAGCGTGGTCCCAGCTGTTGAGATAGGAATTATGAATGTGCAGAGAGGAAACAACCAAATGCATCCCTCTCTATCTCCTGGCTGTTGCTCAGTGAGGTAATCACTCGCCTCTTCTCATACCCAGTACTAAAATTTGTTTGAAAGAGATCAAGGAAATATGAAGACTGCAGATGGTGTCTGGAGATGGTTATATATCATTACACAGGCAAAAACAATGTTAAAAAAGCATTAAGGTTGTAAAGTCAAGTGTTCAAAAGGTATAAAATTACAGAGTAATGGTTGTCTACGCCATTGTAATGGGCTTCTCTGTGAACACTCATTATCTTTTTATTATTCATTATAATTATCCCATTACTCATTAACCTTAAATGTGGGATCACATGGAATTTTCCCCCTTGTTCTTTTAATTTAATTTATGTGTGAAAAAGGTTTTAGCTTTTAAAAAAAAGAACCTGAAAATGCCATCCCATGGCATATTGACAAATGCATTGTCAGCAAGGTTGAAATCTTTCTATTTATCACAGAGATGTGGAGAGAGTCTGGCAGCCTGAGATTTTAATCGTCTGTGTGGACCAGTGCTAGAAAGGGCTGGATCACTTTGCAGCTGGGCGTAGATGATTTTTGTTGACAACAGAGGAGTGGTCAACATCAGGAATTTGGGGTTTACAGCCAGGATGCAGAGGGGAACGAGTGTCCTCTTCTTTCCTCATACACGTCTCTGCCCCTTCCATTCTCACCCATTTTGGCTTCTCTCTTGTCCTGTCTAGCCCCCCAAATCAATTCGGCTCTTCTTAACTACCTGGTTGCCGTCGCTACTGCTTTTTCATTCTTAGTTTTACTCAATTCTTAATCTCGTGTCCCATTTTGCACAGCTATTTCCAGCTCCCCATTTGATTCTTCTCCACTCTAGACTGTAACACTCACTCACCTTGGGCTCCTTTTACACCAGTGCCTTGATGTGTTGTCCTTGTCTCCCCCTTTTAGGCATATCCCCCTTTTACTCTTCAGTCTCCTTGTGTGCTCCCTCCTCCACAGCTCCTCATCTCAGTGAGTGATGGGCAATACCCCAACACCACAGCAGTATCATAATTGCAAAAATAATGCAATACCCCACAGCACTACCAGAGTTAGGTGCCAGCATCTCCTGCCATATGTGCAATCCATGCCTCATGCTGTGCTGCTCAGGTGAGACCAGCGCTGCTCTGCGCAGCTCCTCTTTCTGTGCGCGCACTTCCCCACAGCTAAGAGGGAGGTAGATGCCGTTCCCTGTCTGTCTGCAGAGGTGTATGGGAGCTGGGAGGGAAGCGGGTATAGAAACTCCAGAGAGGTATTTGCTGAGCGTGCAGGGACTACGCGATTTCATATGTTTCTCATGTGGCCAAATCTGGAAAGTTTTCACAAGAAAGGCAAAAGGCACATCCCTAGCAGAAAGAGTCACCCATTTGGCCAAATTTCAGGTCCCTCTTCCACACGTAGTAAGAAACCTTGCTTTCCTTTGGACTCCTTCCAGCCAGTATCCAAGGAGAAGAAGCTGGATGAGCTTGGACATTTTTGCCTACATTTGGCACCACTTTATTCCAACACAGGAAAAAAAACCTCATATCTTTCTTGACAAACAAGAAAAGGAAAAACAGTTTGACTGAAATTTCTCACCATGAATTCGAAGGGAGGATGTCATCTACAGGATGGAAATACTCAGCTGAAATGGTAGAGATCTGACAAACCAGTAGTTCACTCAAATAGAGGTCTGATACCATGGGAAATGTCAAACCCCCATAGTGACAGAACACTACTGGCCCTTCTGATAAAACATTCGGATAAGATGACTAGCACAAAGGAATATCTATTGCTAAAATACAACTCCCAAATTAAATAAACTTAAGGGTTTGGGGTTTTTTTTCCTACAACCTCTTCACAGTACAGAAGCATCTACCTTTGCTTGGTGGGAATGTACCAAATGGCCAAACGGCAGATTATCTGCAAGCTGAATTTGTGTCAGTATTTCACCTAGAAAACTGTATCAAGAGATTAATATTTCACTCCTACTTGCTTTTAGTGTTTTCTCTGTGTCATTCTTACCCTGTTGTATGTGAGGTGAGAAATCTTTGGCAAAGACTGTTTTTATGTTTTTAAGCTGATAAATTTTGCTGCCGCAGGATCCTGAAAAGACAAGCATGTTGATGTCAGGGATGTGCAACTTGCAATTGTGAGAAGGGAAGCTGTGTACACCTATACCTAGCAGAAACTTCTTTAAATCCCTTTATTGAAAAGAAGTCAGTAAGAGTTGAGACTGATTGGATCCTCCGCTTATGAGACCCAAATCTTCCCTATTAATGAACTTAATGTCCTCACCTTCTACTATGTTTTCAACTCCCTAACTCTGTCCACAACCCTGCTGAGGCACCTCGGCTGACATGAATTTAGAAGTTTATGGCACGCAGTGCTTTCTCCTCCCATCTAGCAGGATGGATTTCCAAGTTAAAAAGAATAGTTCAGTGGTATCTATTTCCCCCCATGAATATTTTGGTTCTACATTCAAAGAACTGCGACGTACGTAAGAAAGTATCAGTGGAGCCTAAAGCATCTGTGACTGAAGAAACAGGGCAACCAAAAAAAAAATGGAGAAAATGTTAAGAAAAGGAAAGTACTTGTGCTGGCAAGATAGGGGTTAGGTGAGGACAGGAATGAAGAGGAGACGAAACAGATGAAGGATTACAGAGTAAAAATGATTTGGGAATAGGATGTTGGGAGAGGTGAATAGGGTAGAACAATAGGGAAGAGCATTTGCTGAATGTGAATAGAAATCATTATAAAGTTTCCACCATCTCCTAATAAAAATACAGTAGCCTTGAGTCCCTGTGCTTTATTAAAAACTCCAGCTGGAATATATAAAAGAAGGCAGGCAAATTATTCTCAAAACAGATAACTTTTAGATGAAGGCGAATGTAGAGATTTGATGAGATTTTTTTTGAAGGCAAAAGATACCTGACGAAGAAGACTGAAGAAAAGATGCACTGGGGAGGGGAGGAAGGAAAAGAAAAGAAATGGTAGAGGAAAAAAAGAGGGAAGATTTGAGCTATAATTAGCATTTATCTGTTTGCAGGAAATAAATGATCTCTTACACAAAGAATTTATCTGGTACAGGAAAGTGGCAGTCCTAACTCCGTTTTTGTTAGATGTCAGATATCACCCTCCCTTTTGGTCTGAAAAGTTGACAAGTATAGGACTGGGAGGTTAAACATTTCTACAGTGTGCTCTGTTCAGAATGGGCTTGGTACTGTTTAATGGACAATGAGTTATACTGCAGCTGACAAAATATAGATTTCCTGAACCAAATATATTCAGTCCAATACATTTTCTTTGGTTATGCTGGACAGTAATCTGGCGTGACATAAGGTTTGATTTTGCACGGCAGGTTGCATTGGTTCTGTGGTAAATGGAAGCTGTCCATTACAGAAAATGCCATTATTCCTATAAAAGAGTTGAACCGATTTGAAAAACGGAGAATTGGTTCGAGTCTCCAGCTTACCTGCACGTGGAACTTTTTAGCCAACTCCCAGTGCTGTACTTCTCCATTTGCTATGCATTTTCTCCCAATCTGTGTGAGACAGAATTTGAGAGCCAGAAATTCCCCCTCTGTTGGGAATCGTTAGGCACAATCTTTTGATTCCATATTTAGTGGACACTTACAATTTTCCTTGTAATGTCACGGGGAAGCTTTACATGTTGATAACAAGGCACTAGAGGTCCTAGTAAGTGTTTTTATGTGCTTTCCACTTCACTTCCCGATTGTGCTTAGGTGAGACGGAGAAGAATAGCATTTTGTTATGGCCGAAGATTACAGTTTCTCATAACCTGTGTTTTTTCTTTATTTATAAAATACTTCGGACTGAATAGACTCTGAATTACTGTAGGGCTTACTAGGGCAAGCTAAAGTGCAGATTGCTTTTCCCAGTCATGAATGTCAATTAAAAACAAACAACTGATAAACACATTTCCCTAGAGACTGATTTAAATAGTGGTATTTCACCTGTATAATTCCTAAACAATATTTCCTACATGTGCAGAGAAAAAAAGAGAATTTTTGCTTACGATATTTTTGAAAACATGCTAGAGACTTTTTTTTAGACTTTGATTTTTCCTTTTTCAGGGGGACCAAGTAGGGAAATTTTTATTGCAGTTGGGTCAAGGCAGAATTTTTATGAAAAAATTAAAATAAAACATCAAAATTTGAACTAAACTGAAAAAAGGTCATATTTTGAGTTTTCATCAAAACCATAAAATTTGCAGCAGTTGTAATGAAAAATTATTTTTACAAACACTTTTGAATGAACTTTTGGGCTAAATTGCAAGGGTGGTGCCCTGATTGTACTGCATTTTAGAAGGGGGCCTAGCAGATGAGATAGAAATTATTAGCAAAGGCTCCTTCAGGCTTTATTTACGGCCAGCATTAGATGAAGAGTTGTTTAGTGGGCAAATAAGCCTGCCAGATATGAAAGAGACAAGAAGAAATGTGTTTTGGCATGCTGGGGAGGATAAGTATGGAGAAAGCAGAAAGTATTATATTTGATAGTGATGGAATGTAGCCTGAGATGACCCTCTATTCTTGCCTATTGTTAACTTTTTCCCATGCAAAAAAAATGCCACAGGCTGTGAGTTCTCTAACAGCAGCTGTCTGGATGGTGGAAGAACAAGCTGTTTACATACATTATTACAGATTTCTGATGATGTGTTGTTTTGGTGCCCTACCAAAATCGAGGTTCCCCTGTGGTACTGTAAAAACATCGAGATTGTTCTCGCCACAAAGAGCTTCCAGTCGAAGCTCGTGAGACAGAGCCAGAAGGGAGGGAGAAGGAGAAGTGGTTTGTCCAAGGTCACGGCGTAGGTCAGGGGCAGCACCAGCAGGAAAACAGGACCCAGACCTCTAGTCTTTCTGGGCTTACGTAAATAGGGGCATTTACTAGCGTAATCACTCCCGGGTAAGAATGCCCACACGAGGTGTTACGCGGGTAATAGCTCTGGCTGTGGAGGATGCTGGTGCAATTACGTTAGTAAACTTTCCCAGGCAGATGAGCCCCTGCTCCTGGGCTTTAACCGTGATAGCCCCATTGCAAGGAGACCTTCTGCCAAGGAGTGTTGTTGGAAATTTAGCAAGAGGAAGGAAAGAGAAAACAAAACAGCCCTCGCTTCAATTAGAGGAAAAGATAATTCCTTTCAAGTTGAGAGGCTCGACTCCTGCTGGCCTTTGTTCTTAAGCTTACCCTTGCTGTAATTTCATAGAGCAACTTGAATAATGCCAGTTTGTTCTGTGATTACTCTCAGCTGGAGCACAAAATTAATATCTCACTAAGTAATTCAGTACATGATGGGTGAACATTTAGTTAATCATGCCCTAAAAAGCTAGGATTTTCCGTGTTCGCTGGAACTCTCTCAGTGACAATTAATTGCCTGTGTTCTTATGTGTTTATGAGCCTCAGTAAACAGGCGGCATATTTACGTCTCCCCATTACCTTCAGAAATAAACTTCCTCAAGAAAAAAATCTCAGGTTCCCTGATTACAATCTGATTTAAGTAAACAGAGGGTGGGGAAAGTGACTAGTAAGCAGGACTTTGGGGGGAGGAAGATGGGAAGTGGAGAATTTTCTCCCTCTGAAATCATACCACATCTAATGCTGGTAGTATTAAGTTAATATGCTGCAAGAGTGAAATGGCCTTGGTTAGTCCTCTTACTGTTTGGGGGTTCGTTTGCCCTTTTTATCCTAAGAGTTTAGATTCAAGAACAGACGCAATATTTACTAACTTGTGATGTGGAGCTGCCATAGAAAATATCACCTTTGAAAGGCATGTCTTCTAACCTGTGCAAAATCCTGGTGTTTTCTGAAATCCCTAAATTATTGATATGGGATCCTATTTAAGGGTACAGCAGCGATACGCTACGGCCAATGTTCCTCTCCCGTTTCTTCACGTTGCATCTCTCTGCCATTGCACCGCTTTCTCTCCTCATGAACCTCCACCAGAACTGAAAGGAAGTACCAGTCCTTCTCCCCGTCAGTCACATTTGCTTTGGCCTTTACCGTGCAATGAGGGTTTGTGAGGAGAGAGGAACCCACGGTTCTTTGCGACAACTGGGGCATCGCCGCTGACTGGTCATGTTACTTAATTCTCTTCCACATCACAGAATGAATTGACACTTGCAAAGCGTTCCCAGATGCGTAGGAAACAGACTGTAGACAAAAGAATAAGATGGTATTATTTACTTTGGTTGTACCCGTTAACATCTGCAGAAAGAGGACTTTAACGCCTAACTTTGGGCTGTCTGTGCAACTGGCTGCTAGTTTCAATTTGCTTGTGCAGGTAAGAGATCATATCAGATGGAAAACACAAGCAATTTGGTAGCAGTGAATGTTCACTGTTGTGCACTTTTTCCCAAAATTTTTCACTCTGCTGCTGTCTGAAGATTTCCTTTAGGATTGGACCGTTATGTAAAAGTAGACCAATGGAAATACCCGAGCCATAGTATTAAGATAGAAGATGATAAAGTGAAAAATAATGAAATCTAATGATAGATGGCACGCCTTTGCTGTTGTTCAAAATCTCATACATTAACTCTTTCAGATTTGCTCTGCAGCTCTGCCTAATTCTAGACTTTGTGGTGGTGTGATGGTTAGTGCTGAAGCGTGGAAGGCAAACCTGGCCCATTTTTCATGCAGGCGGGAGGTGCACATGTGTGGGGAGAGCCACCCTCGGTGGTGTTTGGTCTCTTGTGAGAGGAGGACATCTGAAAATGGTGGCGTCCCCCACCTCAGAGAGATTTTGTCGATTCCAGACACTTAATGCTGTTGTTGTTAAGCTAAGTGTTTTGTTCCTCTGGTCTTTTTCCCTCCACCTCCTCCATGGTTATCACATGCTTTACTGATGGTTGCACGAGGATATATCGCTTGTTAGAAATTCAGTTAGCTATCCTTAGGCAAATCAGCTTGATTAATGAACTATTAAATAGCAAGATTCTGTGTTCATCAATATAGTTTTAAGGTACCTAGACTGAAGGAGCTGACAGATCTAGAAATAAAATCAGTATTCTTCTTGTAACCCATTGTAAACAAGCTGTCAAGCATCACTATGGTCTCCTTTGAAATAGCTTTAATGAGTAAATAGAGAGAATAAAAGCAGAAAGACAGTGTCAAAAATGTAAGCCCAAGATAATTGATGTTCTTTTTTTTTTTCTTTAACCTATTATATTGCTTTAGGTGGTGGTAGCTCTATTTCCGCCACCCAGCAAGCAAATTTTTCCTAGTCCTGATTTAGACAATTTTGACATAATTTTGTCAAAAGTTAATACTTCTAGAATACGTATTACTGCTTTTCAAGAGTAAGGAGCTAGAAAATGTTTGAGTTGCTCCCTGATTCTGATACCTGTGACTTTAGAAGGCTTTCACAGGATAGGTAATAAACTTATTTAAAAAAAAAAAAAAAAAACAATGAAAAAAGTGTACGTAGAATTGTATTTTAGCAAAGAAGAGGCCCTAAATTACATTCTCCTACTAGGTGTCCACTTTTTTCTTTTAACTCACTTTTTGTGAATGAAGAAATCTGCATTTTATGAAAGGTAAAAATACATCTGAACATATGTAATTTCTGTACTTCAGGTTGCCAGGAGAAGCATTCTCTTTTTTTTTTTTCCTGTCAGTTAACTCCGTGTTTCTTATCCACGGCTTCGGTTGTTGCCGTGTTAATATCCTTTGGTGCCTGCCTCCGAATGTATTTGGCTGTCTGGTTTACAGTTGATCTGTTCCCACTTATTTTATTTCATTTCTAAATTTCCCATTGAAGAGTTCCTTATTGCTCCCCTGTCTTGTGAATCACCCCCCAGGTCAGTGACACTGGTGGCAGCAGTGCCTTTGCAGGTGCGCCGAGACTTGGCTCGCTCGCTGGATTCCCGCGAGTGGGCCTGGCTTGGACTTGATAATGAGCCTCCAATAGGAGGAAAAAAAGTCGTGAAGTTTGCTCGCTGTTGCTCACTGGGATCGAACAGCTTGTCTTTTCTTTTGAGGAACATTTAAACTTAACACTCGGTAGGCAAACTGCTATTTCAGTTTGCAAGTGGATTCGGTTATTCAAATGCACAGGCCAGAAAATGAAGGGGATTCTATTTAAACAGTGTGCTCCCGAGTCACAGATGATCTTTTTGATGTCTGTATTTTGCAAATGGAAATTTTCCATTTTCCAGCACTAGCATTTCTTCAGAGGCCGTGCGCTATCTAAATCTGCTTTTGTGGCTGTTCATTTGCATTTTTGCTATGCTATATTGCCTCCCGTCTTCTCCTCGTGGCCCCCCGCTCTTTTATATTGAATTCCTATTTTTGCTGCCTCCACTCTTCTTGCATCTCTAAAGGCTCAATCATGCAAGGTGCTGAGCACTCAGAACAAACAGCAGAGACTGCTCAGCTCCTCGTCAGGATTACAGGTGAAAAGGGAAATCCAAACCACCTGCATATTTAAGACTTTTGCTGGGAGTGAGGAGGAAGTTGGAGCTGTTACCTATCCAGGTAACAGTCTGGCTTCTCTGCAGCTCCTGACCTTTTCCTAGTTGTGAGGACTGCTGGCACTACTGGCCAGCGCATCTGATGGGGGGTGTGTGGAAATCTTGTGTTGAAATTTTATGGCATGATGTGAAATACTACACAGTAGTCGGGTGACATAGCCAAAATGGTCCTTCCTGGACTTAAAATAATGGCCACAGCAAACCTTGCATATTCAGATTGATCTCTTGGTCGGGATGCACGGTTTTCTACTTCCTTATTATTTCTTTTTTATTTCACCCTGTACATATAGGTTCTTTCTTCCCCCAAATCTGGTTACATCCACTTCTACAAGCAAACCGCTTAGAAAGAAAAACTGCGTTAATATCCTGAGGGAAAAGTGAGAAGGTGGGGAGAGAAGCACAACAACTTAATTCTGGCAGTTGAAAGAACAATCTGAAAGTCGTCAGGCTCAAAGTATCACGTACCGTCAAGTAATCACTATTCACTTCTGCAGATACCAGCCCTCCAACAGTCTATTTCACCCTCGGGGAAAGCAAGGGAGGGGGGAGAGCGTAAGCAAGAGTATCACTGGAGTATCACACACTACCATGAGAGGCAGTGTATTTAAAGCTGAGCAGCAATATAAACCATAGGGCTGGGAGCCGGGAATTGCAGGCTTCTCCTCCCGTTCCTATCTTTTTTCTTCATTCACCTCTGGTCTGAGCTTCTGAGGGACCACACGGTCCTGGCCAGCTTGGGCTTCAGTAGGAATTGAAAATACTCAATAGTTGACCCAACCTGACCTTTCTTCTGAATCTGTTTTGGCAGGTTTGGAAGCTGGGGCGGTGGTAGTGCTCCACAGTGCTCCTGTGGATGGGCAAGAGTGCACGGTTAATGCCTGTACAGTGCTCCGGGAACAGAGCACTCGTTTTGCAAAAGTTTTGCTCCTGAAACACAGGGCAAATACTTGTGTAAGAGTGGCACCTTGCTCCTACCGTGTGGCACAGGACTGGTACCTAAATGCCAATAATTAGTAATTATTAATGCCTGGTGATGAAAGCACAGTGTACCTATGTAGTATACACAGATATATAGGCAGTATTTTGAGCGCATGTATGGCTTCCCACACTGCCCGCTTCCTTCAGCTGCTTTCTTTTGCTCATGAACTAACTGGCTATGGGGCAGTTATAGCAATTCATAACAAAACCCTCTGCTTACGAGAACAGCAAACTGCCAGAGTAAAGCGTGATATTTCCATGTTCCTGTCATGTGCAAGCACGTGCCCACAAACCAAAACACAGCTGGCAAGTCTAATTTTAGCTCTACCAGCCTTGAGAAGTGTCCCTTTAAAGAAATTCTTTTTATAATTCTTTTTTTTTCCGAAGCAATTTGGTTGATAATACAGCAGCTGACAATCCTGCTGCAATACTACCGATGATTTAAATAAAAACAAAAAGAAACTGCTGCCCCACATTTCCCCCCCCCCNNNNCCCCCCCAAATTTATAAATAGGCAAAGCCACCGTAGAAAGGCCCAGGAATTTGATGACGTGTTAAGGGAATAAGTGATTAAAAAAAGGGAGAAACGCTGGGATTTGTGTACAAGAGGAAACGTCGTGTTATTCGCGCACTTTCTTACTGGCGATTTACAGTCCTGTTGGAAGACATACTCTTCCTTCCAGTCTTCCGGAGGATAAATATTTGGGACCTCTGCGCTGACAGGGGTCCAGCACTCCTGGCATCTGTGGCAGGTGTGGGGCTCCCCGCCGGCTGCGGTGCCACACCCGCCCCTCACCTGGGCCCGGGCGGCGGCGGGCTGGCGGCCG
>WAAD01020843.1:34827-60261 GCA_013389945.1 Fregata magnificens
GGGGGGGGAATCCTGTTCTGAAGTGTGACCTCACAGCCACAGATTAACAGTTTCAGTCAATAAACTGACATCCTTTAGGGGTAAAAAAAAATAGGCAGGGCGCACACACGTGCGTATGGCACTGCATACACATATACACATTCTGCTTCTGTGGCAAATTTAACACATGGGACATTTGACGTGCGCGTCTGTGTGTGGTGAGGTGCCACGGGGGAGGCTGACTTCTCCAGACTTTTGGTTTGAAGCACGTTGATCTGGCTGCAGTTCTGAAAGGATAAGTTATATTTCCTTGTTAATAAAATTACTTTCCCGTTAACGTTTATAGCCTGACTACTGCATTATATAAATTAACTAATTGTCAAAACTGCGATTCAGGCTGGTTGGAGTTGCGATGACACCAGAACCACTCAGTATGATTACAGCCTTGTAATTCATGGCAGGGTTACTTCTTGCTTCTTTGCTCTGCTGTTTTTTTTTCACTGTATCGTGCAGATTTTTTTTGGTATAAAATGTAGCCTTTTTTAATTTTGTATTTTGGAGTTATTTTTATCATTTTTTTTCCCTTCTTCATTTCAAGGTCGATCCAAATTGCATTTTACCTTTGTGACCATTTAGTGTGTATTGTTGCCGTTGCAGCAGCAGCCCGTCACTAGCTTGACTGCAATATTGCCTATAGCTTTAACTGTTTGGGGGATTGGGGGACGTAGACTGATGCTATTCCTCAAAACCTGGCAAGCCAAGGACATGAAACAATTGATGGTGTTTTTTTGAAAGAACAATAGCCTCGAGTATTGGAGGAGAAATATTGGACATTCCATGCCTTTTACTCACGTAGCTTATATTTTGCCAGTCTTTTTTTTTTTTTTTCCTTTTTTGCGCATTTTTTTTTTAACTTTGTAAAATAAGCTTTTTGAGGAAATTAACCTTGTATTTGAGCTTAAAATAGTAACAATAGCTTTTCCGTACCGTGGGGTTTTTTTAACCCAATGCTTTAAAAAATAAATTAAACGCACTTTTATAGCTGGTATATAAAATTATCAACCCCGTGAAAAGTCATGTGCGCCTGTCTTTGCACATATGCACTATTACTGTAAGGACAGGTAAAATTTCAAATTGGTGATACATTTTATACGGCGTTAATTTTTCTTTTCTTCCTTGCTCCACAGTTAAGTGCATACATAAAACCTAAATAATAAACACATATACCCACGCGTATATATGCACACATGTACAAGTATTTCTCTTCTATAGACCTTAAGAGTTTAGGGCAGTGCAGACAGGCAGCATCTGGATTTTGTTACCTTAAAGCTAGCCATCAGCTTCTGGGACATTTTAAAGCAGTTAGATCCATTGTATGTCTAAAGCTAATAGTCGGGTAATCAAATAACGTTGTGGTGGAGAGCTGTATCTTTTATCATGCCTATTGGAGCAACACATATTAATAAACCCCTGTAGGATTCCAGCCGTCCTGTGAACTTCAGCTTTTTATTTTCCAAAAACTGCTCTTTGTACCGAGCATGGTAGGATTCAGCTCTACAGAAAGAATGTGTTTTTATGCTCATGGTCATGCACGCTGAGGGGGGGGTGCATTCATTTGTAATTAAGAAAGAAATTCTAGGCTTTCTTATGGCATTTGCGTACAGCTTGTGAAACGTGGAGTGGCAGCACGTTGAGCGGGCAAAGTTTGGAAATTCGTGTTCCCCAGTGCATTTGGGTGAAGCACTGCTTTTGCTTCGCTTGTTTGGTGAAGTTGTCTCGGTTCTTCTTTGAGAAGTACCGCGTTACTGTACATCACGCCCTTCTCACAGGGGAGCACGGAGCTGCGCAAGATCTCAGTCTACGCTCTGCGTTTGTGTCTTCTAACATAGCTAGCGTGGTGTTGTGCAGAAATGGTGTGAATGAATAGCTATATGGGTAATGGGATTATAAATAGAAAAGATGGATTCCATATGTTTGTCTGATTGCTTTAAGTTTTTAGTGTTTTGTGGCCTTTTGTGGAACATGAAGCACACACTTTTATTATTCAATTTACTTCTGCTCCTTCATTATCAGATGCCACCACTGAAGCTAAAACTTTAATTGCAGGTTTAGACAAACCGTTGTCATCCAAAAATGAACAGGGGGGTGGGGGGAGGAGGTCAATTTTTAAGAGACAATCGCAAGGAACTTAGTGTGTCTCTTAAGGACAAGCACTGAGTTTGAGGAAAGCCATAACGTTGTTTTTCTTGTTTTGGCATGACGCTATCTGATGACTGCAGTTTGAAAGTACACTGTTGGAACTTCTTTAGGCAAATCCTGAGAGCAGAGGCCAGTCGTCTTAGGAGTTTATTTCAGCATAAACATTTTTGTTTACTGTTGTAAGTGAAGGATAATCTTGTGTTCTTGTCGCAAAGAATATTGCACGGAGGTGGTTCAGCTCATGTATATCTGATGGGAATCTATAGTAGTTTTTTTACTTTATTTTGAGACGTTAGGTGAATTTCTTTAGTTGCATCTTTGCTGATGGCATAACTACTCAAACAACTGGTTTGCAGGAGTATGTTGTAAATTGTCACATATGAAATGATAATGATGCCAAATCTTGCATTGTGGTCTGAATTTATTTCTTTCCTTTCTTGGTTGCCAAAGCAAATTCTTTTCTCTTTGCTGTTTTGCACAGTGGAAGACAAAGCTAAGCACTATGAAATATCATGCAAGGATGTGAAAAAGGAGGAAAAATATGAACCGAACTATTTGAACATATTTGAAAGAGTGTCTTTAATTTAGTAGACACTGTTTTATCTTTGTCCTCTGCAGCTTATGATTAGACCTAGAGCTGGGGTGAGCTCTCTCTGGAAACAGTCTACTGAAAAAACTTGAATGACTTGGGTAGGAAGGAGGAGGTGCCACAGTTACCTGCTGACAGGAATTGTTTGGTTTACGGTCGCTGTACCTGCATTTGGGGTAAAAATATGCCAGTTTAGCAGCTATTTCCCTGCGGTTTGCTTTCATGCATTCTCCAGATATTTTCTATCTATTAGTCACGGTTCAGGTTTGGTAGTTTAACTCTCATGGTGTTGACTCTGCTACCCAGTCAGAAGGCTGAAATACCCCAAACGGACAGGCGGCGTTTACTGTACCCACAATACCTCTTCCTCTCTGTATGCCTGATGCACATGTGAACACATGCAAAAGGAAGAAGTGTGATTTCTGAACACCTATGTGAATAAAATCCCCTCTCTACGGATGTTAAAAGCGTGCAGACTGGCCTGCAGGCAGGAGTGGCTTAATGAGCATGTTCGTGAAGTGACAGATACGTGCCCCAGCTGAGGAAAAAAAACAATTGGGAAGTTCAAACAGGCATACTTGGAAGAGTTTAAGCTTGATAAAGTCATTTCACGGGTACACATTTGGGTGTGTGTATGTGTTTTGTTTCCTTTTTGCCATTTTTTAGGGCATCCTTTGGCACGAAGGAATTGGGGACCTCTTTCAATTGCATGCCACTAGCAAGCCTACTTCCTTGTTCCATCAGCCTCTTTTAGAAAGCATATTTTTGGAATCGGCGCTAAGCTCTTGCCTCTCTTCACCTTGTACCTACCAATTCCGTGCTTTTTTGTCACTCGCGTTTCTGTTTAGCGATTTTACCGCATTCCCCACTTTTGGCCATCTGGCCATACAGAAGGCCTTGAAGAAAGCGTTCCAGATACGGAGATGCCTGACAGGGCTTCTCTGGCTGGTAGTGTTGAGATTGTGTTTGGTGCCTGGTGTGAAGCAGGGGTCAGGTGTAAGGAGTAATTCATCAACCACACACTGATTTCAGGCTGCATTTCCAACCATCTGCAGCTTGGATTGCTGCCAGAGCTCAAAAGTCTAGCTGGAGCCCATGTGATCATGCCAAAGTAAAGGCAAACACTTGCAAATAGAGAAATGCATTTCTAGGAATGAAGTTCGTTCGCACTTAGCCCCTGTTTGATTCAGTACATCACAGCATGTTTTAAATGCCTCCGAGAGCTGCCTGAAAGAAATATGAATTTGTTTAAATGCCATTTAAAAATATTTAAGCCTGGCTGTAATTTTGACAGTAATATTAATATCGAACTCTAGTATTTTGCCAGTTGCTTTAAACGATAAGGAAGATAAAAGTTATGTTCTTTTGAAAAATGCACAAATATATGAACTCGTTTGTCTTCCATTTCTGTTTGCCATTTATCCTTATATGCCTGGATAAAAACATTTTTGCTGCTGTAAGGGACACCATGATATATATTAAAATAATGTTGACTCTCTTAGTTGATCTTCCTTTCATGTCTTGTCTCAATGCAAGTCTGTTTAAATTAAAAAAACAAAACAAACAAAACAAAAAACCCCAAAACCAAACCAACCAACTGTGGGAAAGGAAAGATCAAATTTTTACTCTTTTGAACATTTGTGTATTACTGTGTGCTACGGAGATTTATTTTGCAAGCATATATTTTACTTCCAAAACAAAAGATGGAAGTTACAAGCATTTGCCAGATTAGGCTACATAGATCTTGCTGTGGCAAATGCTGTGCGTTAATAGTTATAATTTAGAACGCCTTATACAAGGTGCACCTTGAAAAGTAAAGTACAGTGCTTCAGAACTGGACTGGTTTGGTTTTTAATGCATGGGGGCCTTTCAAAGTAAGCCTGGTGGTATGTTTGCACTTTAATTCAAGTATCTTGGTAAAAATCATCAGACTGTCAGTTCTTAAATTTCCATGAATTAAAAACCAGATAAGAAAAGATGTGTTCCAAGGAGGATGCCTGAGTTCATTTCAGGTCTTGCTGTAAGTAGCCTGGATAGTGTTCCCTTTGTGTATAATTGCAAGCTGGGTTTTTTAACTATTATTTTTTTTGGTGTGGGGGAAGTGGGTTTGTCACTATCTATACACCAGGCAGGGACTTTGAGTTCACTTGCAAACAAGCCCATTCCGGAGTGTCCAGGAAGAGAAGCAGATTTAAAAAAAAAAAAAAAAAAAAAAANCTGTTTTGTTTTTCTTGAAGAAAAGTCTTTTAATGTTAGAAATTTTATGTAGAGGAAAATGGTTGATGTGTCTCCAGAACTTGCTTCCAGTGCTGCATTAAAATTGTGTTTTGTAACAGTCTCATCAGCTACAGCTGTATGTGATTAAATAGTGTAATATCAAAAGCATGTGTGAATAAGAGCTTTTATGATATAGTTGTTCCATACCAAAGACTACAGATGGGCAGAGAAAGGAGACGGAGAACAGTGATTTACTCAGATATTGTCACAGCCTATATTGTGAGTGTTTGTGTAGTGATGTTTTGCAATTGCTTTCCTACTCATATGGGCAAGATTGAGTGATGGAGGGAAGTTTAGAAGTAAACACTTTTTTTACAGAGAGCTACTCTAAATGTGCAGGGTATCAGCCTGAGAATGGTGTCTACTGATGTAGAATGACATACCAATATTTTAAATAGCTGATTAACAATAATATTATTGAATAGAAGTTATAGCGGGGGGGATCTATTCTGCTCCCTTGAAAAATCAATGAAAGAGCTTCAGTTGTCTTTAATAAGGCAGAATCAGGCCCACAAAGCACATACTGTTCTGCATGGCAAAACCGGGACAGCCGAACAATATGCAGGTCAAAAAAAAAAAAAAAACAACCCAAAAACAAAAAAACCCACAANCATACTACAAAAGAAACAAGAACTGTCTGTCAGAATGTTTCTATGTCATACAAGTGGGTGAGGACATACCTCATCTGATATTTAACAGCATTTTGGGTTTTCAATGGCTATAATTTCTATTTAACATTATTTATTCTGATTTATAATTTTAGAGAATGAGCAGCAAAACCAGATGCTCTGTCTTTTTGTCTGTTTCTTTCTCTGCCACAGTTGAGATATGATTTATACGTAGTGGGAGTCTAATTGCCATAGGAGATGTCTCGCATGGAGCCCGGTGCCTATAACGAAGATTAGCAATTTCTGTGAGAGAGTAAGCGTGGTTAATCCACAAAAAATAAAGGATAGAGCGGAGAGCTGGTTTTGCTTTTATTTATATAATTCTTAAGATAAAAATACTGTGTAGCCTCTTTGAAATTTGAAACAAGTCAGTTTTCTGTGTAGATCTTTTCTGAGTTCAGTGTTTCTAAATGGAGAAGTGAAGCAAAGGTTGCTGGTCCTGTCTGTAGTTGCAGATTGGAGGCTCCTGTTGAATTCCTCAGCCATACTGTCTTTTTGATTTTGTTGGTTTACAGCAAAGTCTAATCTCTTCTCCTAGAAGTTTTTATTAGCTGAAAGAGTTTTCAGGCCTGACACTGTCAAATAAGAGAAAAAGATTATTTTTCCTACTTTTGAATGCGAAGCCTTTTTTTCTTTCTTTCTTTATTTCTTTCTTCTCATCTTCCTTGTTTGTTTCTGTGCTTGCTTGCTTGCAACCGTGGCAGGAATAAATTCCCTCTCTGCTTATTTGTTATAAAGTCATCTTCAGTATCAAATGTAGTCATTTATTAAAAAAGTAAATATTTACATTTTTAAGTGTTTCTTTTGTGGTAAACTTATGCAGATGAAATTGTTTGGACAGATTTTCTATAAGGGTTCCTCTGCTAATTGTATTGACTTCATTCAGATGCAAACGAATGAAATAAACCACCTGACTTACATAGATCATAGCAGAAGCCCGAAGACGCTTAAGATTGCATGTTTACGATGTAAAGCTCTCTGATACTTTGTTCCTCATTGGTGTCTCCATGACACATGTTTTATGGATGGTACCATGTGGCTGATGATGACTTATGGGCTGTCATGTACTGGAAGTGATGTCACTCCTGTGTGATTCAAATTTATTCAAGAAGAAAAGTTGTGGAACAGATTGGTATACGCTCTCCCCAAGTATAAATCAAGCAGCAGTTTGTTCTTATTCTGTGAGTTTGCATTAATGACTAAAAGCTGAAGCTGCACTTAAATACTCCGCTTACTCCACTGCAGAGCTTGGAAGAGAAGAGCGGGAGAGTCTTACGGGTGGACCGGCATAATGTTGTTTTATTTAACTGATTGCTCATTTGGCTTCTGTCCCGCTCCCTTCCCCACCCCCTTTCACAGCCCTTCCTCTGCCCAGCTATATTTAGAGACCAGCCAGGCTGAGCCATTCAAAGTTCAGTATCGACGCTGCACGGGAGCCTGACCTTTCCGCATGCGGCCTCACGCCGACGGGAGGCAGCAGGGCTGGATCAACCGTCAAGTCCCATTTGACTTGCTTGCGAGAAACTCTCTGCTTATTTGAAACAACATGCGATGCGATCTAGTTGCCTTTCTGGGTGAGAAGCTGGTAACCCTCACCCCAGGGTTACCGGAGGGTGAGAGGCAGATTGAAGATGCAGTAGATAGGGCAGAGGGCTGTTTTGGACGTGCAGTGCCAGAGCTGGCAAAACCTTGAGGTGCTGCATTAGTGACCTGTGAGATAAAGGGAGATTAGGGGACTTCAGATGGAGGTGTTTCGCCGGAGGAGGAGATAAGGGAGCCTGGTGTACGGCTACATCACAAAAGGTTTTTAAAGCTAGGTATCCATAGTTACAACGGGAGAGTTAAAATCTAGATTTCAGGGACTCACCTGGTGTAATGTCCTCCTTCCCTTTAAAGAAGAAAGTATTTGGCAGTTCTTAAAGCTGGAATGATGTGCCTGTGTGAATTCCCTGGTGCTCGGAGAACTGCCTGTTTAAAGTTTGCTCTATTTTTCCCTCTTGTTCTAATTTTTCCGGCTGTGGAAGAAAAATGGCATTGCGATTCTTAGCCATATAAGGGACTTGTTAGTTTCTTTATGTGGTTGGGAATTGTTTCTCCTTTTGGTCTTCAAAGGCTGTTGCTGCTGAGTTTGCTTTAAAGGGAAGGAACTACTTCTTGCTTAGACAAAGGCTGCAATCCTTATTTTCTCTTTCTCACATCTCCATGACCTTTTATTTGGGGACATGCATATAAATAAATCCTGCTTGTTGGTATCGTGCAAGTTGATGGATGCTCTTACGAAGAGAGAAGCATAATGGGAAATGCAGTCTTCATTTCTGTTCTCTCGTTCTATAGTGATGAAGTTGGTTTTGTGCCAGTTAGTAAGTACATGACCTTTTCCCTACATCTTTTGATGCATGACGGGGTGTCAGAGCTGTGTTAGTGATCTCTCGTTTCAGCTTTTAACAAACTAAGAAATATTAAAAATTAATTAGGTCACTTGGAGCTCGGCTAATACGTCTGTGATGCAGGATGGTGATTTCATATTAATGAAGCATGACACACAGCTTAAAATACAAAATTCAGACTTTTGTGAACACACAAACAGCAGGGCCATATCCCTCGTAAGTCAGAATATTTTATCTTGAAAATGTTATCTTTTTAAGGCAAACCAAACAAGATACTTTGCAAAGATGGTGTTTTCGGCAGCATTCGTTTAGTGTTCACTCCAGAAAATCGTATCTGCCTTTCAGCCTAATTAGAACTAAGTTTTTCAGTGTATTTACTTTAAGATCAAAACTGCCGACAAGACTTCTTTTAGTATCAGCTGAGATGCGTCTACACAGCTGTCGATGTTCTGCTTAGCTGATACACACAAACTGATAATCTACCATATGTAACTGAAAGGTATAATATATATTTGTTTCGTGTGCAAATGACACTTCTGAAATTGTTTAGCAGAAGGGCGACTGGTGATGAAAAGAGCTGTGAACGGTACAATGAATAAGGTAAAGAATAGCTCTTACACAAGTCCCTGTCTGGTTTTGCATTCACAAAAACTACCATTAATACTGCTCTATACCTGAAAGGCATCAGAAAAAAGCCAGAGGCACTGCAGTCCTTCATATGTTTGACAAAGTGTGCAGTAGGACTTGGTAAGCTGAATGCTTTACCTAGGCTGTATTAAGATGACGTTTACTGTGTCAAGGTAGAGCTGCACTAAGTACTGTTAAACAATCCTTCGTGAAAACAAGCATAAAGCAGACATATTGCTGTGGCCTTTAGCAAAGCAGCTGGGAGCTTTCTGCCTGGGAGAGCATCGCAGTCGATGGATTTCGTGTTTGTGCTCTTTGCATCCCTTTGGAGCTTTTGCATCGTAAAGAAACACAGGGATTGATCCAAATATTTCCAGTAAAAGTGTCCTTTTCGGTGGCGCTTTTACTATGGGTGCTGGCTGGTTGTGCAAGATGGGATAATAAAAAATCTGGCTGATGCATGGTGACTCCAGGATGGCAGTAGTGGTATATGCTGATCCCACCTGTCTGTTGTTGCCTCACAGATACAGGTGTGCAATGCACTGAGTCATCTGGAATTTTGAGATTACGGCTATAATGCCTGTCTCTAGAAACAGCCGTGAGAAAGCTGTAGACTACTGGCCTGCCAGGACATACTTGTTATCTGTGTGATTTAGAAGCCTTGCTGGCCACTCAGTTTCTGCTTTATATCTCTGCCATTTTGCAAAATCACCGTAATTGTATACAGTTGTCCCTGCGCAACATGCAATTTCCTGTAGTTTGAAAAGCTTTCAGCATAAGATTGTCTAAACTTAATAGCGTAAACATTAATTTACTATGTTAGATGGGTTATTGGGTGTTTTTAGCATGCATAAGTCTGGCAATAATTGTGCTGGACAGAAGAAATAAGTTTTGTTTCCTTTACTTTCTGCCCTGCTTTTACTTAAATGGATCCCTGGTGATGGTAATACTTAGCATGTAGCAGTCATTTCAATTTTGAGCGGGCTATATAAACATTAACTAATCTTCAGAGCCCATTCTGAGAGGTGCCTTAAACACCTTATTCACTTATGTAATGGCTGCATGCAAATAATGGCCTCAGTCTCCAGAAGCCTATACTGGATTATCGACAGTTTGGGGATAGACTTGTGTAGCATCCACACCTTCTCTTTTTGGGCAGAACCTGGAGATGGGGAATGTTGTTGCTGCTTTATGAGCAAATGCAGTGTGTCAGTGGTGTAAGAGTGGAGGCAAAGCTGGGAAAATAAAGGGAAAACATTTGCAGAAGGTGGCATGTTAATCTCTGGTTATCCAGAAGTGCTGAGTACCCACAACTCCCAACAGATGGAGGTCTCAAAAGCATTTGAAGCTGGACCCAATACAACTCTCAGATGGGGCATCCAGAATTACAGAGCACTTCAAAAAAATCACTTACCTGGAGTGAGCGCCTGAACCAGCCTACCTGGTTCAACATTACACCTTCCAGCCCTTGAGCCTTTCTGTGGGGGAGGAGGAGAAAAGGAGCAGGGTAAAAGGATGCACTTTCTGGAGGAGAGGAATTCCCCGTTGTTTCAGTGTTGGGGAAGGTGGTTGTCTGCAGTCCTACTAAGGCACCCAGGTGAAAAGGACGCTCATGGTGTGTGACTAGTGATATGAGGGGCAGATGAGGGCCCAGCTTGCACCGTTTTAGAGATTCAAACGGTGCTTGGCCCAAATTTTTCCAGAAGACATTAAAAACTCAGTGGACATCTGGATAAGGATGCAAAGGACTACTTCATCCTTCCAAGTAACAGAGGGAAAAACTCTTTCAAACAGTGTCCATGCATAGCCCCCCAGCCTCACTGGCCCTCATGGAGCCTCCTGTCAGGTGCTGACGGGAAGGGTATTCAAAATGATTGTCACGATTTGATCAACATCACGTAAGTGTTCTTACACATGTCTGTGTTCGAGTCCTTCAGGATAATTTTTCTCATCTACAGCTCCCTGTTCAACAGCGAGGGAATAGCAAAGAAGTTATTTACAGGTAGGTGTTAGCTAAATAGTAGTCGATAGATACAGATTCATCAGAGCCAACTGGCTTTGGTTTTCGCATGCCTGACGTTGGGTGTCTTGCCAGGACTTATTTTAGATTCTTTTGTTGTCATTTCTTTTTTTTTTTAATTCCTCTCATCTTGGCTTGTAACGTTATCATATGTGCTTCGCTTACTGTTGTGTTGGAAGTAGTTGCATTTTTAAAAATTATGGCTTGTTGGACTCAAAGGTACATTGTGGGTGGGAGAGAAATGTATGATATTCCTGATGCTGATAACTTCTTGTGTCCCAAGGGTTTTGTTTTAAATATGTGAAAACCCTATAAACAAGGGTGGATTATTGGCGTTTTTAAAGCAGAACAAGGAACTGTGCCAATGGCCACAAAGATGTAGATTGTGATTTTACAATGCATGTTGAGGAATGAAGTATGACTGCCATGCTCCAACAACAGCCAATGAAGTAGACTGCATTTATGCTTCATCTCTCCTGGTCTTTTAGCAAGGGAGTAAATTATTAGTTGTTTATTATTTCTTAACCTTCAGTGAGTGACTTCCTTTCTGTGCTAGTCAGCTATTCTGGGGTAGAGATATGTGAATTTTATTTCCTTCCTCCTCTTTACCACATTCTCATTTGCTCTCAGGTGAGATTGTCAGGTAAGTTCGTGCCTTCTTTTTAACCAGCCCGAGTGGCAAAGGGGCGATCTGACGCTTAGGTGACGAGGACAGACCTTGAAAAGGCTGAGGCATGAGGCGTGGGCACCATTAGCATGAAATGAATGGAAGGAAAGCCAGAAGCCTTATTTTTATTCTGTGATTTGTCTGTCTTTTGTGATTTAGCCAATCTACCTCTTTACCATTTTCTCTCAGTTTTGGATTTTTTTTTTTCCCCCTTGTTTTGTTTTTTTCTCATCCTTTTAAGAGCTCTTCTGGTTCTCGTTTTTCTTTCACCTAACGCTTAGTGTATGTCATGGTGCTTGTTCTGCCATTTGACCAATCCAACTTTTTTCTCTGCAATTGTATTTCCTACGCCAGTCATACTCTTCCCCTCTTTATTTTTTTTTTAATGGTTTTACTGTTTGCAGACCGCCTGTGACTGTGCAGTTCTGTTGTGCTGAGCTGCATACAAAAGCAGGGTGAGATAGTCCTTGCCTGCAAGAGTTTACGAGCAATGTAAATAAGGCAGGCTCACAAGGGTGGGTAGGAACAGAAGCGGGGAGAAGTGAAGTGCCTGGTGGGAGGTTGCATTGCGGAGCAGTGCTAGGACCTGGATGGTAGATGGTAACTAATGTCTATTGTTTACGCATATACTGTGTGCTACTCCATCACCTTGGGAATGAGTCACACTACTTTCCCAGTTCACGCATTGCTAATTTTTTTTCCTTTTCTTTCTTAATATTTAGGGTTGCAGTTGCACACATTCAGTTCACCTTTATGCTTCCCTGGGCTTTCTCTGGGCTTTTATTTCTCCATCTTTGCTGTTTGGTGGCCGTTGTCCCATGCATTGCTGTCTGGCAGATTTCAGGTGTTGGCAGCAAAGCAAAGGAAGCCGCGGTGTGGTTCTCTGGAAGTATCGGTATGCTGGCACTTCAAAAATAAAGTCTTAGCTGATGTTGCTGGCTGGCTTCATGGGGAACGAAATGGAACTGGACAAAAGAGCAAAGCAGCCGAGGTCAGTGTGAGACAGCAAGTCTATTCCCAGCAGATGAGAGCTCTCGAAATGTCATGGTGTGCAATGGCTGGGGGCTCGCGCTCGGTGAGGATTAGAGTTGGTATTTTTTTTATACTTGCTTCCCATGTTGCTAGGGCTGTAATGTTGCAGGAGACCCATGTTTCCCACAACTGTTTAGTGCTTTTAAAAAGTAAATACTGTGGGGGAAAGGGATGCATATGTCTTGCACTTCAGCAAGTTAGCTGCTGATAAATGTTAGGCTGAAATTCCAAAGGGGCAGTGCTTTGTACAGTAGCTTGGGGCCTCAGAGTCAGAAGTGCTGGTCACCTGCAGCTCCTATTAACTTCAACTAGAACCGTATGTACTTTGCACTTTTGAAGACCAGGAGCTCCTTAGGGCTTAAATGTTACTTTTTTTTTTTTTTTTTTTTAAATAGCAGTTACAAGCTGACAGGGAAATCTTCTCTCACTTTTACTGTATTTTTCTTTGGGGAAAAAAAAGGGGGTTGGGAGACCAAGGGAAGAACTTTTTTTTTACAGCAGTGATAGAATGTATTTCCAAAAGCAGATACTTCTGTATCTCTTACAGGTAACACTTCATATTGTTAGCAACATAATGTTAATGATTTAAATAACTTTGTTGTTCATTTGTCCTTGGCAACTTAGATTGGATAACGAAGATGGATGTAATCTCTTCCCTTATGTCTTTTTAATTTTTAAAAATCTTGTAGTCTTTGGGATGCAAGGACTGTCAGAAAATGATTATTTGCTTAGACGAAGAGAAATGTGACAAACTTCTCTAGCAGTTATGTGGAGTTTATTTTTATGAAACACGCATTTTGAAAAATACTCACTGCTTTGGTCTGTTACCAGCTCTCATAGTTATATTAAGTGGTAGGAATTTATTATTCCTAAAGGTACATTAGTTCAAAAGGATCTAAATTTTCAGTATGTGTGTTTTGTATAGGTACCAGTTTTTATCTCCCTCTAGACTGCAGAGAACAGCTTGAATGTCTAACCCAGGAACAGCTAAAAGGCTCAAAAGTCACGCAAAAGAAGCAGAATGCAGTCATCTAAAAAGCTTGGGGTGTATCAGCCAGCCTCACCAGGGCTCCCTAGGTTTAGATGTAGGTTGCAGTCCTGATTATTTCTTGAGTTTATAGACTGAGGTTTTGGGATTAACACTCAGCTGATGGTCATTGCCTTTTTTTAGTTAGACATGTATTTAGAAATTCTGGGTTTCTGTTTCAGGTTGCTGCTGAGTGCTGCTGTATCTGTTGCTTACTCAGCATTAATAGTGGGAATATCGAAAGCAGACATCTAGAGGAAAAACCTGTGCCTGATTTGTTTAGTTGTATTAATTTTCTTCCCATGGTTGTGGGTAGAAGTGATTTACTGACAAATGGGGTGCCCATGTTGGGAGACTGATAACTTGTGAGGTGCTCGCCCTTTGAGCCCCATCCTGCTGCCCAGGTGTGCTCGCAGCTGAACGTTACCTCATGAGCAACTCTGCTGAAACTGCAGCACTGCATACGCGATGAGGAATTATTCAGTGGGAAGAGGACTGGCAGAATTTGGCCTTTAGGAAATAAATTTCATTTTGTGAGTGTATTACAAACAACAGAGAGTTAAGAGATGAAAAACTGCCACTACATACAAAAATAATACTGTTTCAATTTAAGCCTTGGTTTAGTAAGTTTTCCTGGAAAGAAACTTGTTCCTGAGGGCATTTTATCTGTTTTTCTCTCTCTCTTAGGGTTTTATACTGCTGCCCATCACTGCAGTATGTGAATGCTTTCTATATAGAGATTGATAGCAACTTTGATGTCCCCAGTGAACTCTGCGATCTTTGGCACATCTTTCTTCAGGGGGTTGAGAAAATATGTTGGGTGGGATTTTTCAAATACAATATTAGTCTTATTTAATTTTACATTATAATAGCAAAGTAGTTTTTAAAAATTATTGCTTTGGGAGATGTCATTAAAGTTTTTCGGTTTTCTTCCTTCTCCTTTTTATGATTTCACTGAGGTTCTGGGGTACAAGAAGCACCATTATTAAAGATGGAATACATTACTGACTTTTAAAAATGTGTTTTCCTAAATGTCACATCAGGCAGATAAGGGACAAGTTATCAACTATCTAATGTTACAGAGGTTGTCTTTTTTGTTCAATGTTATCTAGATTGTTTGAAAAGCATTCAAATAATATTTACATTTTTACAGGTGATGCATACCCGTTCTGTATCAGCTAATGAGAACTGTTAGATGCAGTCTTTTATCTTTTAAAATGATTCAAGTAAACGTAAATGTTTAAATTAGTAGGTAGAAATAAATTCTTAAAACTAGCAAGATTACAGTGAGAGGATTTACTAACTGGTTTGGATATTCAGTTCTGAACCATTTCAGTGTTAGTCTTGTGTGGCTAATCTATCTATCCAGCTATGTAATCTGTCTGTTTAAACAACGTACCTAGCTCTTCCCAAATAATTTCAAAGGGAAATAAAAATAACATCATTGTTTTCTCTGTCTTTCTTTCCAGTCTGTCAGAGAAATACCTTGATTGGTTTATACTTAGTTTATATGCGTTGGTGCCTTCCTTGGATGCAAACAGTAAGAAATTCTTGAAGAAGTTCAAGTTGTAGCAATGAGTCTTGTGGTTAATTCAGAAGATGACTGGTCCTGTCATCATTTCTTTGTTGTTGTTGTTCTTTTTTTATTCTTGTGTGATTGTGAGCTCCAGGTGTTAGAGCAAGCTTGTAGACCTGTCCTGCTGCCAACATTTATGAGTGTATGAGTGCCTCCCAATTGCTTCCTAGAAAAGATAGATGTCCCTGGTAATTTCTGACTGATAAATAGTGCTGGTGGTAGCTAGAGGGAGTGGAAGGTAAACCACTGAATATTAAGGCAGCGATTTGAACTAGGCTGCATTTAACGGGCAATTTGTGGAGAAGGAGGAATTCTGGTAGAGTCCAGGAGAAACAGGGAGAGCAGGGAGAATAATCTTGCAGGGAGAAGTTTGTTTTATTTCCTCGATGGTCTTGATAGTATTTTGTTAGAAGATATACAGTGTTAGCAGAGACCACAAGAAGTCATCCAGACCATCCTCCCTTCCTCAGAGGTGACATCAAGTGTGTTTACAGTATCTCTACCAGACATTTCTATTCAGTGGCTTGTATTATAATGAGAAAAGAGGAATTCCTACCTCATGGTGGGAGGCATGGCTGAGGAAGCTGCTGAAGCCCTCACCCTCTGGTGAAAGAGGTTCTGCTACCTCCCCAGGTACCACATCCAGTGTGCTAATAATTTTATAGTGAGGGGGGAAAAAAAAAGGCAAACTTATCTGGTTCTTTCATTTTTGTCCTTTAAGGAGGGCCTGCTGTCCCTCCCCTGTAAAGACACTTCATTCTGAATAGAATATATGGAGGTGAAGGAGCACCGTCAACTCGGGAGTGACAGCTCAGTCTGAAATGTCTTTAACCGTTATTTTTTACAATATACTTTTTTTTTTCCTGCAGCTGTTGTTTTAACTTCACATACTCTTCAAAGGTGTTAAACATGTATTATCACATGTTGAAGTCTCAGTTTTTACCAGTGGGTTCAAGAAGTCAGCCTGTATATTCTTGTTTCAAAAGCTGTGTAGCCTCATCTTATTTTTCACTATTGAGTGCCCATTAGATTTGGTGGGAGCTACTGGGTGCATAATGTTTTTGGAAATCAGGCCATCGAAGTATACTTTGGTTATAAATAACTGTGAGCTAATTAGGTTTTAAAAGGATAACGATTCACAAATGAAGAGCATCTTTCTTCTCTTTCACTAGTAAAGAGACCGGGTCAGCTTGGATGAATTCCTCACTGGTGTGGATGGCGTACCCGCGTCTCAGTATGTTCTTTGAGCAAGTTTCTTTTTTGAGGACTGTGAGTCAGCAGGGTTTTGAAGTGGATGAGTCATAGACAAACTAGCTGAATGATGGTTACCAAGTGGGTGGGGGAAGCAAGGATTTTATTCTGGGAAGGTGCAAAAGCAGACAGAGGCCAAGTCTGGAGGTGAAGGAGGCCACAGGATGAAAGGCATTAACTGATAGGAAGCACTGAACTGGTGTTTGACTCTGGCTGCTCTTTGTGGTTCGCTGCAGCAATGCGCTTCCTCATGGCTCCGTTTGATGCTCCTGTGACAAGACTCTACCTCTCTTGAGGAGCAAACTTCCCAAATGAATGGCAGCTAATCCTGGCAGATAATAGAAGAACACTAACTTTGGGTGCCAGCTGTTTCTATACAGGAGTTATATTTCTGACCAAAAGAGAAATCAGGCTAGTCTATGCTTCAGCCCTTTCATTCATGCAGAGTGTAAAACTTTAGTATCTCTCTGGCTGGGACAGGCAGCATCGAGTGCTCCTGTGCAGAACGCATTAGCGTGCCGACCTCTGAAATCAGAAACAACAGTGGCATACTGTATTGTCTCATGAATCTTCTTGTAGGGCTTAAAAACAAGAACGCAAACCATATGAAAACATCCCATTCTGGATAATCCCATTTACTGGTTGGTAGAAGACCAGAATGCTGCTCTGGAGCATCCTTTTGTGTGTTTCTCACGCGTTCCTGCAACTCCAAGTTGTAACGGAGTTTGAAATGAGATTTCCCTTGAGATGTGAGGATTTTTTTATTACACGGTATTTTGTAGTTCAACAGGAAACCAGAAAATATGACTGTATATCATTGCCACCAGAGTTACTGCTGACGACATACCTCTCTATATTAGCAGATAGTGACAAAATCTGAGTTTTTGGGATACACGCAACACTTGTGTGTGTGATGGAGTGTCTTCTCAGAGTGGAATAGCAGAATAGCTGTCAGTCAGAGACCTTTGGAAGGGACTGAAGAGTGGTGGCTTAACAATCAAGCTGCTTGGAACCCTGGCTCTCTTTCCCTTCCTCCCCGTATGTTCAGATAGACTAGTGGAGAGACTAAAGTAAACACTTCAACTGATAGTATCCTGGAGTGTTCAGAAACTGAAGAAGGAAGCTGTGGTCACCAGATTCGAGCTGTCCTGTTTCCTCTTCCAAATGAAAAGGCTTTTATCAGGATAGCATATATAAATATTTTTCAGTGCAAGCTCAACTCATTCTAAAACCAAAAACCATTTTGATGACAATGTTTGTATTTTCTTGATTTTGGATCTAGAAAATGTGAGACACTGAACTGAAGGCTGAGAGGCAATCTGATATACCCTCTTTAAGAAATACAGAAAGAAATTTATCCAGCCTACTAGAACAAAGAAGGAGCCAATGGCTGAAAGTTGAAGCCAATAAAAGTCAAGAGATGACACGGTGCGTGTTTTGAAAGTAATGGTAATTTACCACTGGAACAGATTGCTGAGGGTTGCAGCCGATTCCCCTATCACTTGAAGTCTTTAAATCAACATTGGGTGTCTTTCTCATTCATCCTCAGCTTGCTGTGTTCAGTCCAGGGGTTACTGGGTGGTATTTGATGGCTTCTGTTATGCAGAAGGTCAAACTAGGTCATCATAATGTTCCTCCTGGCCCTAAAATGATGGTCTCTAAGCTGTGGCTGCTTGTATCATTTGAGTAACAAATTCAATTTCTAGTGGTAATGGAGGACATGCAGAGCCAAATCTCAAATTGAATCTAAGTGGTGGGGAGAGTAGATGTGCATGTGAAAGACACCTGGCTTCCCTAGCTTCTGTGTTACATCAACTTAGATTTCCTTAGACTCATGCTCGCTTACCTACACCCTGCCTCTCACTTGACCCATTGCATCTCAGGTATTCTCGATGGCATAAATCACAGGCTGAAACAGTAAAAGGAGGGAGGATTCAAGATAGGTTAAAAAAAGAAAACAATATGTAGGAAAGCGTGACTTTAAGTGCCTTCGACTTTAGGGCCTTATAGCGTTTCTGACTCTTTGGCATATAAATGACATCAATTTAGAGTCCCTCATGCATCAATAGATTGGGTAGAACAAGTTCTAAGGGAATCTGAGTGAGCATAAGTGGGTATAAATTACATTACCTTACAGATTGCCTCTGAATTTGGCCCAGATTCTTTCCTTTATTTTCATTATGTCAACTTTGTGCATTGGCATTATGGTCTTTTCAACAACTGGCCTGACAGCTAATGAGTTCTTTCTACCAACAGTAAATCAACCAAGTCAGAAAATGCTGCTCCATGTAAATACTTCTCTTTATGTTCAGAGTATTCAGAATCCCATTAAATTTAGAACAGTGTGCTAGTAGAAATGAGTGTAGAGAAGTACTGTAAAAAGTGATAATTATTCATAAGCCACCTGGTTTCTCCTTTGCTCCCCAGCTAACCATGTTCTGAGTCTTGGGGAGAGTTAGAAGGGGGCTAGACAACATGATAATGCTGAAATATAAACTGCTGTGTGTCGAAAACAATTAAGTCCAAATGGCTTTAGGAATTTTTTTCAATTTATGCTTGTTTGTACTCCCCGAAATTCCTGCAACAAATAAGGTTAAAAGAAAAAGTCAAGGAATAAACTAGTAACACTTCCATTCTTGGAGAGCTGAAACAAAGGAAACTTTAACTAGTTCATTAGGAAATAGAATAGAGTTTTCCTTTTATTATTGAATGGAAGAAAAATTGTATTTGTATGTTAATTAAGTTACAGTAGAATTTGCTTTAGGAATAAATTACATTCATGCTATGCAACTTATTTCATCTCTCAGTTCAGAGTATATTGCTAACAGGCTAAACTCTATCCCAGATTGCAATGTTGATAAATATTTCTGTGCCAGTTCATTATGTTTCAGAGAATTTTTTCTTTTTCTGGTATTGGCACTTCAGCATTTAAGAAGCTGTGGGGTAGGTAGAGCAAGGAATTCCTGACTGGTTTCTTCTTCTGCCTTTTACCCTGCTCTATGAACCGAAGCAAAAGTCGCTATTTTGTGTCTTCCTTTTCTGATCTGAGATTGGTAAGAAGCCTATAGAATCTTATGAAAGATGTTCAGAGATGCAGTTGATGTCTTTTCTTTTTTTTTTAATATTCTCAGGTGGTGGGAGCTATATAAATGCAAACTACCCATATTATTTCCTATCATGTAAGATTTTCTATCGTGCCTCTCCTCCAGAATCCCTGTGTTCTCTTGAATGATGAAATTGCAAATGTTCCATAAATGTCAGTGCAATTTATTATCATCTTTCATTCAGAGCATTACAAAATGATTTGCAGATGCAGGTGTTGCTAATTATTTTCAGCTACCCTCCTTAAAGATTGGAGAACATAATTGTCCCTGTTTCTATAACAAGGATGAAACTCGTTAACTAAAATGAAAAGGCCGGTTTTGAAGGTGAGTCTGGGTCGCTACTACATCTTCTTGTGGCTCTTTTTATACTTCTACTTTTTCAGTTATTTTTGTTTAGTGGAATCCATTGGCCGCAAAGGAGCTGGAAAATTGTTTTACATGCAGAAGGATGCTTTAGATGAAAAGGAGGGGGTAAAGGAGAGAAAAAAAAAATGCTGTTTGGCAGGCCTAAAAAAGTATGTTGCAGCACTTAAATGTGGACATTGCGGCTCGCTCTTTGTCATCTAAAGACTCTTAAACCTCTGTTTACTCCTAAAATCTACTTCAACAGCTTCACTTGCAGTATCTTCCAGATTGCCTCTGATTTTGGTTCTAAAAAGTCCTTAGTTAATAGGAGACATTATATATGACTCTTACCACGGAAGGTTTGAAGGGGATGTGTGGGGAAACATTTCTGGGCATATCTCAGACACTCCTTTGTTAAGCTTCCTGGTGAGGAAGTTGCCGAAGAAATCAAAGCTGTAAGTGGAGGCATACTAGAGGCACTCAATGTTTGAGAATATACAAGTCGGTAGACGTGACCCCTTGTTGGTGAGGACGTTGGATCAAAGATCCGGGTGATAGGAATGACTATATCGGTAGAAAAAGGACAAGATTCCTTCTCTCTTCAGGACTGAGCAGGTGTAGTTGGTCCTTGTTGCATAGAGATACACAGATTTAGTGTGTTTTTCCCTGCAGCCTCTAATGGAGAAAGTACTGTAGAGCACTAGCTGCAAATTAAAGCTTTCTTCCATTGGGGAAAAACCCTTGGGGGAAGGTTGGTGCAGTCATGTCAGCTCTCTTGGGGCAAATCCTCTTAGGCGTTACTGTATAAGGGGATGCAATCTGCAGCCATATGCCAGTGGGAATAAGTCAGGTGGGATGGCTAACATGGCTAATGTCAAATGTATTTTAGCACAGATGTGGCTATGAGACTTTTGTTGTTGTTGTCTTTTAAAGTGAAGCTGCACATATTTTGCTTGTGGCAGCTCTTTGAGGGTTCACTGGCTCACTTTTTATTTGATTTTGATTAAAATCTATGTTTCTGCCAGCCTTAGTGATCTCGTGAGTGAGATATCTGAGTTTGATTCCCGGATTTGATCTTTTACCGTGTTGTATGGTGCAGAGAATCCCTGCCTCCCTCTAGGAGGAAGGCAGGGCTTCAGATCTCTGTGCAGCAACCCTGTTAGGCATGGGGTGGCTTTGATGGGCTCTGCAGGAGGTGCCTTTTACC
Source organism: Fregata magnificens (assembly GCA_013389945.1). Lineage (NCBI taxonomy): Eukaryota > Metazoa > Chordata > Aves > Suliformes > Fregatidae > Fregata > Fregata magnificens. Next base: position 55,783 of record WAAD01020843.1, read on the forward strand.
ACTAATTGGCTGCAGATATGCACCAGGTAGGCATTCCCAGCAACCTAAGCTTCCCAAATGCAGAACAGGCATTGTCAGTGCAAGTCTCCCCTCCCTCTCTGACAGTCTGATTTCATGTTCATATGGAAAGATCAGGCCTTGTGGAGAATAGGGTACTCTATGTCCTAGGTTCACGTAGACCTTTGTGTTTCTCCAGAGGCTGAGAGCAAGGGGTGCCAGGTAGTCCTTTTCTCCACCCAGCAGGGATGAAGATGGAAGGTTGTGAAGTTTACATTTGTTGTCCTGAAATTAGGCTGGGATCTGAACAGCACATCGTTACTAAAGTATGTTCTCTATTAAGAAAGCTGAGGCAGGCTTAATGGCTTAGATAAACTATTCAAAGGTTGGTGAAGTAATTATTAAATGTGCACTGTCAGACCAACTAATTTGTTTAATCTTGAACAGGCAATGTTTATAGATATTTAAATCATCTTAAGAAGTGGCTGCCCAGAGTCATGGCAGGATCGTGATCTACGCAGTGCTGCAGACAAACAGGCCTGTTCCCTTCCTTTGCTGCAACACCACTGAGCTCTGTAGAAAGCGAGCGCAGTCCTACCACGCTGCTGTTTCATGGTTATTTAATCCAGTCCTAGTGTTAGAGGTAATTCTGTCCTTGCTGGCAGCTGCTCTTTCCCTACTGCAGGCACTTGCCTGCCTTGGTGTGGCTGCCAGGTGAATCATAGAATTATTAAGGCTGGAAAAGACCTCTAAGATCATCGAGTCCAACCATCAACTAACACCACCATGACTCCTAAACTAGGCCCTGGAGTGCCACGTCTACACCTTTTTTGAACGCCTCCAGGGTTGACGACTCCACCACCTCTCTGGGCAGCCTGTTCCAATGCCTAACCACTCTTTCAGTAAAGAAATTCTTCCTGATGTCCAAAATTTTTCCTGATGTCCAATCAGGCTAGGGAGCAGATCTGGCTGAAAGCTAAGGCATTCTGCTTTTGTTTTTTTCTTTTTTTTTTCTTTTTTTCTCCTTGGGCTCCCTGAGCCAGCTCAGCACATGGCCAAACAAGCGCTAGTGCTGGCACCCAAGAGAGACTGGGAACACCCAGCCAAGGGAGGTGGCGAGGGCAGAACTCCACTGTCAGAGACCCACTTGCACTTTGGGCAGCTTAAATTGGTAACAAAACTACAACCTGAGTTTACATGCCTGTTTGTGTAAATTGAATGGTTTACTGATTTCTGGCAGGAGTTGTGTTTGGGTTCTCCAGGGTCCAGGGACAAAAATGTCAGAAGCTTCACTATAGTGACTGAGTCTTTCAGCTTCCTGTGTGGTTCTTTGCCAAATTAAATAGAGCCAGAAATCTCAGCACCAGCAGCTGTAGGGAGTTAATCCCACCCAGATCCAGATTAGCCATGGCACATTCTTGTAACCATAGGCACGACAGCTTAGTGTAGACAGCTGTTCTGATAAACCGATCTGGGAATCCTGCCCTTGTAGGAATGTTTGATGTGTATTGGTCACAGAAGTGGTTTGCAAAGTTATGGCAAGACAAACTGGTAGCCTTAATAGCAGTTGCATGTTATTGTCAGTGTTGTGATGGTGATACCATGTAGGTACCAAAAATGACATGAACGGTTTTACTTTAGAAGTGGAATGAATTTGTATTTCTACCTGAGTTATACAGATACAATGCTGTTCTCATCTCTGAGTTGTGAGGGTGTGATGTGTATTTGTTCATATGCTAGAGCCTTCACAGAGGGAGGCAACAGGTGTAGAGATGGACAGCTTGCTTACTACCCCAAGCAATATTATTTTTGCAAAGAGGATTTTCCTCCCTGCCAGTTTTGCTCTTGCAGCCTATGTTGGCATCATTCTTGATTGCGCTGGCTGAACATGTGGTGGAAGGGAAGGACAGGGATGATTGGAAATTAGGGGAAAGTGGTGACTGTAGACAAGGACAACTTTTGACTGGGTGAATGGAGGTAAGACCTTAAGATTGGTTGAAGCTGTAAAGATGGGTCTGCTTGGATAGCTGCATGGGTTGAGCACCACACTTTGAATCTTAAGAGTTGGGGATTAGAGCACCATCTAAGGAAAAATGCATGGTTTTGCCACAGGGTATTGGGGAAGCTAAAAATTCACCTGGGTTCAAAATGAGAATGGATAATTTCATTGCATAGAAATCTGCTGAGGAATCGCCTCCAGAAGACTCTGTGAAGTGCCAAACCCCCAAGTTGTTGAAGGCTGGAGTGTGCTCAAGGGTAGTATCTCTGTTTCCTCCATTCCTGTGCTCTTCTCTTGGCATCTGCTTCTGGTTGTTGTTGAAGACAGGATTCGCGGCTGGGTGGACTTCTGCTCTGACGCAGTATAGCCTTTTTTGTGACTTGAAGGAAGAATATTCTTAGAAGTAGCAGAGTCCAGTAGGTAGAGTATTGTAACCATAGGCACGACAGCTTGGTGTGGACGGCCGTTTGGATAGACTGATCTGGGAGTCCTGCCCTCGTAGGAGTGTTTGATGTGTACTGGTCACAGAAGTTGTTTGTAAAGTTATCGCAAGACAAACTGGTAGCTTTGATAGCTACCTTGATAGAGTAGGTAGTCTGGATGGAAATCCATCATTTTCTAGGCTCTGCCATTGGTGTGCTGTTCAACTTGGGGCAAGTTATTTCATCTGTTTGACTCGATTCTCCCATTCTCCTGGCACATACCCTTTACCCATGTTGCCATTTCAGTTGTCAGCTGAGGACTTTCTTAGGCCATGTTTGCACAGTCACAAGCAAGGCAGCGCATTTCAAGGACTTACCTCTGCACTGCTGGAAGTTCTGCGCCTCAGCTGAAATTTGGTAGCTGACTGTGAATGCTTTAATTTCACTGTGGATGTAAATTAAAGCAGGTTAAATTAAACTATCCTGAAGCATTGCCACAAAAGTGGTTTACGCTAACTTTGAAATTGTAATAGGTCAGGAGCACACATGTATGAGGTAAGATGGGGTGGCGTCCCAGGGTGTACTAACTCACTGGCTTCCCATTGTGCTGCTGTGTCTCCTATGTTCTGCACAGTGCTTGGCTCAAATGAGCTCTCAGTCCATTTTATGTCACTAGTCACTATTCTATAATAATGATAGTGATAAATAATGATAAATCTGAATAGCAAGATGATTCTGCTCAGATGTTCAGCCTCTGCTGCTCCTTTGATTAAGGAAAGATTTAATGCTTTAATTTGAGACATGTTTTGTTAAAGAATAGAGGACTTTGATTCGCATGTTTATAAAGGGGTGCACTTCCTGAGCAGAATGGAAAACATTCTTTGCTGGTGAAGGATGTTGAAAGTACAGGCACTCCCTGCAGCTGATGGATTTGTTCTGGATTCGTATTTATCAGTACGTGTCACCAGAAAAGAAAAATGTTGAGGTATTGTTCCACAAACAAGGTAAATGATATTCCTTCCCACCCTTTCACTGAGACGGGTGCAAAACCTGCAACTCCGTATGAGTCATTTCTTGATGTTAGGACACCTTTGTGGCAGGATTTCTTTCTTGTTTTTTTTTTTTTTTTCTTTTGATATTCATTCCTTTCCTTCATGTTTTTGTCCAGTGACTCTATCTAACTTCAGCACGTGTTTTAGAATGATATTTGTATGGCAAAAAATGTGCATCTTAAATGAAACTAAATTTTACTGTATTAGAAGATAATTTGAATTGCAGGTATAAAACTCCCAAAACAAACACCGACAAACTCTGATGATTTGACTTCCTAGTCTTTTTTGAAAGACTGGTGACTGATTCTGATAGCAAAGATGAAGGGATTTTTCACCATTTTTTTTTTCTGAGGAAATAAAAGTTAAGGGCCTGTTGTATAGTAGAGAAAGAACATTTTTTATGTAAAGTATTGGTCTTCTAGCTACAGTTTGGCATTAGGATTTTATCAGCACTGTGGAGTGTCACTAATATGACCCAGAGCTTAAACTTGCTACTGTCGCTGTAACATGTGTTTCTTCTAAAATTATTATTGTCAGCCAGCTACTGCAAGTCCAATTCCACATTCTAGCATCCTCTCTGAGAACATCTAGGCTTAGCTTGTCATCCTCTTGGCACAGAAAGGGATGTGGTTTTGAGCTCTGTAGGGTGCAATCAGAGCTGAGGAGCGCCGTTCTCCAGAAGCAGCACATAATGAGTACTGAGTTTCAATCTGCTTTCTCTTCAAAACCAACATGAGCATCCCTGGCTTGGCCAAAACTCAAAGTTAAGAATTTTCAGGGTTCTTAAAAGCAGGGGTGACATTACTACAATTTGAAAGATCTGGAGACCACTATGGCTTGAGCAGAAGGAAAGCTTTCAGTTGGTCTGTAAAAGACTGGCCACTATTGCCTCTTTTGAGAAGGTGCAGCGTGCCTGTCCTTTTCCCTTGTGCAAGGTAAGCCGATTGCTACAGGAGTAACAAGCCATAACCTTCAAGTGCTTTTGAGAGTCTAGCACTGGTCTACACTC
>WAAD01020843.1:62159-105495 GCA_013389945.1 Fregata magnificens
CTTAGCTCTGTCCAGAGACCGAGCAGAGGGAAACATACATGGTAATGTAGTTCCTAGATTACCCTGGATTTGCGATAACCATGGACACAGCGGGATGAATGCTGTCAAGAACAAGTTTCAGCTCAGATGAACGTTAACTGAAAATGAAAATCGCTATGAAGAAAAAGAACTGTTACTGCAAAGTCAAAACAACACATCCTTTTTGAAGCCTTTCGGAAGGCCCTTCTTGCACAAAAAATCTGCTGTGAATCAGAAAGATATCCATTAATTCCTGTTATCCCTTCCCCATGTCACATTAGAAGACACCTTGGCCATCATCATCATCATCATCTTTTATTCTTTCTCTGCTGTCTTGACTGAATACAGAGTATGACTCTGATGTGGTCAGTTTGATCCTCATTTCAGATGCTGAGAGGAGAGGTGCTCATCTATGTCCAAGATCAAAAAGCAAAGCATCCATTCACCTGAACTTAGTGATTCACTGAGATCTCAGGGCAATGCTTTTTCTGCAAGCAGCTAACTTACTCAAACTGATGCTGATTTACTGAGTAAACCTGTCCTGGATGATACAAAGCTTATTATATCTCTTAGCATTGCCTAATAGGGGGAAAACTCAGCAGAACGAAGACTTGACCCATAATCTATCTTTTTTTTTTCTTTTTTCTTTTTTCTTTTTTTTTTTTTCCCTGCCTTCTTTTCACTCTAAGCCATTTTGGTAGTTGACCACTTCGCACCTTGGAAGACCAGTAATGTACCCTGTGGCCTCTCCATTCAGGGTGAACCATGAATCACAAAACTATCTCTTCATCTACTTTTTTCAGACTACGGAGAATGACTTTATGCTGTCTGTGCTGGTTTTGAGCTGAAGTTCCTATCTGGATAACATATCCCTGGATATGGTATGTTGAGTTTGCAGAGCTGGTCTGCTGCAATGAAATCCAGGACCAGATGAGTTGAAATGGATACTTGAATGAAATCATTATTACTCTCACAGACACAGAAAAGTAGACATACAGTAATGGCTTAGACAAAATGCATTGTTTAAAGACCATGTTAAATGAATTCCTCCAGGAGGGCTTGCGTTTTTATGGAGAATGCTGTCCAAGCAAGAAAGATCTGTTCTTCCTTAGTCCTACAAAGTAATTGAGTATGATTTTGAAACATCAATCTGCTTCGTGTGTTACTGTCCAGGTCAAATACCTGCAAAAATAAATATTATACTACTTTTTCCATCAATGTAGTCATGTTTAGAGGCCCTGTTTCTAATCAGATAGTTTTTGAAGCCTAATACGATACTCTGAAATCAGAGTAGTAGTCTTCTCAACTGATTCACAATTTTTTCCAAAGTAAATTTAAGAGATTTTTCTTTCTTCTGTTAAACTTCAAAATATAGTCCTGCAGAACCTTAGGCTCTCAAGGTGGAGCAGTCACTTTGCCTGGAGTGACATAGGCCAAATGACCTTGGGGTTAGTGATACAGAAATTCACCCATTGTGCTTCTTTGTCATCAGTCTGCTACCAGTTCTGTGGGTGTGTGTCTAAAAGTCTTCTCTATGCATCGGTGCTTATTGAGAGAAAACCATATACAACTTGTCTCATTCTGGATACTTACATTCTAAGGAACGCATCTCGGAGGAAGAGGTGGAAATTCTCTTTACAGAAGGATCTTTGATCCCTAGGATTGTGATTGATGGGAAAAAATGTGTCTGTATTTACTTTAAAATCCTCTTTCTTTGAACAATCACAACTTTGCTAGAGATAAACAGATGAGGGAGGAGAGAGTCAGAAAATGACTCAGTCGTTATTACTGAGAATGCATCCTCTGCATTTCATATATTCAGAATGTATGTTATAATAATTTTACAAGTTGCTTATGAGTTTTTCCCCAGCTTGTACTTGGAAATTGTTCTGTATTTCTGTGTGTAGGAAGTGACCAAGAAATAGAGTATCCTGTTTAAATGTTTTGTAAACAAATAATTAACATCCTTTAATTCTGGTTTCATACAAGACACTGAATGTTTCTCTCATTTGCACATGCATGCACACAGACACACAGATAGGCATGCGTGCACGCATTGCTTGTCAGGTCATCCATTTGTAGAGATGAAAGCTGTCTTTATGTCTACAGTCTATGATGTGCCTTTAACCTCTTTATTACCAAGATGTAGTTATAAATAAGGTATTGAATTTCCTGTTTGCCATTTTATTTTCTCGATATGTGAGCAAGTCTACATTAGTTCTGATTTGTAGGCTTTCTTACACGTAGAAGTGATTTTTTGGCAAGGCTATGTTCCTCTCCAGGGTTCTAATAATATAATAATACATTATTTTGCATTACACAGAAGTGTTTATTTCTAATCTCTGGTTTTGCTGCTCAGAATGTGATAGGTATTCAGTGAACTATTTGTGCAAGAGAAGGCTATGCTCAACACAGTATTTAAAGGTTTAGTTGCATTTTGGGGGGTTGCAGTCTGAACAGTGGCTGTGTTGCATGATACCGAAGATGTGCCTGGTGTAAACCTTAGTTTTCCTCTGAGAGTTTGATGCTGTTGGGTAGGTAGCATAGCACACTAGCACAACTGCCTCTTGCCATGCTAGAGTAGTATTGCAATTTTAGCTTAGCCTTAACTGATCTTAAATCTTTATCCTGCCTTCAGTGCAAAGGTACTATATAAATAGGCACAGCTGAATGGTGTGAGGAAGGTTATGAGTCGCAGTCCCCAGCATGGTTGAATCTCATTACGATGGTTAAGAATCATCATGAGAGAAAAAACTTGATGTTCAAAAGGCAATATATTTGTAGGCGTGGTTAAAAAATGATGCGTCATCACTGACCTGACATCTTGTTTACTAATGTCTCATTGTGCTGGAGAGGAAAGCCTTCATAAGCCATTAGCCATCTGCTGAACACTATTCTCTTCCTTCCCCTCGCCCATTGCCAGTGATCCTTATGAAAAGATACAAGGCTAGGTTGTGGGGTGTTTGTTTTTTTTTTTTTTTTTTCCCCATGGGATCCTGAAAGAGTATGGTATCCAACTCCTATCTGAGCCTCAGTGGAAATTGACTGTCTGATTTCCATTGCAACATAATACATCATGAATATTAAAACTCCTAAAATACGCAGCTGTGTGTGCGTTTCTGCAAGTACTACAACTCTTACAAAAGCAAAGCAAAAACTTGCTGAGCTCTAAACAAAATACCTTCTTCCTTAGGAGATATTTCAGAGTACAGGTATCATGAACAGGTGGGGGCAAGGGTTCCCCGGCTTGATATTGCTGTTGGTGACGCTGGTGCTGGGAGATGATGCTGGCACTGGGAGCAGCATTCAGACATGCAGAAGAGGAGATGTTTGGGAAAGAAGTTGCATAGCGCTCTGCAGAACCAGTGCAACAGTATGGAAAAATCTTCATTCCTTTTTGAGTAAAGATGCAGTGGTTACAAATACCCAACCGTTTGCTAAGGGCCTCTGTGCTCGTTTTGGGTGGTAAGTCGCGTTTGAGCCAAACATAGAAACTCAGCAGTTTCTCTAGAACTGCATGTGGAGTGGGATGCCACACAAGTAGCCCCAGCAAAATCTGGCCTTCATTGCTAATAACAGAACCAGGAACAAATGTTAAATTTTTAGTTTTCTACATGCATCTTCAACTATTAGTAAACAAAAATATAGCCATGGAAATTTGTATGTCTTCCTTGTGAAATCTCTGCTTTTTTTAACTGTTTCCTCATACTGTAGAGCAAAGCTAACAAAAAAAGTAGTTTTATGAGGCAAACAGTGTTTTTCCTATTTAGCTTTCTGAAGGCAAACCTGAAATAAATAGTTGTGCAGCCAAAGTATGATTTGCAAGCAGTATTAGAATAAAGATAATAAAGAAGAATGACATTTCATTATAAGAACTCAGTTTAGTTACATCAATCTTAATGCAGTGTTACCTTTTCTGCATTTATAAAAGTAAAGGAATAAAGTGATAGTGGCCTTAAAACCTAGCTATTGCAATGTAGACAGCTGCCAGCAGAATCCAGTCTTCATTAAGGAATCAACTTTTAGTATTGCAATAAATTATTTTTTAATTAAGACTTTTCTGTATCTTTATCCTTCTTGGTCCCAAGGAATTGCTAAGTCAGTGGTTCTGAAAGGCAGGGCATATGAATAATGCAGCTTTACAAATAAGAAATGTGTGCAAGAAAAATCATTAGATTCCAATATCAGTCTGTTACTGAACATTGATTTGAACAAGTGGATGTTGTTCCATCCATTTGTTTTGAATTCCTGTTGTTTTAGTTTGTAAACTTTTTGGAGCAGAGACATATTATTTTGAGCTTGTGCAGGGAGCATAGTTTTGGCTAGGGCTTGTCAGTGCTACTAGAAAAAAAAAAAAAAAAAAACAAAACCCAAAAATGTTTTTGAAGGGAGGGGGAATCACCAAAAGTGTGACAAGTAATGCAAATTTGAAGTGGAACGTGGACATACCACACTTCAAATTCTGTTTGGACTTTGGTCCATCCAGCTCAAATGGTAGGTGGAAACTGTAGTGAAAAACAGCTGAGAAGAAATTTTATGAACTCTTCCTAAGCACATTATAAAGATGAAAATACGATGAGAATATAGTAAAGATTTTAGAGTATATTTGTAAGAAATAATCAGATGGGGTTACTCAATGCTGGTATGAAACAACCATTAGTAGTCAGTAGCTATGCGTGGGTATGAATTATGGTATCGTTCTTAACCACCTACCAGTATAATTTGATCAAGAGTTTTTTATTGTATGTGCTCATATGACTTTAATTAAAGTTGTGATATAATATCAAAATACTTGTAATTTAGGCAGGGGATTGTTCTTTTTATTAGAAAAAAGATAAAGAAAAGCCTATTGATTTGCTAAAATAAACTTCGATGTTATTTTCAATCAACACTGTTTAAAGAATCTTTTAATCAATTCTTGTGGAATCTAAAAGTCCAGTAATATATACTGTTTCTCATGTTTTAGGGCTAAATTTTCCTTTCCTGAGCCTTCCTTGTAGAAGAAAAATAGTTAACAGAAGATGACATCTCTGCTGTGCGTTTCCACAGCAGGAACAGAATTCCTGCCTTACCCTGTTGCGGTCTTTCCACTGCCTTCAAAGGGATTTGGATCAGACCCATAAATCTCTGCTCACTTCTGTAGGCTATTTGAAAGCATTGCTGTAGAATCAGGTTTCTTCCATTCCTATTCAATTCGTAGGATTCACGATATTTGACTGAAGAAAATGTTGAGCGATACCTTCTGGCAAACTCACTCACCAGGGGGTCATTGTCTGCCTCTCATTATTGGAGAGGGCAGGCGAGGAAGAGTCATGAGCATCAGCGGTGGTACCAAGAGCGAAGCTGTTTACACCTTCTCTGTGACTGGAAAGTGGCATCGATTCCAGACACGCTGCCCCAAACCAGGAGCCCGTGTGCTTGTAAAAGGCAGGAATGTTTCTCTCCATCACTGCCGCATCCTTGAAACTTTGTCTCTGCCAGAGCTCCCGGCTCCATATTAGGCATGACTAAGCTCGTCGGGTCAAACAGCAGGATTGCCAAACACGTTAGTATTGGCGGTCCATTTTCCAACTTTTGGAAGTTCTTTCCTTATCGGCACCCCATTTTTCCTTCACGTGTTCTCTCTAATAGAGAAGTCGTGGTCTGAAAGTGAAGGAATCTGACCCTATTCATACCAGGTTGTTTTTTCTGTCTCTTTTTGCTAATGTATCCTTTTTCAAGGCAAGTGATAGAGAAAGAGGACTTTGCCATTGTGTGCATCATTTTAAAATGGTTCAATAAAATGCTTTCTCAATTCTAAAAATACATTGCTGGCTCTTTATGTAACACACTGTGTTTAACCATGATTCTTATCTGGGCCTCGAAGTATGAAGAGCTAGTTTTTCAAAATCGGAGGTGCCTGACTGTGGCATTCCTCACGCTGGCCAGTACCTGCTCACAAGTAATACCTTGTGCAATAGGTGCATTAGATACAGCTGCCCAGAGATACCATGGAGGTTGAAGGTGTGTATATTTAGGACTTAAGAAATACATTAGTGCATGGCCCAGTTGCCAGCACCTGGCTCTAATTCTCCTGTAGGAACTGTTCTGCTGCCCTAATAAAGGGGAACTAAAGAGAGAATGGAGCTAGTATTTAAAAACTGACTTTAGGTTGGCTGCTGAGTGGAAGAACTATTTATGTTTTTTTAATAAAATTTAAGGGAAACATTATCAAAGGTCTTTTAAGATGACTGTACATCTTCCTCCCTTCTAGCCCCATCAAACAATAATTAGAAAAGATTCTGTTTGGAGTGAATGGGGGTTACTCCATGAGAATCGGGGGGTGTGGAGGGGTACTTTTGCCTCCTGTAACACTTCCCCTGTTACCACCTTCAGTTATTGCTTTTGTATCTGTACAACAGTGGGAAAGGACTTTCCTTACATTAAGTAGGGCTCTTTCTTTAACCCTTCACTCCCATTGATACTTCATCCTGTGAGGGTTTTATTTCTAACCATCAGTGGTGATGTCGTGGAGTTCTTTGAGAGTATTTTGTGAGGGCTGCCTTAAAACACAGGTTGATGCTGTTCAGAAGTGTTGTGGACACCTGTGGTTTCGGTTATATATCACATAAGTGAAGCTATAATGAGGTTTGACCATGGATAAATGAAGACTTCTGTGGTCTCTTGTAATTTGTGAATTTGCTTAATCAGTGTTGCAAACATCTTACTCGTTATGGGTCTACAGTGCAATTTGGTGAAATATTCATAGCCGTAGAAAAGAAAAATGTCATCATTTCTTCTTCCAAATATCAAATAATTTGTATGTCTCCTGATTAGGGTATTTTTTTCTATTTTGTTTTGTGTTTTTTAAGCCATGAGACTACACAGGTGCAGGGAACTCTGTTCCTATAGCCTCATTGTAAAAGCAGTTTTATTGGAAAGGAACATTATGTTCTCTGAGGTAGTCAGTTTGGGGAAAAGTTTCAAGGTAGTGTGTGGGTGATAAGTGTGCAAATCACATTATTTGTTTACAGGATTATAAAAGCTGAATGAGAAATTAATTCAGTATGGCGTGTTGCTTTTCAATTTGTGGCTCTTGAAGCGTTGGTGTGTAACATTGGACAGCACAAAATCAGCATTCTTAAACTAATTCTGAAATTGTTTAGATTTGTAGTGGAATAGGCATAGAAAATGTACACAGTGACTCACTGGAAGCGGTAGGAGCCTTTGGCCTCCAAATCAAAATTTAATTTTCGCAGTTGTGGATAATACATAAGCTGGAGAGACCTAAAGCCTTTTTTTCCCCCCCCTCTTTAACACCTTTTGAGAATGTGAAGTGCCACAATACCTGTTAGCTTCCTATGATTGCTCCTTTTACACATCTAACAATTATGTCCCATCAGATTTGATTTTTCATTTACATACTGGGTCCTCTCTTGTGAAATTCCTTTGAGTTTAGGTACATTACTGGGACTGCACTGGGGTAAAGGGGAGGACAGCGAAGCCCAAAGTCTCCCTGACTGGTAGGTCTGACTTGAAATCTCTTTGCTTGTGGTGATTTCTGTCTTTCCTGGCAAACTGTTCTGTTCTTTGAGCTGCTATTCTTCTTATTAAAATCCCTTGATGATGAATATACTGGATGCTGAACTGAAGCTCAAGTTTCCCTTGGCAATGTTTTCCTTTCTGGATGGTCTGTTACCAAAGACTTAAGCAAAGTGTGTGTGTGCAGGTTGCTTGTCTTGCAGCATCAAGTGGTGTCTGGATGTGAGCTGTCGGCATGTGAATAATGATGCTATTCAGCCAGTGCCACACAAATAATCAGCAACGGACTTTGTCCCCACATCCAGCCCAGCCAGAAGTTCCCCTCGCCTTCCTTGGCTCTCTGCCAGGAGGATGAGGGCTTTCTAACCCTTATTGAGTCCAAGCATGTCACGCCCCAAAGCAAATGGGGTGGAGGTAGGTGATAGATTTGCATTGCTTCGTCTGGGGCCTCAGACTAATTGCAAAGGGGTTACTAAAATGCCATGCTGGGTGGGATTAGCTAGGTCCTTGCCACATATGAGTGTGAGAGTTCGGCTTGAAATTCTACAGTAATACAGGGATGTCCTTAAATAGCACTGCGGAGCCTTATAAATTAAGGATTTGTTTAGTCTTTCATTGTTCTGAGGAATCTGCAATTATAGCATTGGTTTGTGCATGAGTGTATATTATTAAACCACTTTTAAAAAATGCATAATGCTTGGAGAGCGGTGTTTTGCAAAGTTGAAACGTGACATTATAAATTCATTCTTTAACGTTTGAGTGAAACATGAGGAAAGAGTGCAAGTCTGTCAGAAATTAACTCCTCGTGGTCCTTCTTTCAGCTAAGTAATGGGGTGCTTTCTTTTCCTTCTGTGATAACTTAACAAAATCTTTAAAGCAAGAAAATACTTTAAAATCCACAGGACACCCTTTCCAACCAATCAGTCCATCCCCAAGTCCCTGCACAGCATCAAGTACAAACTCCTAACAGATCCACTTTATGCTGAAGTTTGCAGGCACCTCATAAATGCTAAGCCAGAACCAATATGAAGTCCTGCATCTCTTGGGATTAATAAGCACTCTTCAAGGGGTGGTGGTGGGAAGAAAGAGAAAGAAAAAAGAAGCCCAAACTATTCTTTGTTCAAGCTTGCCTTGTACAGCTTTGCCTTTTGAACCGTTCTTACTATAAGCAAATTTTCCATTTAAATTCAAGGTAAATTTTCTAGTTAGTCATGTAGTTTTTAGAAAAAAAAATCATAATCTTAGTGGAGAGGAGTCTGATCCCCTAAAATGATGATATATAAAATACACATTGGGTTCTTTCATTTTGCTTTGAATTTTTGAGACATCAGGGTACATTTGATTCCTGTTCCCAGGCTTTTATGTACAACATGAGGGCTGGAAGTATGCTTTAGGAAGTGAAAGCTGACATTCGTAGATGATCATTTATTTGGAGGAGCTGGGGTTTTAAATAAAACATCAAATATGAGAAAATCAGAACAACTGTCAATGTTGTCATTACCTGAACGCAGTTCAGATCAGCAGTGTTGAAAAGTTGTCATCTGATGGTTACGCGATGGCCTGTGACACAGAGCAGTTTTCTCAGAGACAGGTGTGTATTAGGTTGATGTAACAAAATTGCTACCTGCAGAAAGATAGGCAGAGCTGTACTTTCATTCCTCATGTTAACTTCACCTGCGATGAGGCTAGGAGACCATGCTAATTGTGAGGGTAAGAAATACTGAACTGTTACGCTGGGGAGAAGAGAGTCTGCATGTACTGAGAAAAAACCAAGCTAATAATTGCCCTGGATTTTACCATTGTTATAAACTAAAAACACATACAAGTGTGGTTTTGCTAGCCTCCTTTGGATGCTTCATTCCCCTTTCAGCCTCTTACATCGGTTCCATCAGAAAATGTAACTCCAGCTTTTTTTTTAAATTTATTTTTTATTTTTTGTCTTTGTGTGTGCATTGGTTGGAAAAAACAAACTTGACCTGCCGGTGTGAGTCAGAAGTAGTTTTGGTGTACGCTTAGGCAGAAGAATGTCTAGCACTTGGCTGAGGCTGACTTGACTGAAGAGCTTTTAATTCCTGTGCAAGTACAAGGAGACCTGGCACCTGCTTCCGAGGGCAGCTGGGGTCAGTGTTACCACACACATGCTCACAGATTGTTCCTCTCCTGTAGCACAGGAATACTTGCAATCTGTTCAAAACTTACTGATTTCTGCTTTTAATTGGAGAATGTGCCCAGGGATGTGTATGCTCCTAAAGCCTGTTCCTGTTGTAGGTGAGTGCCTCATAAAAGTGTGGGGAGTACAACTAATCCCCGTTGGAAGTGACAGGCAGAGTGGGTGAGGCATCTCAAATCTCACAGGCAGCCTGGCGGTATCCTGAATTTGAACTCAAAACACATGAGATTCAGTCCGGAGCTTCAGTCAAGAACTGTTCTTTTTGTCTCTTGTAATCTTTCGTTTTCAAAGATGTTCCTGTTTAAACGTGTCTTGACTATGTACAGGTGACCTGTGAGGAGCAGGAAATAATCAGAAAGCTTTGAGATGCTCTGTTATGCTTTATTAAAGCCCTGACCTGTGCAGGATGCCTTCTGAATGTCTCTGACCGTCTCCTCTCATTTCTGAGCCCTCTGTGGCAGATCTTTTGTCATGGGTTTCCGTAAGTGAGAGCAGAGAGGCTGTTGGCAAACCATATGCCCTTTTAATATCTGTTTGAACGCATTTAAAGCAAATCAGGGAAATAATGTTTATGTAGCATGGTCATGAAATCATTAGCAAGCTGGCTGGCAAATTAGAATTTTTAAAGAAGGGAAATTTAATGAAGTAATGACATAGTTGTAGTGCGGTTTCATATCCTCCTCCTAGACAAGCATTCATTATGAGCTTGAGTAAATATTAGATATTTATCACATAGGATGTTAAATATTTACATTTTCCTGTAACAGATATGTATTCCTACCTGGTAGGCTGCTGGTCAGTATTGAATTAGAAGGACAAGTTTCTCGTAAGTTGTTTTTGTTGCTTGGGTGTCAACTTGTAGAAGCATTGAACTCATTCAAAGTAAGATTTTGCTATTGTAATTTCATAGTTAAGTGGCTACTCCAGGCATTAAAGCTTTTATTTCAAAAGAATCTGGTAACAGCCTGGTCCTGAAGAGTCTGGTCAGTGGCAACCAGCAGCTGCAGCTGGTACTGTAAGGTAAAGGCACAGAAATTGTTCTGTTGGCTTTCATGGGACATCTCCCATATTGGCATTTGGCACAAGGGCTTTTCTGGAGCAGGATGTTAATGAAGCATGCTGTGAGCTTGCTTTGGCCAAACCAGCCATGGTCTTTCTCGTGAGTATTTGTACATCCCAGCTGCCACAGCATTACGTGGCAAGCTTATACGATGAGTCCTTGGGTGACAGATGCAGGTCCAGCTCTGGTCTGAGAGTAAATTTTGCTTGGGTAAATTTTCAAAGGCTCCAGATGTGTTGTATTTCCCTCTGTTTATGTTAGATTATTGCTCTCATCATTTTCTAGTCTCTAGGGAAGAAGCTGCAGGTGGTTCCTACAGTTCTGAGCCACGAAGCAGTTGGTCCAGGGGAGCTGGAGTCGCATTGCTCTTTGATTAGCAGATCTTGGTAGAAACTTAGATCTAAAGTCTTGTGACTACAAGTGTGCTTGGGACAGCAAAAGGCTGTGGAGCCAGAAGGAAATTTATTATTAGACCTTGTGTCTGGTTTGTAACTGTGCCACCAGCTGGAAGGGAGTTTGGGGTATGCAGCATAAGAAATGGCTTATGCTGAAACTAGACTGGCAAAGTAGAATCAATTGTTACACTGATGTCTTCAGCAAAGGTATTCTCATGTTGTCTTCCTGTTATATTCCTTTTTTTTTTTTTTTTAATTTCAGAAGACATACACCAGCTATTTGTAATTTTGAATGCATTAGGAAGCAGTCAAAACAGTGACAGCTAGGTCAGAAAAACAGATGTGTTCCTCCATCGTAATTGCATATGATAATCTTCTCCATTGTTGTTATTTTAAAGGAAATTATACTGATTTTACATTAGTCTTTGATTTGTCTTCTGTGTGAGAACCACAGCCGAGTTTTCTTTGCCTTAGAATTGACAAAGCTGCACTGTCATTCAGTCATTTAGTAGCAACCCAGCAAATGCAATGCTGTTCTGCAGCATAACTGTATAAAGCAAAACCTAATATTTGCTACCACCTTTTAAAAAACTTGCTGACACATTAGAGAGATGCTAAATGAGCCTTATTGATATTTCATTCTAATTAAATACAAGGTAAATGCTCAGTAATTGCATCTTTCATTAAAATGTGAATGTGTGATTTCCAAGCTTCCCAGCGCTGCCCTTTAAAAATCATCTGAAAATATTTTGGTCTGGTGGCATGAAGTCACTATAGCTTAGCAGTGTATTGGTAACTTAATAAGCTGCTAGCATTTGTTTTGGGGAAATTGTCCTCCGTATGCAAAGCTGTCAGAGTGCTTGACTAGATAATTCTTCTTCATGTGAAATAATACGATAAGGTTCTCTGTATCAGATTGAATGCTTTACTGTGACCAGCATTTGGGAACTTTGTGCATGGACTGGCATTGCTTCACAGCAGAAGTATCGTTAGGTGACAAACGCCAATTTCTTTACATCCATCTATCTCATTTACAAGGTAGACCACCTACTTTCTGCTGTGCACTTAGGTCTGAGCAGTTGCATCTTGTGAAATGGAGCTGGCACCCTGATTATTTTTGATGTTGTGGAAACGAATAAATGTTGAACTTTCGCTATCAATACTGCAGGTGTGTTTATGCCTCCTACGAAAGCACGACACATGCCGTTTTGTGAGAGAAGACAGGGAAAATTTACATTCTTGCCTGCTTTAAATTAGGATCTGTATTAACGGTTTAGACTATTGTGTTATGAGAGCATCGATTTCATCTGTTCCAATGATTCCTTTTAATGAAATTGTTCAAGGCTCAGTTCACCACAGAGGAGAGGCTGCTCTCTGCATTATTGGAGCCAAGTTAAGGTCACAGATCTTGGCTCTTCCATCATGAGAATCGTTCAATAGAAAACATGGATGGGCCAGAGAACAATTTTCAGCTAATTCCATGATTGCTTTGAAAGCAGTGGTGAAAAGCAGAGGAGTTAATGAGTCTCTCCATTACTTACACATTCCACCTAACTCAGCAAGCCAAATAAAAAAACCGCCTGATTTTCAACTGAAGCTATTTTTTTTTAACTGTCCTCAAAATAGACCTGCTTCAGCTGAGAAGGAGGCCTGCCACTAGTGAAAGATCAAATGGTTGAAAGATTGACTCTCCTGCTTTCTGTTCTCCTGTCTGTCAGTGGCCTTGAGGAAGTCACTTCATCTTTATTTCTGTCTTCGCATTTGAAAAGAGAGTATTTTCCCACTTTGTGAGGATTCTGACTTTGCAGTGTTTGAGCTGCCTGAGAAAACACAACTGCAATTAACTACAAAGTATTCCTGTTGGCTAGCACAATTAAAAGACAGTGTTTCCTGTTCCTTAATGTACTACTTACATGTTTAAAAAAACCAAACCAAAACCCACCAAAAAAACCAACCAAACAAAAAAAAGCCAGTCCAGATCGTCTCTGTTTCTTCATATGATGTGTCTGGCATAGGGTCCCCTAAAAAGAAAGCTAGGCAGTCAGAGAACAGCTACACAAATATGTGAGTTATATTGAAAACCAGTATCTAAAATGTTAAGGAAATAGTTTTCACCCCATTATGCATATGTGTGTATTTAATTGGAAATGTGTTGCTATATATAATATAATAATATAATAATATAATAATTATATATGTAACATGTTTCGCTATATGAAGGGATCTAAGTATTTATTTAATACAATCAGTATCTGTAACAACTATAAAAAAGATGTAAGCATGTGTGTGCTTCTGTACGAGTATATAGATAAAATTTAGTAGATAGAATAGTAATTGGAATAGGTACAATAATATATTTCATGTTTAAGATGCCCTTGAGCAACACTTCCCACTTGAAAGGCGTTTTCGTAGGTTTCTGCCCTGTAAGTATCTTTATGGTGGCAAACTCAGAAAGCCAGTCTTCTAGGGCATCCTTTGTGCATTCCCTAGATAGCACTGGTAGAAAGCTAATTTCCTTGTTTTCATGTAAACAAGGAAAGCTGCAATTCAGGGTGTTTTGTCTGGCAGAGAAGAGACAAATGATAATAATAATACCTACGTTTTATATAGCACATCTCAAACCATTTGGTCTAACTCTGAGTTGGGCGCTATCAGGGAATACCAATTCCTTATGTGTAACCATGGCCTGAGTCCTGAATGTTCCCCAGGTCTTGGAGTGTTGCTACGTTGTGTCCGAGGATGAAGACAGAGGCACCCAAAATTTAGGATTTGCATAAGGTGGAAAAGACAAGAAAATAATCCAGGATTATATACTTTGAGAAACATGCTTTCAGCAGATGCAGTTCATTCCCAAGTGCACCTGAGTTGTGTTCTCACTTTATTATGCCACAGACATGGGTAGAGTTGAAAGATCCCTTTCTGCATAGCACAGCTGGGCTGTAATCCTGACTCAGGTCTCCAGACACAGCCCTGGCAGGAAAATGGGCAGCGGTAGCTGTTCTGGCTCAGCGCTCGTAGCTGGGGCACGGGAGCTCAGGTGGGCTCATCTGATGGTCCTGTCTTCCCTTCACCAAGTGTTTCTGCAGTAGCTTACTGCTTCCTTATCATTTGTCTGTCTCTTGATCTGTTCTGATGAGAAAAGGGTCTCTACAAAAATTTCTCTGGGAAATAACCTAAATGTTGGGAAAGCCCAAAAAAAGAAATCTGCATTTTTAAACTGTGGCTTGTGCTCAACTCTGAGGATTTGAAGTGATCATCTTACCCTTGCACACTTTCAGGAATGTGCAGCTTTAACAGTTGTGTGGGAATGACTGGAGGGAAAAAATGCCAGGAAGGAGGGAGAGAACTCCTGGATCAGATTTTCTATCTTAACTGCAGCGTCACTATGTGAATGTGATTTCTAGTCTCCTTGTCTGGTCTTTGTAAGTGATGTATGACTTCTACTTAGGCTGCTCTGCGTTTTTTCCCCTGATGCTTCCAGACTCTGAGATGCAAAGAGGTCGGCTCTGCAAGGAGGAGCTGACGTGATGAGATGCAAGTCCTGAAAATCCTTTTTAGTGATAGTGGGCAGGAAAGAAACATTTAATCAGGGTCAAGGTATAAGACTAGGAGTAGAGTATATGGGGATTCATGATTACGGAGTGCTCCTTAGGAATGAGTCAAGTGCAGTGTGGGGAAAATAAAGCTTTGCCAGTCTGGATTGCCATTCACCTCCCTACCTTAAACTTGGCTTGTTGAAGTAGGGCAAAAAGACTACTTAAACTTTGTGGATGATCGTACATTGCCTGGCTATGTAGTCCTGTGTTTGAGTCAGCCTAAAATGTTAGTGAATGAGCCAGGCAAATACACAGAATAACATATTTTGCACAATTTACAGGTAAAAAAAGTCTTCCGTTCTTGATGCATGGTCATAAAGAGGAGTTGAATGCTGTATACTTGTTTTAATCAGACCTGCTGAACTGCAAGAAGTGATTTACTGCTCTGTAGTTTTTGAAGAAAGTTACCCTGCATAATAATGGTTGTTTTCCTTATACCACAGTTTGTCAACCAACACTATGCACACATCAAAACATTCTCTGAATAACAACGGAGATAGAGATAACAATAAAGGTCTGTGAGTGTCTGCATATGAATTTCTGTATTAAATATACAAGGAACATTATGCTTAGGATTGCTGAAAATTAAGATAAATATGACCATAGGATCCATACTTACCCTCACTGTTGGTAATTGACTGTTTAATAGTGGTAACGAGACTTATGCTAATTTACACCGTGATTCTTGGAAGTGACTCTTCCCAGCAGTGCTGAACTCCTGTAGCTCCCCCTAATTTAGAGAGCATTTAGAAGATGCTCAGTTTGGCTAACCTGGGTTCCAGGTGCACTGTGGGCTTACTCCTGGTAGAGTATACTGTAAATAAGTTGAATCTGAATAACCCAGATATCTACTTCAGAGATTGCTGCTTTTTTTTTTCTTCTTCCTTTTTTTTTTTTAATTTGTGACTTGTATGACATCAGTCTGGCAAGTTTCATAATGCTAAATTCTCTGAGCAGAAAAAATAATTACAGGTCAAAGAAAGTGACCAGTGATATTGGAAATGGGGGAGGAAACCCCAAACAATGGAGTTTAAGGAGCAAGTAAAGTGTGCCTGATAATTGAGAAGTAATCTATCTCAGTAGAATTTTTGCACTGTGGAAATACATCAATAGTTGCTTTGTTAAAAGCTAATAACTGTAACACATTTAATTAAGCTATTACGTATACGCTTGTGTACGCGCGTGTGTGGATGTGATGGGAAGCACAAAACACAGTAGTCTGCAGCGTGAATCTGCACACACGCAGGTTTAGAACAGGACAGCCACGGCTGGGCAGAAACCAATTTCTGAAACTTTTTTCCAGTGAAGTGGGTTTTTTTTGTTGGTGTGTTTTTTGTTTTTGGGGTTTTTTTTTTTTTTTTGGATCTGATTTCTCAGGTCCTATTCTTAGTTAAAAGCTACTTCTGGATGCTAGTACGTGGCCACCTGGGTTTTGTACATTTTTTTTTTTCTTATTTACATAAAGATTGTGGCATGCAGAGAGACTTGGAGAAAGATTTCTGAGGTGGAAATGCATTTGTAATGAAATTGGGTCCATTTTCATTTCTTTGCTTGGAAATACGAAGTTTTTCAACTTGCCGTCTGTATCTGGTGCTTCTCAAGTGGGAAGGGAAACACCCTTATATAAGTGTATAGATCTTTGTTATCTTACATTGCCTTGCTAAGACTCAAATTTTAACTAGAAATATACTTTTTTTTTAGAATTACCACAGCTTCATAAAATAGTCAACTATATTAGTTTTCTCTTAGTAGGCAAATATTTAATTCTTCCTAAATATGTGAAGAGGTAATGTATGGGGAATGAAATCATGTGAACATGACTTGTATGATCATCAAAGACAGACTTTTTTTTGTTAAAATCCTGATTTATTGAAACTATCTTGCATTGAATAAACTGTTTAATGATGCATACGTTTAATTCCCTTTTTCAATCTTATATTTATTGGTTTTGCTGTGCTAGCCTGTGTTATGTGCTCAGCAATGCTGCTTGCTCATTGTACTTTTTTGGTGTTCTTCCACCAGCTTTAAAAATCATATAGTTCATCCAAAACAGTAATTAGGAAAGAAAAGGCTGTGATCAGCTTACTTGAACACGAAATGTTAAAATTAGAAATGGCACAAAAGTCTTCTGATTCATCATATCAGGTGGCTTTTTTTTCTTCTGTTGTTGAGAGAGGAGAGAAATATACCCTCTTTATTTTAGTGCCCAGCCTGGCTAACCCCAGCATTTGCACGTGAAGGACATTTCAAAGATGTAACCAATCCTGGCAATTACTACAGGAGAAAAGAAGAAGGGAATAGAGGCCAATGAAACTTTGCCGTAAAGGAAAGCAAAATGGAAATGGAAGGATATGTAGGCTGTTGCTGGAGTTTATGTTCCATAAAAGAAAGATGCAATGGAAATCCATGGTGGGAAAAGTGGTTTGATGACATAAAAAGCAAGAGTCGTTTTCTTTGAGGGGGATCGTCAAGCAAGTGAAATAGATTTACCCAGAACTGCCTGATTTAAACCAGGACAGGACCTGTTCTTTGAACTTGTATCTCTAATCTTAAGGGAAAAATTCTTTTCTGTCACTGAAAAAAAACCAAACCAGAAATCTAACTATATTATGGGGAAAGTCAAAAGACTTTAATATTTTGCTGGCAAACATTTTAGCAATGTTTGTAAACTATATATAGATTCTTGAGTCATATTTCTTAAATAATTCCTAGGCACAATTTCAGTCTACAAGAACTTATAAAAGATATTATGAAATTGGAGTAGGGATGAATTCCTTACAGATGAAGTTACCAAAATAATGCTTAGACCATTTTACTGTATGCATTTAAAATAAAATTTTACCTTAGAACCTTGCCGTAAAGCGCAACGTAGCATCATTCATAAAATAATGTTTTGATAACAAGCTTTTAAGAATACGTCTTATAAATCTGTTGGATTATACCAGTAGTGTTTATGTAGAAAATATGTTCCAATACAGCCCAGATTTTTAGAAGACAGAATTTGTCTGCGTGTTACTTTGCATGGGTAATGCTTTGACTTCATTATTAGCTGGCTGATGATACTGATGTTCTCAAACTGCTAAATAGATTCAGTGCATATAAAATGCCTTCCTGTGGGGTATTCAAAGGACTTGGATCCAGCCTTGATTGTTGTTTTCTCTGCTTACCCTATGAATGAAAATAGACATTGCAGATACGTGTAAAAGTTGTAGAAATACCTGGAGTTTGACCTTATGTATGATTGTTTTCTCCCTTTTAGTTGCCCAGTGCCATTCAGGTGCTAGCTGATTTTACATACCAGCATTGTCAAGCATCAGATATTACTGTTAAATAAGTCATCAGAAGTTTGGTGACAAAAATGAGCTGCCTCTTGCTTTACAAACCCCAAACGCTTGATATTTTAGGAAGAGAACTGCTTTCTGTATGGCAGGCTGTCCTTTGCTGTGCATGTTATTTTTAATTCTTAGCAGCTGTAATACAGAGCAAAATACTGTACAATAGCAACTGGAAGCTGTTTTTTAAGCTCAAGTGAGGTGGAGCTTCTTTTCTGGCTGCAAATGTGATGCTCAGTGTAGAGGGCTTTCCCAGCGCTCTGGGAACCTCTAACCTCACCTGCCCGCTGGCAGCTTAGGCAGGCCAGGGCAAATCTGCACCTAGCTCCATCAGGAATGCTAGCATGCTCTACTAGTTGTTAGTGATAGCCGATCAGCAGGAATTACCTTGAGGAATGCTCTCCCAGGGGAATATTGCATACTGAGACCAGGAGAATAGTTAAGCCATTTGGGAAGCAGCATTTTTATAACACAACTTTCTTGAGATCCAGCACAGAGCCTAACCAATAGGGCTACAGCCCTATTTTATGTCTTCCTGTAGGATGGATACATATATTGCATTTCCAAATAGCTAATTCATGATGGTTCTACTTGCTTTTCTTTCCTTGCTTCCTGGCTTCTGCCACCCCCCTCACCCCAGATAAAAATCTTCCAAGGGAGTATTTCAATAAACAAAACAACACCCAACTCTAATATATTAGCCTTTCCTGTAGTGAACTGCCAATTGTTCTGGTTTTATAGTTGATGACCAAAAAACCAATCTTGGTGTAAATGCTGGAGGTTGGCATGGTGGTAAGATCCAGCGCTGTGCCTTGGCCCTCATGTGTGGAAACCAAGTAACTCGCAGTGAGTCTCAGGGCGTCTCACTGAGCAATGGTTTGTTCTGGGTGGTACTGGTGAAGCACATCACTGGGGTAACATCAGCATTGCAATGGAGCAGTGACAATGACAGCATCAAATATAGGAGGGAGTGTCATGCCTTTTCCTTTCGCTGTCTGTTAGTTGATCTTTCTGCTTCATTTTCTCAGCATGAGCTGCAGTGCTCTTGCTTGTGCTTGGAGTGATGCATGTGTGATACACTGCTCTGCTTCTTGCCTACCCTCCTCTGTCTTGAGCATCACATGTGACTGGTTAGTGCTAAAAGGAGTTTGGTCCAGAGGCGAGGTGGTCCTGCTCCTCTCAGGTCTCTAGTCTCTCCTGTTTCGTTCTGAGGCTAACCCCATACCAGAGACAGAGTAAAGTATATTCACCTCCACATCTCTAGTAAATGATGCTTGTTGTAGGGAAGGACTTCAAAGGTTTAGCATGTTTCTAGCAACTTACTGTGGTGCTCCCAGCCACTTCTCCATAAGGAAGCCGAAATGCCCTCCTGGGTTAGGCCAGGGGCCCCATGAGCTCTGTACGCCACCTTCAATGGTGGCATGAGCATTAGCCTGGCTCATTCCTCCTGTATTGCCCCAGCATCCACAGCTGTTGGATTTGTCATGAGAAAGGGGACGGCTCTGTCCATTGCTTTTTAGTGTCTGCTTACAGATTTGTTGTCCCGTAGTTTCTTACCCCTTTTACGACCTTCTCATGCCACTTGGCACCCCGGCCTCTGGGGGCAGTGGATTCCAGGAGCTTGCCACTGTACTGTGAAGTTCTCTCTCTTACATGTTTTAAACTGATTATTTGCTAGTTTCGACTATTGTCTGCTGGTTTGTAGCATGACGGGATTTGGGGATTAGCAGCTCTGCATTCACCTCTTCCATTGCCTGCACAATTTTTGTAAACCTTGTTTTTATTACTGCCCACCCCCCCGCCAGCCATCCCCTCTCCAGGTTCAAATGTCTCAGCCTTTTTAGCCCCTCATCGTAAGGGGTAAGCTGCTTGGCCAAGCTTTAGGCAAAAAATCTGACTTAAGGCTGTTTTGTTTTAAAATGGCTGTGTAAAATCAGGCATCCCAAGCTCTGGTCCTAAGGGACTCAAATAAATGGCCTGTTTTTTCAAACTGCTAACACCCCAGTAATTCCTGTGCAATGATTAGAAACTGCTGAATCTTCAGCAATTTTGAAAATGAGGCCAAGGATTTAGTTGCCCAAGGGTGGTATTTTCAAAAGAGTATGGGTTAGGCCAACGCAAAGTGCTTGTAAGCACCTTGCTTCAGTGGCAGATTTAAGTGTGTGACTTTACAAAAGTGAATACTTTTCTTAAAAGGATAGTTATTTAGTCACGTAGAGAGACGGATGGGATTTATGGAAGCTGAAGTGGGAAAGAAAATGCGTGGTATGCGTACTTTCAGGTGCTGTATTGTTAGAAATGTTAGCTTTTGAGAAATATTTCTGAGAAGATGTGGAGAGCGGCCAGTCTGGGAGGTTAATAACATGTTTTTGATCTGTAAATGTTATTATGCCATGGTTAAAAGGTAACTATATTTTTCTTGGCTTAACTGCAGTGTATTTCCTTTCAGGACTGTGTGGTTGGTTATAGCAGAAGTGAGCTATTGACTGGAATCTTATCGTTTATCTAGACTTCTTTTGGTTATTTGAAATGTGCCTGAGAGGTAATAGGTGGCAATTTGCATTCTTTTGTTCTGTGAATTTTAACTGACAGTCTTGTCTACAGGCTCTTTTGTAAGGTTTAAAGGAACACCAGGGATGGGAGGAAAAAAGCTGAGCAAAATCCTGACCTTATGGGTACATATTTTTCTTGCGTCAAAATTCTGCCAATTTAGAAAGGTTTTGCTGAAGCAAGTGCAGAAACAGGAAGGAGCACAGCTCATCACGAAGAGGAAAAAGGAAAGGAGTAAATTCTCACAGCGAGTTTTTTTTGGTTGTCTTCCTTCTCTGCTATACTTCCATTTAAACTGGTTTCCCCCCCGCCCCTGTTACTTCTATGACAATTTGAATGAAGGACGAAAATTCCTGTCTTCCTGAGACAGGACTTCCAGGAGGTGGTGTTTTGTTCCCCCCCTGCCCCACCCCGTGCATATGAAAATTCAGAGTGTGTTCTTTAAATTATTTAAAGTGACTGTCTATACGAAGAGCTGCCTATAATGGAATCTCCTAACATGTAGTTTAGCTATTTGAAGGGGTATTGGGTAAAAAATGTATGGCAACAGGATCTCATTAACGAAACAGATTTGATTTGAAGCCCTGATGCAGCTGTTGACAGCATAATTAAAATGATTAATTTGGAGTAGAAGTAGTACTTTGAACTAATTTGAAAAAATGGCTATGATCTTGACCGTACATCTGACTGGCGTTAGGCAGGTACATAGGAATACTAAAAGGAAAAAAAACCTGAAGAAGTGTTTTACCTGAAGAAGGGAAGGCTTTGTCTCAGATTCTTGTTTTTTTTCAGATGTCAAATATTTCCTAACAAAAAATGAAGAAGGTAAAAAAAAAAAAAAAAAAAAAAAAAAAAAGTTTNACTCAACCTAAAGATATGAACAAAAGCAATTACGTATGATTTCTTTCCTAAACCTCTAGGGATTTCTGCATGTGCAATTTTGTCACAAAGGATCATATTTAAAATCATAAATAAGGCACTAAATAGTCTTTGCATTTAATTCCCTCTATTTTCCTCATCTGAAATACAATTGCCTGCATGTTGTTTGATGAATATATATGTATTTTTATATATATACACACATGTATATATACATTTTTTAAAAATCTGTTTCTTTTTCTTTTTCTCCCTGTCTGGATCATGGTGGGAATTTCAGTTAATGCCTGGGGCAAAGTGCCCTGCAAGGATGTTTGGAATTCCTTTGCTCCCCATAAAGGCGATCTTTGGAATCTGTGAAAGGGTTAGAAAATACGTGGTTGTTCTATAACAATTGGCTTAACTTCTATTAGTTTCTTTTATTTTCCTGCTATAATAATTAAATATATTTGATATGCTTTAATTATATCCTAAAATAAGAGCTGGGCTGCATTTTTCTAGTTCTTAAACAGGCTGAATTAGTCTGTCCCCCTGTTAATGTGAACTGTGGCACATGCTGTATTCTTATGGATGCTGTTATATATGTGCATTTAAGCTTATATATGTAAGCTTTCCTTTTGATTGGAGGTTTTGTATCTCAGCGTTTAATTGCTGAAAACTTTAACATGGGTAATATGAATTTTTCACACAAACTGGGTTTTGCAGTTTATGTGGTATTAACCTAGTCAAGCATGTATTTTTATACTGTTTCGCACCTTTGCGAAGGTTGGGTTTATAGGGCTGTAAGGTGCAGAGAGAAAATGAAAATTGGGCAGAAGTTTAGCTAGAGAAAGTGTTCAATTCCATAGTCTCTAAGTGTTTGTATATTAAAAGTGCATGTATGTAGAGTAGATGTTTAATGTTAGAATGACAGTTTTGTTTGAAATTTAGAGTTTGAGGACTAGCTTGTCATTTTTATTTCTCTCCTCTGGGCTTCTAGCCTCATAATTGCTTTTCCTTACTACTTATTATGGTAAAGATAAAACGTTTTTATTGTAGAGGAACCAAATGTTTCGCTTTGTAAACACAAAACTGCACACATGCTCTTCCTGCAAAAGTATTCTCGACACCGGCGCTCGTCCCATCTGCATGGGTGTCAAGGCACGACTGGTCCATATGTGTAACATCCTTTTCTTTTAAAATGTGCGAAGAAGTTGCCAAAGCCAGTGTGCGATGCTGTGTTGCATGTTCCCGGTTTTCCTAGTCCTTCTGCCCGAAATTGAGGCCTGATGTACTATGTATGCAAGCAGTTTTCTTTGCTAAAGATTCAGCATCCTAGATCTATTGTGTGATACCGCCTTAGCAATGGTAACCCATGTATTTTCTGACAGACTAGATGCCTGCTTAAAACATGTTAGTTTTTCTTTACACATTTAAGGAGGGGGAAAAAACCAAAAAGCAGAACACCAGCAACAACAAAAAACCCCAACCCCAAACCACCCAGATTTCTTGAACAAGTGATCTGCTTTTTTTAATCTTGGACTGACCTTTGGAGTTAAGCCTCTCTGTGGTGTATAAATAAGTGGTGACCAATTACTCTTGGGAAGAAGGAAGTTTGATGAATCACAGGAAATAGTAAATTATGTGGATTCCACATGATTCCCAAGGTTGAAACAACTTTCTTTCTCTTCCCCCCGCCCTTGCACAGGGGCCCTAAAATGTCACCAGTTTGATGGGATGGTAGGCTCCGGTTACTTCTGGAGGGCACAGTGGGGGGAGTGAGGAAGGGAAAGCAGAAGACTTCACAGTTTTTATTGCACTGTGTAGGTTAAATTTGCTCTCTTTGTTTCCTTCCTGGAGGGTGGAGAAAAACAATTGTGGTGTGCTAAAATTGTTCAAAAGCATACCAGCTATTTGGGGACAGCAAGTGATGAAAGTGGGGCCTTTAAAGAAAAAAAAGTGTGTGAGGCGTGGCTGCAGTGCTGATAACCTATTAAATTTTACTCTGCTGGTCTCCCATGATTTAAAGTTTCAACATATCCATGAAGTGGTAGTAATATAAATAGTTAGGGTGGGGAAGGCTGCAAATACTAATAGCAAATAGACTCCAGGATGTGAGAGCAAATGTGGAAACGGAGCCTTTCCTGGTCTACTCTGTCTCTGTCTCTTCACTGCTATTCTCTCTGCTTCCTTGTCAATTAAACTAATTGGTGCTGAAGATATTTCCCTAAAGGAGATCTCATACTAGGGCATTTCAGGCAAAATCATTTGCAAGACTTTTAATCTCGTCAGGATATATTAATAGTATGCAGGTTTTTTTATGCGTGAAGGGAATGCTCTGAAATTGCTACATTGTTCATGGTCCATATAGCTAGACAAAACACTCGGCACTTACTGTCTCCAGAAAATGAAAGTTAATTTATACAGCGTAGCAACATGCTTTGTTGTGGAGCCACATTAATATAATATAGTTTGAGTTGCAGGAATTTTTACTATTTGATTTGGTCTTTTTCATAACAATAGTCACTTTTTAATGTAGAAGAAAGAATTTCCTTTCCATTTCCTCTCCCACTTTTTTTCGGTTTGCTGTTTGTATGTTTTATATCAGGAGGTCTGCAACCTTTATTTTACTCAAGTGTCTGATATCTGCATTGTGCCACTAAAGGTTTTCATTCTGCATTTGCTCCACAATAGATTTTATTTGTGGTGTGTGGTAATAAAGTGTGTTGGAAAGAGGGTGCGAGAATGGTACTAAAACTGGTGTATCTGGCTGGAATTTAACACACCTTTGGGGGAGTTAATTTAGAAAAAAACCCTCACAAAACAAAACAATCTCTAAAGTAAATTACAAGCAGTTAATTTTTTTAGATGAACCTTTGTGAAGTCTGATTTGGTCACAGAATTGCATTGTTTATATATCTTCAAAGACATAAATAGCTATTTTCTAATAATAGCGTTAGCTTACAAATAGGACTGTGCTTGTCAGAGGTGACCTCTGCTCAGAAAGGCCTCTGTGCCTAAGAGATTGCCTCGCTGTGATCAAAGACAACTGTAGGACAAATACCATTTCTTAATTTTAAATGTTTCTTGCTATTGGTGTGTATTCCTTAGTCCCAAGGATGTATGTGGCGCTGTATAAAACAGCGAGATGGAGTCCATATTCCGCAGACCATACTGTGGCTGTGCTTGTGCAAAGCTGTCGTGTGTTTGCTGTCAGGTTTACCTACGTGAAGAGCTCCAGTAAACGCTTTTAGCATTGACTGCATAGTTAGAAGCTGGATAAGTGAATTTTAGTCACTGCATGAGCGGTGTTGTGACAGCAGCAGAGCTTTCCACAGCGTAAATGCCTGGGACAAATGTGGTACCTGCGGTAGCCTTAAAACTGTTCTCAGTTCAAGCATCTTTGGGGCGTCTTCCACAGGTCAGCTGCAAGGCTTTCATGTTGCTGCACCTCTGGGATGTGGCAGAAAGGGGCTGATGTGGAGACTGGGGTCTGGCTCTCAAATGTGAAAAACTCCACAGCTTCAACTTGCTCACAGGGGCTGGATTTCAGACCGTTTGAGTGTGGCTCTTGGGGGAAGACTGCAATTCCCACCTGGGTGACTTCTGAAGAGCACTGGAGCTCTGACCTGACAATACAGCACTTTTTGTTTTAGATGAGGTACTTGAGTTAGGTGCCTCCTGGTTGAGGCACACTGAAACCGCTCTGTTCCAGGCACTCACCCATTGCAAGTTACCTGTCAGAAACTGGAGCAGTTGAAGTCGAGGAAAGAACAGTGATGTAGGACTGCCACTATTACCCACTAGCTTTTCAGAAGCTCATTTGTACTTGAGCGCTACCACCACCTGGGGACAGCCACCCCAAGCCACGTAGAAAGTGATCCAAAGGAGAGCTGGAGGAGTGGGCCAAGGAGCAAGGTGCATTACCTGCGGACCTGGATGTATACAGGGCTTTCAAATCTGTCAATGAATTGAGAAATTGGCTGAAAGATTGATTTGTATTGAACCCAATAAATCTAAAGCTTTCCATCTTAATTAATGATTCTTTGTCCTTTAACGTAAAGGTGCTTAGAACAAAAAAAAAGTCCCACCTTTTCTGCTTGGAACATCCTGTGTGTTGCTCACTTCTGGGTTTGTTTGGGTTTTTAATACTTAAACAATGTCAACTTCAAGTGAACTGCTGAAAATTTTAGTGAAAAATGTGGAGAAAAACCCCACCATTTTATACATTAAATATTTCAGTTAATACCGCAGCTGAAACCTTTCCTTCACTGAAAATGTTACCTGAGTTTGAACCACGGATGGTCTCTGCATTTCAAAATACAAAATACATTTTCCAGTGTATTTAGCATTGATTTCCTCCCCCTTCCCTGATCTAGCTGAAAGTGTTATGTGCTTATTTTTTATTTGGACTTGCAGGTACATGATTAGCTTTCTACAAACCGTGACTCAACTTAATCCAAGGTCAGTTCAGTTTCCAGGCTTGCTGGGGTTCTCAGGGGGCATTTAAGCCAATTTTCACTGTGACTGACCACTTGGAGGGAGTTGCAGGCAAAGCTGGGCAGGAAGTTACCGAATACCTCTTCTTCCAAACTTAAGCTTTTCCTACTCAAGCACCTACAAATTCCAACAAAACTTTATGTAAACATTTCTGAGGTGCATGGTGAGATTTCAGTTGAGAGGGAGGAAGACTGTCCTCAGCATAGCCACTAACACCTTTTTTGGGGTAGTCACCTGCAGAGAAGACAATCACAGTGCAGTTTCCAGGTGCTTTCCAAGTTGGATGTGGGTCCCAGTTCCTGGACTTCCTGCACCCAAACCCACCGTGTTTTCCATCTCTTAGATTGCTTCCATTTTGTAGAATTAAATATAAATTCATTCAAGAGGAACTGGATCTCTGACTGCATGGATCAGGCACTTACCATGGCACACACAGCAGAACGACTTCTTTTTGAATCCTTCCATCTGTTTGAGGAGTCTGGAAAACAGCTTTATTCCAGGGTGGAACGTCTGGTCGTTGACTGAGAGGGAAAGGATCTGGTGGAGGAAGGGCGTGAGTTATGTTTTTATGCTAAAACTCCCCCCAAAACACAGACATGTATTAGCAATGCCTCTTTTTTTTNCACAGACACCACCCAGCTGCTGCCCTGTGATGGGGCAGTCACTGAGGTGCAGACCTGGCACTGCACACAGAGAGCTCTGAACCAGATGTTGCTCCAGTTTTGAATGCTGTTGGGTACCAGCAGCTCACAAAGGCTCTCCGTATGGCCATCTTCTGTTCCTCATGAAGATCTGTTGTGCTTGCCATGTGTGAGCAGCGCTCATTGGTAATATTGATGAACTCTCTCTCAGGCCAGGCAGCGTGTTTTTACTAAAGAGTGTTCTTGATAGCGTATTTTCTTTGAAATGCAAGATTTTACCCTGTAAAGGAACAAGATCAGTTGTAGGAAGGGAAGTGCCTGTATATATAAGCAAGGAAACTTTTATTTTGTTCCCCAGAAAAATATTTGCTGCAAATACTTTCCCGTTTCTTCATCTCTAGAGGCTGTTGTCTCATGAAACTTGAGGTTTCAGAAACCCCCCAGTAGCATGAGAGTTGGAAAAGAAATTCTCTTTTATTGTGTCTTCTTCTTGTAATGGGAAAATGTGTGGTTGCCAGCAGACAATTTCTTGGTGTCATCTGTTCTAATCAAAATGTTCTATCATTGGGCTGCTTTCACAAGGAGTCTCATTTGGCTCTCTTTCTCCTCTTGGAGTAATGACAGCATCCTTTCATTCCCAAATGACACCCAGAAGTCCCCTGCTATTGAGAGTCAGACAGCAGTGTAATGCCTGTGACTTTCACACAATCTGATAAGTATTCATAAGTCTCAGGTTGTTTCTGCTTAGCTGGCGCATATGAAAAGTGGCCACTTATAGCGGTGAACTGACAAAATGTCTTTGTAAGGAGAATCTCGCAGTCATTTTCTGTGGGGGGAAAAAATAGTGAATGTTCTTGTCAAATGGTTTAACATGATCTCTACTTCTGGGCATGCCTCGCAAAACAGAAGTCATGCGGTGAAGGGGAAGAGAGCACTTTTGATGTATGTATTATCTAGTCTTCTGCCGTGGTGTGAGAAACGCTTTAGCCAGCTTGTCTGTTTACCCAGCTGAAAAGCAAATCAAGGTTACCCATAATTAGAGATGGTTGAAGAAGAGGGTGTTCAGATCTCAGTCTGGATTACAGGGAAGCTGCAGTTCGTGTTTGAGGCTGAACGATCTTGTCTGGCTTCAAGGGCACTGAAACTGGAGATGTGCAATTCTCAGGAGTATTTTGGCCTCAAATGGCAGAAACACACGGTGTGGTGTTTATAGCTTCCTTGTGAGGAGAAGAGAAATTTTTGACTTGGAGTTAGCCCCTGGTCTAGAGAATTTCACACTCCTGTCCTCTCTGTGAAGCCATTGTTTAATATTCATTGCAGTGATATGTGAACTCTGAGGAGGCAATGAAGTGCCCTTTATGAAAAGGAGCAGAGAGCTGTTGCACCAGCCCATATCTTTTGTTATCTATGGGGAGATCCTGTGGAAAAAAAATTACGTGGCTTAATTGGAACTCTGTTTTCTGCCACTGGCTCTCTTCATTCTCTGCTACTGGATGATTTATGTGGATCGTGGGAATGTTTCTTCTCCATTCTTCCCTCCCCAAAGAACAGTAAGGAGAGCAGATAAAAACATCCATTTACTAGGTGAGTGCATCAGATCTCTTTACTAGATTTCCAAAAATCTAATGCTGGGTTCATTAATTATGTTTGTGAGTTACCAACATCACAGTAATAGGACAGATGATTTGTCATGAACGTGCTGTTTAGGTCTCAAGAGTAAAGGAGAAGAGCTTGAAGACTTCCTGCTTCCCCCAACCCCCCCACCCCAGCTATTTGAATGATTACATCTTCACATCTAAATACGTGAGCATGGTCTTGGAATGCTAAAAGTGGATTCTTTTCAGGTTTATAGATTAACAAAGAGGGGTTAACAGTCAAATAGATATGATGGTATCTATCTAAATGCCTTTTTACATAATTTATACTTTGCTAGCTATAAAAAGATGCTTTGGAAATGATTCAGAAACTCCTTCAGGAATAGTCCCAATCTCTGCAGCCTTATTAAATGCATACAGGCATGTCTCCCAGTGAGAATCTCAAGCTGTGAAAGTCATTAGAATAATAAATTAAACTTCTATGTATACAGGCATTTTAAACTTCAGGTGAAAATTCCTTATATGCCATGTTCTAATTTTCAACTCAAGGGCTAAAGAAATGAGACTTTGGAACTGATCGATGATCTTCTGCAAAGTTTTACATGCATAATGAGTCACTGGCCTGCGCTGGCTCCTGAAACACATTGCAGAGCTTGAGTTGTTAATGCTTTGAAAGGTTCTTTTCCTTTCTTGACTCCTAGTGCTGCAACAGCTAAAAATCTAATTAAGGTGAATAGACTATTTAATGGTGGAGACTACACAGCTAATAACAAAGTGCACATTACTATTTTGGATTGGTTCCTGTCATCGCTTTCTATTAATATTTTAGTCAGTATTATATTGTAAAATGGACTCCTTGCCTACATTGTGTATACACTCCTTGCATGCATTACACAGTCAGGATGACAAGTGGAATCATCAGGTTTTGCAACTGGAGAAACATCGCTTAGAAGAATAACTCCAAGAATCCCAAAGTCAAGGAGCCAGTGGAAACAAATCTTTCATGGAAAAATCTCTGAGACTAGTGCCTGCACAAATCTGCAGTCAACTCTGGATGAAAGGCTAACTTTGCCTTTTAGTATTGATTTTCCAAAAACATCTTGCTCATGTTAAATTCCTTCATTTGATGAGTGTATTTGCTTAGATGTTTCAAGGTACTCATCAGCCAGTTTATGAAGTGGGAAGAACCAAAGGATATACCTCATGTTCTGTCAGAAACTGGTGTTTCTAGAATCACTAGAATTAGCTACTGGCCCTGAAAAAATTTTATCTTTAGCCATTCTGAATTATTGAATGCATTTCAGAATATTCACTGATGCCATGCATGTGGGGGAAGCGGGGGAGCATAACATGCGTGAGGGAAGACAAATACATGAGGAAAACAGTAGAAGAGTTGGAGAGAGGTTTGTAGGAGGCTATAATCATTATCTTCCAGTTAAAAATTTGATATATACCTGGACTAATTCATGTGGAGTGCTCCCTCATAAATTTCACTAAAGTTACTTTGTCTTTACTAGAGAGAAAAAGGTATTTGTATTTAGACAAAAGTTGCAATTTCTTCTATTTCCAAAATTTTGGTTTTGTCGTAATGGGAGAATTTAATTCACCAAATTGATCATTGTGAGTTGAAGGACACTGCCTAAGAGCTAGGGAGTGGAAAAATTAGAATTTCTTGCTTGATTGTGTGTTTTTTAAATGTCTGGAGGTTATGATTATGGAGGATGCTGGATCTTCTGATTAGAAATTTCTTTCTTTATTGATACCTTCGGCTATCATTGCCAAAGAAAATTATTTAGTCAGAAATAGTCTGGCAAATAAAAATCAGAGAGGGATACAACTTTAACTGAAATCAAATGTGTCTTATTGGCTACAGCCACAGCCAGANCAACAGCTGCTGCTCAAACAGCTAAAAACACTGAAGCATCTATTTCAACACAAATAAAAATAGATCTAAAAATGCTTAGTCTGAACCTAATTCGAAACTGATCCAAAACAAGTGTATTCTGGGAATTGGTTGTATTCAACAACTGGTCATTTTTAGCATTTCATCAAGCTATAACGTGAAAGCTCATTGGGTGAGCAATAGCAATAATGGCCTTAACCTGCATTTGTTTTCCCTGACATAGATCTTTAAGGATTTATATATGTAGCCTTTTTCACGCCTTCCTCAAGTCTGGATGAAAACCAGCCTCAGTGGAACTCCGTTCTTCCCCAAAGTCTTTGGGGAAACATCCCTCTTTTAGGATACCTTCCAAGAACAATAGGGGCCGCTTGCACGTTGACTAATTGCACCATCAGCAATTGAACAAAAAGGCATAACCTGCTTTCAGCAGATTTCTGAGTTCCAGATGTGTACAAATCCAGTTCCCCAGGCTTTACAAGGTGTGAGGGAAAATTCTACCACGTTCTTCTTTCCTCCTCTTCCTGCTTCTTTCCTTCTCGGAAGAGGACTCGACATATTTCTCAAAGAATACTTCTTGAGTCTCCAATTAAGAATATACACAGAAGTTTCCCATAATGGATATGAATCCCTGCAATTGTAATAGCAGAAGAAAAACAACATCCCATCTCACATTGCTCTTTTGATTGTATTATGGTCTTCTGACATGAAGAGGCAGGGAGAACATTTTTCCCAGACATGCATTTCTTGAAAGATCTGCTTTGGTTATCCTCATCTGGGCCTACAGAACTACAAAGATTGCTAGCCCTGAGACCGCCCTTCCAGTCTGAAATTCAAACTCTAAAGGATGATTCAGACTCAAGGGATGATGCCCATGCCTCCAAACTCTGTCAACCTGCGCAAAGCTGCAACAGGAGTGAATACTGCACGTTGTTTGTATTGCTTATTTTCATAGAATTTGTGTCTTGCTTGCACGTGGTTCCCTTGTTTTTTGGATGTCAGAGTGTAGTGTCCTGTTGGCATTATCTATTTTACAGAAAGGGAAATGGAAATTCTGGGTCACATTCGTCGTCTCTTCTACACCCTCTATGCCAGAGGAGAAGTAGGCTTGAGACACACAGCCTTTCTGATTTGTGCTCCTTTGCTGTGCTTCCTTCGGGGGTGGAAGTCAGGGGAAGCACAGTGAAGACTTGATCTCGATTTCTGTCTGCGAGGACTTCAAAACCCAAAGGGAACATTATTCCGTGAAGCAACACACTGAAGCCACAAAACAAGCGTCTGCCCAGCGTGGCCTCATGTGGCTTCAAAATACAATTCCGTAGCTAATTAGAAAAGCCGCAGGGTGGCCTGCGTTGATGCTTGGTCCAAACCTGTGGGCAGCAGTTTTACAGGAGAAAGGTGTCAGAAACACTATAGTAGCTTTGAGGGCTGCACTCAGATGCTGTGCTAAGTCCCACTCCTCTCTTCAGGTGCAAGTCTTGTCTCCCTGCCTGTCAGCCACTCTGCGAGAAAGACAGAGAAGAGAAGGAGATTTTTGTAAAGCTGTTTAACAGCATGAAATAATGTTTCCCCAAATGACTGGAACCACTCCTTAAGTAAGAGAGAATCTGTAGGCGGAGGAAGAGCCCCTGCATTCTTTCTGTATTTCAACAAGAGGACAGAGACAGACTTTTGACAAGTAGTAGGCAAAGTTTGATTAATTGACTTATCTATGGGAGATAGAAAGAACTGTAGCAGTCAGCAGTCTGCTGGCTCATACTTCCCTAATATAGTTCTTCACAGAACAGAGCAGTCAAACGATGACCACATTTCCCCCCCCTGCACACACACACTTTCTAATGAGTTTTCTCTGAGCCTGTAGATCTACTGGGAACGTACTCCTGGTTTGATAATTGGTACGCAGAGTCTAACCTTCCCTGGGACAGATTTGCGCAAAAAAAAAAAAAAAAAAAAAAAAGATTACAAGNTTTTGTATTTGGAAAAAAAAAAAAAAAAAAAAAAAAGTTTACAAGCAGGCTTAGTGTTTTCATCATATGTAGCATCCCTTTTGAATTGTGGACTCTTTATTGCTACTATTACGGTTGAGAGCTCTTCCCATATTTCTATCCTTTGGTTGCCTTTAGTGCACAATACGTGAATTTTAGAATCCAAGTTTAACACGTGAGTGGCCTGAAAACTTAACTGCTGCTTAATCATGAGATCAATCTAGCTCCTCCTCTCGTGTGACTAACAGATGGATGCATCCACTATGTCATGTTAAAGCAGTAATTAAAAGCTTCATTCACATGCAATACGAAATGACCAGAAATGACTGCGCCCTGCTTCGAGATGTGCTGTAATTTGTACTGTTACTTTGGATTGGTTTGGTTTTCTAAAAATAATAAATGACTCTCCAGATAGTGGTTGGCCAGAGGCATACAAGAAGCAATCCATAGTATATGGATTTGTTCAATGGCATTTAAAGGACCTTGATTAAAATTCAGCCCAGGCTGGAGTGATGAGAAGACTGTTTACTGAGGGCTGTTTGAAGTTGTATGTTGCACTGCAGACAGACCAGAGGGATGCACAGATTGAAACGTTTTACCTTGCCTGTCTGAATCTGGCTGTCAGGAGCCGATAGCACTCTGCGAGAGAGGTATCAACATTCTTGAGTGGTTTGACTGCTGCTGCTTACGAGTTTTAATTTTCATTGTTTTCAAGTCAGCGTCTGCATGAGCTCAGCATCAGAGATCACGGCAATAACAACAGCCTTGTTAGCTGGATCCGCATTTTTTGTCGACTACTACAGCTGCTACGTTTAGATACTTCATTTTAAAGTAGAATGCATTTGAAAGTTTGTGCTATAAAGTAGACATCACTTTTATTCCTCTTTTCCCTTAGCCCCATTCAAGCACATCTCCGTGCATCTCTGAAGAAAGGTGAAAGTATTATTCTCCCTTACTCCTCTGTTTCCTTCTCTGACTAGAGTATGTAAGTACCATAGGCAAAAACAAAACCAAAAAAACCACAAACCAAACCACCACCAAAAAACCCCCACCAGGCAAGCACTGTCCAGCCTCCCTATTGTTTTATATTGTGGGGGGGGTTGTTTTGGTTTTTTTTTTTTTTTTTTTTTTTTTTTCCTTCAAATTGTGAAATGGTGTGTCTTTTTTTTTTTTTTTTTAAACCAAAAATCTGAGTTGAACATATGATTTAAAAAAAATAGATTCTTTCATTTTATTTTTTCTTGGTTCTGGCTTTTGACTAAGTTTCAGGGTAACAACTGTAAAAGGACTTTTCTTGTTCTATATTTATATGTATGCTTTGCCACAAGCTGTGTAACCTTGGGAAAGAGATGCAGGTGGTACAAAAGGGTTTAAAAAAAAAAACCAAACCAAAACCAGTTGAAAAAGTTTGAAGAGTAAGGTTTCCCTTCCAGAATGAATCCTAAATAAAAGGAATGTAAGCAGAGTACATCCTTCACTGTTAACACAGGCAAAATTTGCACTATCTTCGAAATACTCTCTGCAGTACTTACCCGCTACCTTCTTTATGAGTCCATGGAAATGTCTATTTGGTATATAGATGGCACTGGTTAATGGAAATTATGAGAGCCAAACCATCACTGATAAATGAATAAAGTAGAGTGCAAAGTGCCATGCTCTTCAGGGTAAAAGGAAAGAGGAAAACAAAATATTGTAGATAATAAAGGCAATATTTTTAAAGGGCATTGATGAAGCCTTTGAAACACCTGACTTTGTATTTTATCACTCAGGGTAATTCTGCTGGCCTGTGGTGCTGAGAGCTTTGCTGCTTCTGCTCCCGCTCGCTGCGTTGTGAACTGACAGTTTCGCTGTTGTGAAGAGCTCAGATGCCTCTGCTGGAAGTTTTCTGGAAGTTTTACCTTTTGCAGGTTGTCAGACGTTTGGATGTTTTGTCAACAACCAGAGTGTGTTATCAGGCTGTGGTTTGGCTAGTCAGTTTCTTGAGTGTGCTGGGACAAGTCATGTTTGATTTAGGGTATTTTTGTTGTTGTTTCCTGTCTTGAATGTGTAGCTAACAGGTGAGTGTAGGAGTAGGGAAGCCACACAAGTGTGGTCATGTGGATGTGCAATAGACGATTAATTAATTAATACACAATAAATCATTATGTGATACTGATTTCTTCCAGTATCTGCTGGAAGTATGTTTGGCAGACTAAGCTCAATTATTG
Source organism: Fregata magnificens (assembly GCA_013389945.1). Lineage (NCBI taxonomy): Eukaryota > Metazoa > Chordata > Aves > Suliformes > Fregatidae > Fregata > Fregata magnificens. The sequence goes on from WAAD01020843.1 coordinate 96,485, forward strand.
AAAAGGGGTAGGAGTTGCTTTTAGAAAAGATGGAGCTCTGAGAGCTTATTCATCCTGTTTTGTGCGTTGCGCTTAGATATAAGCAGGTATTCTGAACTAACATGGTCTCATCCATCATTAATTACCATTCCTGGATGTAGGCTATGGAGAAAAATTTATCTGATGTATCAATATTCCCCTCTCAGCTTCAGGCGAGATCCTTGTTACAGTCTAGGCATTTTTAGTAAACTTCTAGCTGTGTATATGTTGTGAATAATAGTGATTTACTAAAGTAAATTATGTGGGAAATGGAACACACTGAGATAATTACCTATGAAGTTGGGAAAAATAAGTAAAGCTTGGTCCCAGTTTTGAGAGAAGTTATTGGTATCAGTTTAAAACTCTTAATTGCTGCTTGTAAATGGTTATCGGTAGTTATTACCCATTTAGAAAAAGTAGGACTGCTAACATCTGAAATGGAGCAAAAACTGGCAAGTAATTGAGCCTTGAGGGACTCCTTGTCACTTAGGGAAGCATAGTTGATGTTCATATTGCAGTTTATGGGTGCCTGCCTGTAATGAATGCACTTATGGTTAATTATTTTTTTTGTCTAACGTTTGCTGAGCTATAATCAAAACTCATCCAGAAGTATAAGTGATCACGAAATGTGAGGCGCTGATGAGCTAAAAGCATTTATGATGCTGCTGAACTAGTGGTGAGCATCTGAGTTGCAGTCCTGTGAGCTCTGGTCCCTCCATCAGAAACCAGTTTTGACGTGTTACTGTGTAATGCAGAAGGCTTCTAGATGGAGGCTTATTTTTCAGCCACCTACTGATGCAGCTAGCTAGTTCGACAACTTTAGTCCAAGAACTCAGCACAAATGCAAGCAGAACTGGCTTAATGCTTTTTAAGGAAGTTGAAGCATCAGTCTCAAATGATAGTTTAGAAATTAGTAAAGTAACCAAAAAAGGTACAGGTATTCACCTGATGTCTGGAGGCGGGGGGGAAGTAGCAACACAGTTAAAAGTATTTTTGCTTTTTTCCCCAAAGATGCAAAATTTAATGTCTTATATTCTGTGCATCTGGTAGTTTCTTAGATGTCCTGCCTAACACTTGAAGTATGTGCTGATAAAAAAATTTTGCTGTGTTGCTGGCAAGCTTTAAAGCTTTAGTGAACTCAGTGGAACATCAAGTGACTTGCAAAGTGATGGTGGAGAACTGTTGGACAAATGGTTGAACAAATGCATTGTGCAATGTAGATTAAGAGTTCAAAAATCAACATTATTTGCACTTGGGGTGGGGGGGATGGATGAACAGGGAGTGAGATGTGGAGGAAATCGAGGTAGCTGGCAAACAAGAACAAAGTAAGTAGTTCTGGTGAAAACCAAAGCAGCTTCATCCAGTGGCGGTAACTGTGCATTTAGCTTTCCATGGGTTATGTGACCTAATGTACTGAAGAGCCATTTCCCAAAATGCCGTTGCAGGCAATAAGGAGCACTGTGTCACTTGACAGCTAATTAGGAAGCAGAAAAATCTCCTCCTCCCTCTGATGGCCTGTCTGTTAAGTCCTCAGCTGTACAGTAGAAACGCTTCTGAATGGTACAGATTCATGATACTTTTGCACTGCAGTGTTCATGGTAGTGTCAGCTGCTTGATGCTAATAAGATAGACATGGATACAATGTCTTTAGACTCTCTTACAAAATATGAATTAGCTTTCTCTAAGGTCTTTGTTAGTTCTCAGGCAAGCGTGATTTGTAAGGCCTTTGCTCATACCCTATGTTATATAACCTTTTAAAGAAATCTATGCTTCATTTTAAAACGTTGTGCTGTCTAAACTTTTTTTCTACACAAAAAGAAAAAAGCCAAAAGGCATTTCCAAAAACTTGGATGTCAGATTAGCACCTATGCATTCTTAATCTTGAGTGCCTCAAGTGCAAAGGCCAGTAGAGATTTACTCATTTTTCCTTGTCCATTTTGCCTCATGCTCCAGATCACGCTGATGCATTTTTTTTGCAGCAACTCTTTCCTCTTGCGTTCCCTTGACTCCCAGTTTTGTTAGTAGGTCCCCATCCCCATCTCTTCCATGAGAATCAATGGCAATGTGTCTCTCTAGGTAGTTAATGCAGCAGTACCTTTGGACAGGTGTCTTTATTCCTTGTTGTTATGATTAAGCCTTGCTAAGTTGAAGGCCGTGATGTGGTTTGACTGATCATGTGAGTGCATGTTGGGTGTGCATCAATGCATAGCTCCCAACAAAGCTCCAGAGCAGGGACTTGCCAGGGTAGTTCCTGCTCCCTGTGAGCTGATACTGTCTTTCCTCGCTGTAGATCAGTCTACCTATAAGTCATGTCAATGGGAGTCAAACTGCACCTATAAGCTATTTGAAATGCAGCATAACTCTGTTTCACAAGGTAGAAAAATAGATTTTCAAGGGCAATCTGAGTAGAGGACATACACAAGAATGCTCATTGCGTTACCCTAGAAGGCTGGTAGTTAATCATGCATGCAACATCTGGCCTGCTAGGATACAATGTGCATGTTGGATGTGGCCTGTGATTTCACTTCCTATGGTCTAATGCAACATGACTTGTATCTCCACGTGGGTACTGCTAAGGTCTAGCTTAGTGTGCAGCTTCCGATGGTGTTTCGAAGTCATGTTTGGCCTGAAGCAAGCAAAAATTTTCATATCGCTTTGCTAGACCAATGTATGCTCACCCTGTAAAAATTACCCTGTACTGGAGCAAGTAATTAATCTGGGGACAATATAAGAATTCTTTTAAGGTATGTAATTTTGGGCAAAGGAATACAGTATCTTCTGCTCTAGTTTCTGTTCCTGTATAGATAGATGTTCACTTGTGTCTTGAAGATCTTCTAAAGTTTATAGAGAACATTGAAGTAGTTGAGGGAAAAGTGATTTGGTATTGAAGTTGTGCTTGCTGAGTGAGAGATCTGCGATGTGATAGAGCTGTTGAATGAAGCTGATCAGTGCCGTGTTTGGCCTGAGTACAAATGAACATCATCTACCATATGTCTGACCCTTAACAAAGGTACATCTATTTTTTTCAAAACTAGTGTTGTGTAAGAAATAGTAGTAAATGATAAACCTTTGAGTGTGCTCCTCTTCCATGTGTGATTTTGAAATGTAGTTTTTGAGTCTCTTGTAACCCTAACCAGGGTCTCGTATGTTCCCAACGACAAAGCTGATTTCACCGGGAGAGCCGGATCAGGTCCTACAGGGTAACAGCCAGCAGAAGGTTGTTCCTGTGTGTGTGACCTTACTGCCATGACTGTCTTGTAAATTGATCTGTAGAGGGGGATTCCTCTTTCTCTACGGGCAGATTTTAAAAATCAATGCAGGTTACAACTTAAATACTCTCTGGTTCAGCGCTTCAAATGAGATGTAGAGTGTGGGGACAGAGACTAACAGAGGCAGGAATGGGTAACAGCTTTTAGAAAATGTGACACGGTCCTCAGTGAACCTAGTACCAAATGTAAGCTAGACAGAAGGTATGGGGGGAGAAAAAAGCAGCTCTGCTGATGCTTTGTAAAAAGCAACAGCTTTTCACACCGGTAAGATCTACCAAAGGAGAGTTTGTTCAGGCACAGTTTGATCTGGCAGGATTTGGGACAGGTGGTAAAACCCACACCCTTCAGTTGTACTCTCATCTTGCCCAGAATTATTCACCTGACAGCCAGCGTTGGTTTTTACTAGGGAGTAGCCACATCCCATTGCAAGTTAAGATAGCGTCAGTGCAGTGGGCGGCTGTATCGGTGCTGCGAGAGGGATTCTGGCGCTCTACCGGTGGCTGGAAGGAGGATGTGTGAAGGGCTGGCTGCTCCTGTCCCAGCCGCTCCGAGCTCTGAAACTGATACCAAGCACTTCTTGCTACTCCCAAGGCCGCTTTCAGTGAAGTTTGTGCTCACATGTTGTCAGGAGTCTTCAGCACTGTTAGCCAAAAAAAAAAAGTAAAGAATGGCTTTCTTGCTAGCTCAAATTACCTTGTTCTGAGTAAATGAAGATTTTTTTTTTAAAAAAAAAAAAAAAAGTGTGTGGGGGGAGCTGGTGGGGGAGAAAGAAAGAAAAAAGCCCATGTCCTCCTTGTGTTGACAGGTCTGGCTGTCAAAGCCTGATCTGTTGCAGTGCTGCCCAGCAAGGCAACTGCAAAGTCACCTGGATTGTTTGGCTGCTTTGCTAACAAAATGGGTGTTGCTAGAGCCTTGCAACACTTGCTCAGGTAAGTAATATAGTAATGTTTCAAACAGGCCACCAGTGATAGCAAGGACAGCAGCCTCAAATACTCTACTAAAAAGAGCACTCCTTTCATTAGATTTTCCAGCTGTAGTACTGGAGGGGTGCAGGCAAGGGGGAGAGAATAGAGCTCCTTGGGCTTGTAGACAACAGCATACGTAACACTATATAATGTATAGTTGCACTTGCTCTTAGCTCTTGGGGCATTAGGAAGGCGACAGGCAGAGCAGGGCTTCCCAAGTGAGGCCCCGATCATTTTGGCCATGAGAGGTGTGTTAGTGTTTCTGTGATGGGTGGCGAGGGCTGAGGGATGGCATGTGCTTGCGGAAAGGGAGTAGGTCGGTAAGTGGAAGCACATGGTGCTGGTTGGCATTGCTGCTCCCCGTGTTTGTTGTAGGATAGAGTTTCTAAAGGATTAGATAACACGCCTGAGCTCCATGGTGTGCAGTTTTTAAACTGTGTTTACAGTTCAGGAGGTACTGTGAGTAGAGATGATTATGTCCTCTAAGTGCTGTTTTTGTTGCAGCTTCTGTGATAAAAGGAGGCTCTGGTGAAGACATTTTCGCTGGCAGATATATATATTCTGAGCGGTGGCTGCGCAAACTTTTGGGGGATGGGAGCAACGTACAGAGATACCTCAGCACTTCCCTTTAATAAAGGCACATCATTAAGCCATTTCCTGCACATCTGAGAGGCTGTTGGAAGAGCAAGATGGTATTGAAATGAAATTAAAGAACTGCTTGATTTTTTTAAAGTATTATTTAATTTAATCTTTTTGGAGTATTACTGTTTCTGGGGAAAAATAATGTAATGAAGACAGCAGAATTACATTGGCTCTATGGTCTGAGTAACTAGAGGGAGAAATTCCAGTCTCTTCTTTGCTTTCCCCTTCTGAAAATATAAAATACGGAAGGCAGTACAAATTGCAAAATTGTTTTACCATGTCAGCTATTAATGTGACTGATGCAATCCCTGTTTGTAATATAAAGAGGCCTTTTGCTGATGTGTGTGTTCTCTACTGTGTATGTCTGTATACATATATGTTGTATGCATTATGTAGGCAGAAATATACATCTGTATCTATATAATGTATACATTATATTCTTATATAATGTGCTGCAATATACCATAATGGAAATAAAACAGAGCGGGGGAAACCAAGAAGACTGTTCAGGCCAAGTAAACCTCAGTGGGTGCCTGACTAGTCATGGGTGCTGGGTATTGGGCAATGGCATGTGAACGGGGAAGGCACTGAGTGGATGTCGGGACTGGCCCGATGGGCAGGGTGGGTGTCCCAGGATGCTGCTTTCTGTACAGCTGGCCATCACAACCGACTGCAGTGGGGATGGGTGGGTAGGGACATCTCTGATAAACAGCATACTCCCTGGAGAAGAGCTCTCAGCAGTATCCCCTTGTCTTTCCTTGAGGCAAGAATGACACCTCTGTCTCTCTACTCTGTAGCGGGAATTGTGGCTATTTTGAGCAGAACAGCTAATATGGTTTTGATGGTAAAGATGAAACAAATAATTTAGATTTTTGGTGATATTTGGAATTGGAAGATCTTATTCACCACCACAGCATTTCTGTCAGTATGTGAAGAACCCAAAACTCCTGGTGGAAAGATGTATAAAAAAAATAACTCGGAAGACGCAGGCTTAGCCGTACAGCTTAGAGTATTCAACGGAGTCCTTGCGTGACCTTTATTCAGCAAGGAGGTGGTCTTGCAGCACTTTACTGCAATAGCTCTTTGCAGCATATTGCTCAATATCATAATGGCTGCAGAAGAGCCAAAACATCATGCTCTTTCTGTCATCTTTAATATTTTTTCCAGAGTTCTGAGCCAGCTGCATCTAGCTGGCCCTTTCTTTATTTGTAAAGGAGCTGACAATCCCACTGACTTCCGTAACAATGAGTTATCCTCAGTTCATTTGTATATGAAAACTACACAGCAAAGGCAAGTCATGTCTTTGTAAGTCAATACTGAGACATGGATGAAATGATTATTTGGCATCCTAAGGATATGAGAGGGTTTTTTTGGGTTTGTTTTTTTTTTTTATTGCTGGTCTTTGAATTGAAATGTTGAAAATATCTTTTTATATGTGAATGTGGACATGGTATGTGCTGGATTTTTATGTCACACTGCATTTTACTGCTTTCCTCAGAGAAGATGAACCTTTAAAAATGTTTCAGCTAAGAAAAGGTATTATTATTTTCTCACATAAAAGCCTTACACTTTGAATAAATATTAATGCTTCATGTTCAAAACTCTGTGTTGGTATATGCTGCACTCTGTTTACAATTTTTATATGTTTAACCTCCAAAATGTGAGTATTTTTTAGACTAACTGGTAAATGCATGGCGAAGGCAAGTTGCTGGAAGTATAAAATCGGAAGAAATGAGTCTGGGCTCAATCTTCCAGTTCGTTGTCTCCCACGTACTTGTTTGGATTACAAATCAGAGCAAACGGCTTTTTGTTATTGATCCCAAAGCGGCGCTGTGCTTTCACTGGTGTTGAGCTGAAAGGATGGGTCAGAATTAGCTTGACATCATGACAGCTTTCCATCAGACTACTGGTTTGGTTCCAGGTGCCAGATGGAGCAGACTAAAAGTTGCTGCAATTTATACCTCGCTGGTATCACCCTGCTGCTGATGCTCAGGGTTTGCTATGAGGCACCTATGCTGTCTGGCTGCGGGGAATCGTAACCAAGGGATGGTAATGTGTCTTAGCAATAAATGCTGCTTGGGAAAAGCAAGGGTGAGAGAATTCTCAAAAATAAGAAGAACCATCAGAATATATATGGTAGTGAGAGGGTTTGCCTTAACTTCATATTTTAAATTGCCGATGTCTCAATGTAGTCTGAAACAACAGCTTTTGCATCAGAAAAATGTCCCAGTGCATAATCACGTTAAATTAAGTGTGTCTGCACCTTTAGAGGGAAGACTGTCATCGCAGCACAACACCACATCCCATATGAAATGTAAAGACCTGCAAAACCAAATCCATGTTCTTTACTGGTATATCAAATCATCGGAATTAATCTATGGAATCAAAAGAAGTATATGTTTTAAGGGAAAACAAATTCCTTGGCAAACACCAGCTTGCTGGTAGGAATCTTCTAAAGGAGGTTTTCAGAAGTCAATGTGTTTTCCCATAGCGTAATGATTTAGTGTGTCAGGACAACCATTAAGTAAAAGGATGAAGTATATTTTGAGAAATTTCCCATATCTGTAATCTTTCTGGGTCAAAGAAAGCTTTACTTCTGTTTTTTTCCAGTTTAAAGAATGACAGCCAGGTTTGACAAGTGGCACTGGTAAAACTCTGTGCTGAAAACCAAACATAAAAGATATCATGGGAATCTTGTTTATAGTTGTTCGATGGTTTGTAATTACTGCTGATTTTTTTTAAACAGATTTATTGATGGGCTGTCTTATAAATTCACCATGAAAAGTTAAGGCAAACTCTTTTTTTTTTTTTTTTTTTTTTTTTTTTNTAGCTTGCCTTCAGTCACATAAGAAATATTCCTGTTGATGACATACATGGTGAAAAAAGCCTTGCTGCTTTGCTGGTTTCAGGAATGGAAGAAAACAATGTTTTTTAACTTGGAGTGAAACATTAGTGACTCCACAAACACAAAATGAACAGACAACTGATGAAGCAGGTGCCATTTTTACCTATTACCTTTTTTCTCTTGGCCAAAAGAAGAGTGTAATGGGCTCTGTATAATTGTGGTTAAAATGTTTTATAAGCGTTTCCAATATCTGAAATAAATAACTGCTGAAAAGCATACTTGTCTATACATACAAGATTGTGCATACAAAGCGTGACTTGGGAGGGGAATCTCAAGGAACAAAAGTAGTTAAATAAAAACTGCAAAAATGCTCGTTATTGGGGGCTGATCCAAAGATGCCCGACTCTGTGTTTTGGCAAAACGCATATTATACTTTTTCCACATTTTGTGTATTTTAGCCTTCATTTGCCATATCTAAAATAGATATAATGGAATATATTTTTGTAATGACAGTTAGCATTTATTATTTTGGATCCCCTACTATATGATCCCTTTTTAGTTTTAAAATATATTTTTTTCTAATGGGGCTAGAGATAAAAATGCAAAAAAGAAGAAAAGAAAAAGTGAAGGTATACTCTATGGTTCAGAAACTTCATAAGAAAGGACTGATCCTGCTCCCCCTGTCAGCTGCCATGCTGTTGATGAGTGCTGATAAAACAAAAGCAATGGGACTAAAAATGGAAATGTGAATCTTCAATTTTAATGGAACCTAAGAATTCAGATCTGTTTTAATTTGATTTCAAGTCTTTTTAAAAGTAGTGAGTGTTCATTGCCTCTGCCTCAAAGAAAACCCCAGCACCTGAACTTCAGCTGTCTTCCCTCCTTGCTAAAAGTACGCTCTCTTTTCCTTTCCCCCTTTCTCCCTTCTTTGCTTAAGGCTACGGTTACAGTAGTTAATTTTTAAAACAGGAAAATAGAGAATTAAATAGAATTAGAGAAAGATGCCTTTGTCCTAGGTACTGTACAGTATAGTGTTTAAAAAGTCAGAAAATATGTTAGCAGAAAATGCCTAGACTGTAATTTAGATAACAACCCAGACAATGAGCTGGCTTGTTAATTGTAAAGGCTGGTGGAGAGCTGCCAGTTAGAGAACTCGTCTTTTTATATCCCACTGCTCCTCGCGGCTCTCCTAGATGATGGATGACAGGACATGAACTTTTTTAGTTTAGGCTGGGCTTTTTTTATTATTCTTTTTCTTGCCCTTATTTCTAA
>WAAD01020843.1:105546-130603 GCA_013389945.1 Fregata magnificens
AAAAAAAAAAATACATATATAATAGTCCATGTATCAGAACAGTCATTAGCTGAACTTTTATAAGAGTAAGTAATAATCAATACTGTGAGGAAGGAGGCAGAATGGGTGGTCTGGAAAGCAGGGTAAACAGAATCCTATGGGCTGAATGTTGGTGCTGTAGACATCATTGTAAGTGCTCTTTAGACCAAGTATGCAGTTTGCAAACAGTGAATCTCGCCAAATTACTCATCTGAAAACTGTTCCTGAAATAGCGGCAGTGAGGTATGCAAAGTTATAGGCTAACAGCCATCAGATCCTTTTTTTTTTTTTTTTTTCCAGCTGCCTTAGAGTAACTGCAGTGATGGAGAGACAAAACAGGAGTGCCTCTTTGGTCAGGCCACTCAGTGGGTTTGTGTGTTGTCTGTGGTAGCTCCTGGTGTGAGTCTGTCCGGGGGAGATGAGCCCCGCAGCACTCCAGCCCTCCCTATCGTATTTCTCAGTGGGCACCTGATGGGAGAAAGACCTGGCAGACTACTCCCCAACCCATCGATCCTCAGCCTGCCTTGGTGCTTTTAGATGGCAGATTTTGAGGAGCAGAGGTATTAAACCTGGTGCAGAGGTATACAAAACAGTAATTTCTGGGGTCCCAGCAAAGAATTTAAACATAACTTATCCATAAATACCTGAGTAACGCTACTGCTCCTCTGCAAAATATTAAGCATGTGGTTAAAGTATTCTGTTAAACAAGGGGTGTTAGGAAAGGAGCAACAGCTCTGGTAGAGATGTGAGCTGCCTGATTCACCTCTAAGGGGTCTTGGCATGATCGCTTTCTGCTCACAGTTTAGGCTAGGATTTCCTCAGGAATTTGAGGGAATTAAGCACAGGACTGTCACTGCATTTCAATGCGGCTTGGGTGTCTGAATCTGCAAGGGCTAAGCTGCTGCAGAATGACACTAGTCCGACTAAAGGTGTGATTTCAAACTGATGTGGTTAAACTGATGCAAAAGACTGTATGCATAAGCCTAAGTCAACATTCACTTGGCTTTATAGCAGTTTGGCTTAAATTAATTAGGACAAAGATTTAAACTAAGGTAAAGTAAGTCACTCTTAAACTGAACTGTGAGTATATTTGATAAGATTTAGTGCAGGTAGACATACTGTAGGTGCGTAGGTATGGGTTTGCATTTCCTGGTCAGACCTGCTTAAACTGCCTGGGTTTTCTTTGCCAGAACAGCATTAATTCCACAGAAAACCCTCTATTTGAATGTTTCCACAAGGTGTTTAATTTATTTTGTAGTTTCCTTTAAAGATTGACAGAAGTAAATTTTGTCTTTTGTTTACTGTTCAACTTAAGGAGTCCAACCATTGGGCCTAGACACACTGTAAGGTAATAGACAGGACAGCCACTTTTGGCTTTAGAGAAAACTGAACTGTCAGATGGGTTAGAGCTTTAGCTTTGTGGTTGTATTTTATTGTCTTCTTGACTCTTTATTTTAACTCATCTTAAAGTTTGGTAACACTTTTTAAAATTTATACTTACAGTTTTGGAAGGTAAATGGAAAAGTCAAGATTTGTATGCCCCCACTGTAGTGCAGATGTTGATGGAGAGTGTGCGTGCATGTGTGCACGTGCTAGTGCCAGGCCGCCTACTTGTGGAATGAATTTATTTGGAAAGGGATCTCTTCAGCAGCTGGTGGTTTCCTCTTTTGACCTGTGCTGCTTCCAAAGACGACTCGAGATGGTTTAGTGGTGATGAATTGGCAGACTTGTCACTAAGCTGTAAATCTTGAACCTGCCTTGCTGTGTTGAGGTGTGAACCCGAGATCGAAAGGAGGTCAGTGTTTTGGACTGCTGCTGTGTGTATAAAACTCTTAAACCTTCTTTAGTGAAGGAAGTACTGTTAATAATCATAACTTTTCCACTTTTACAGCCTCTTTGCTGTTCAAAAATTATGATTGACATCCATGTTATCAAGTAGATGCAACTGAGTTTAAAAAAACAAACAAACAAACAAACAAAACCACAAAAAAACCCCCAACCAAAACCAAACCACTCGAACAAAAAAACCAAAGCAAAACCAAAACCCACCAAAGTCAAGCCCCTGAATAATTTTGTTCTGATTTGATTTTAATTTCTTCTAGTTCCAGGACAGATATACAAGAACCAGGAAATCTACCCTTTTTAAATGTCACTTGTAAAGCAATGCTAATGCTGTTGAGTGTCATTCTGATGTTTCCATTAGGAAGATAGGCTTCTGTACAGGCTCCAGATTTTTAGACATTTGATATTATTGGGCTGCATATTCTTGCTACATATAAAATACCTTTTTTTTTTATGCTCTGTATACTTTTTAAAACTGTCTGAGGAACTGTCTACCTGGCGTAATGCAACCTTAAATTAAATTACTTAAACTCATTTTGAATGAGCTGCTGGGTCTGTGCTCACTACTGCAGAGCAACCAACTCAAGTGCAAAGACCAGTTTAACTCTACTGTTAGGCTTAGGCTTTTTATGACTAAGCCTTAGCCTTACTACTTCTGGCTCTGCTGTACTGGCCTTTTTGCTGCTGGTTGCGCAGTCTGTGTCTAGAAAAAATGAAATAAGGAAGGATGGAAATGCTGTATGGTATTGGTTAACACATTAAAAAAACTTACTTATAGTAAGGTGACCACAAAGTTTTCACCTTATTGTAGAAATCTTGTAACCTACACCTTGAGTGGATTATCTATTTCTGATATCCTTGAAAGTCTTAAAATCAAGCCATATGAAAGAGTTTTTAAAAAACCCCTGTCATTAGCTCTACTGAGTGGATATGTGCATACTTCTATGTAATTGAAGTGAATGAGGAATTTTAAATTGAATTGCTTATTTGTCACACTGAGTGTGAATCCTGTTTTCACGATAAAAGTCCAGCAGATTAAAATCAGCTGGGAGAAAGGGTGGCTTTCAGCAAGCAAGAAGCTTTGACAGAGTATCAGCAGGATTTCACCGTAGAAGGCTTTGCTCACATGCAGTCCCGTTATTTCAAGTACAATCTATTCCAGCTAAAATTAGCATATATAATTGAATAGTGCCAAAGGCTGAAATAATTTACACTTGAGCTTGTAACATTTTTTGTAACACTAAACAAACAGGTATACACGTAATCCAAGCAAAAACACCCTCTGGGCTTTATGCCTCTCCACCCCTTCTAATTAAATGGACTTCAGAACCGGGCCTGAGATATTTTGATGACTGAAGATGCTCGTCTGGAAATCCTGCAGTGTTTTAACACTTCAAAGCATTGACCTCTGTCTTTGGCCTAGATTTGCAGATAGCTGTTAGATAGCTCTTTTGTGCACTACTTTTGGGTCTGATTTCAAATAACCATGGAAGTGGTAGAACAGTATCGCTGACAATAATGATGTTCGTTTATAGAGGTTTTCTATCCAAAGATCTCAGAAGTCTCTAAAATCAGATTATTGTTCTTATTTTGCTTAGAAGAAAGGGAAGTTCCTAGTGACAGCTTAGTCAAAATCAACCAGCTAACTAATGACAAAATCAGAAATAGCACCAAGGTAGCTGTGCTCCAAACAGGGATCTACCTTCTTGGTCCTCCATATGTTCTCATGATAGATGTTTACTCAACCTGAGCAAGGGGGTCATAAACAGATCATGGATCTGCACACCCTTCTTTGCCGAGGATCTCTAGTGTCTAGTAGCATCACATATGAGTGTATTCATTCAGTGTTGAAGTAGTATGGCTCAACTGGGTTAAATTCTGAGCCTTTTTGGCATGTTTTTTGTTGTTGTCAAAGATATTGTTCGACACTTCCAGTGTACGTTTTATACTGCTGTGTGCAGAGTTTGGTTGCCAGAGTTGAAGCGTTCCTCAGGGAAGCCTCTGTTTGCATGCTTAATTTTTAATCTGATCTCTAGTAAATGTTAAAAAATGAGTTTAAACAATGGCGGACCCTCCAATGTGCATTACAGGCAAGCTGAAAGGAACGAGTCTGGAGAAGAAGGCACGGCAACAAAATTTCAAGTGATTTGAAGGGGCTGGTTTTTGTACAAGTCGCAGTTTAGCCCCACTTTTCAATCACACCTTATTGCCTGGTAGCTGAGTTATTCTAACATGACTGAGAGCAGAATCTAGCCAGGAGGTTGTGGTGATTGCTGGGCAAATATGAAGTACGTGTGCTTTTCCCTGGAGTGAGCGAGAGCTGCAACAACTCAGCAGGTAATACAGCCACCCTCAGGGCTTGACTTTGTATTTCACATCAGGCTGTAAATTTTTGTTGTGAGTCCAATTTGAATTTTTTGTTCTTCTTGTTAATTTGTTAAGACGCAGCCGTGTGTGAGGTGCTAGGAGATATGAAAGAAAATCTGGACTCAGGCCTGAGAAAGCTTAGCCTTAGGCTTAGCTCTTGTATGGAGTGGCAGCAGCTGGGCTCTCGTACCTGCGTGGGGCTCTAGTGGTGTTATTTTGGACTCCGTTCAGGCACAGGAATTGGCTCCATGTGCTTCTCTTTGTGGGGTTGGGACCAAAATGGATCACAAATATAGGCAGGCTTTGGGAGACTCCAACAACGTTTTGCTTTAAAAAAAGAACAGAAACTAGCTAGTAATTATCTGGGCAAGATTTTTGTTCTTCCAGTTCGCAAGAAAACTGTCTTGTTGCTTCAGCCCATTCCCAGGAGCAGGAACTTGCTGCCTCAGAACCGGCTTCCAGCGAGGCTGCCTGTTTCTTTTCCTCTTCTTTTCTTTTTCCCCGCCCAGGGCGGGGGAGGGAATAGCAAGTAGTGAGAAGTGATATTGTATACAAGGCTATTACACTTTTGTCTTGGCCTGCTTAATGTCCTTGACACCTACCCGTTTCACCCAGTGACAGCCAGTATGCAAATTGGCTAAAAGCTCCATTAGGTTGTTCAAGGCTGGGGAAACCCATCTGTCAGTGTCTGTGACACAGCCAGGCTGGAGTCTCACGTGGGAATCTGTCCTTGAGATACCCAGGCAGCTGAGTTTCTTCTAGACTCTAGTGTTCTCAGAATCAAAGAAAATTGTTGTACACTCTTCTTCTTGCTGCAGTTTGTATTTTTATCATTCCTTTTCTTCCCCGATCCCTTCTCAGAAAAGCACAGGCATAGACTGTGAATTAACAGGGAAGAATATGTTTTGCTTTTTTTTTAGTTGCTTTTTCAGAAGTGAACAATTACGCATATTGTGGAAAAAAGGAACAGTAATTATTTGTTGCCCTAACAGAAGAAAAGCTTTATAACTCTCTCCCATATTTTCCTTTGTGATCTGCTAATGACAGACATGAGGTGGGTAGTTAAAAAAGACTTCCTGGGAATCAGCTGTAGTTGATATGTTCTCTGTGAGTGGACCAGTGGTGCATGATAGCCTAACAAAATATCAAAGAATGCACCCGTAAAAGGCTTTCACTGAGAGGATTTGAATGCGGGGCCTGGGACTGGGAGTTGCCCCTGCAGAGGCCGAGAAGCACAGCTCCTGCGTGCAGGTTTGGGAGCAGGCTCAAGTCTCTCCTCCGCTTGGCGTCCCCAGGGGAGAAGTTCCCGTAACAGCAACAGCACTTACTGTACATCCGTTGAGGGAGGCCACTAACTTGCGTTTTCTGCTGGATGAAGGTAAGGCTGCAGAGTGCTAGTTTTGCCATTTTTTGTTCTCTTTCTGAAATCTTCAAGACCCTCATTAAAACAATTAACCAGCACAGCATGCCAGGATGGATGGTGCAGAAGTAGTTGTTAGCCTGAGTGTGCTACGGTTAGCAATGTTACAGAGTTTTGTAATACAAGACAGTGACAGCAAAATAGTTCAGATTTTCATTGCCAGGCATATGCCATCGAAAATAGAGCCTTTCGAAGTGTGTAAGGTCTGTATCGACAGGCCTCGCAAACTCTTGATTATTTTCTGCTGGTGTCACGTAAGAGCCCTGCACACAGAGTATCTGGCAAAATAGCTAGTGTAACTTCAATGCCCAGCGGTGTTCAGATGCATGAGATAATTATAGCCTCCACCGTAGCAGATGCTCTGTTCTCCAGTTTGGCACTTTCCTTCTTCAGCGTGCAAATAATTTTCTCTACCTTAGCTCATGGCCATTTTGATGATACAGATATAATTTTTTTTTCCACCAAAAAGTCAGCAATTTTGTTTCTTATGGGAATGCTTATGTAGCTAAGAGAGTGGGATTTGCTTTTATCATCCTGTTGAGGAAGAAGAAAAGCCCTTTTGATACTACTGTGTGGAGACTGATAACATTAAGAGTTAATGTGTTGGTATAGCCGGGATCAGAATAAACTTCTTCTTTCCAGAAATAGAAGTCAGCAATTCAGCAGTTATCCTTCATATTGCTAAGTGCAACTTATTCAAATCATGATATATTCTGCTTTTTGTGTTCCAAACCCAGTCACGTAATAAGGAGGCTTTTAGATTAGCATATTAGTTTAAATTTCAAACATACCATTTTAGTTCTCTGTCTTATGCTCCCAATATTTCTTTTTTTTTTTTCCTCTTTGTCTCTTGAGGTAATACAGACCTTGCCGTAACATGTAACTCGAACTAAAAAAACCTTAAAAATCAGGGTAAAAGATGGTATATACATTTTTATAGAAGTTAGTTGTGGCTGGATTTACACAACCTTTGCTCTCACAGTTGAGTATATTTTCACACCGCCCCAATTATTTTAGTGCCTGTGTGAGTAGCTCAGATTTGCCAAGGGGAGTGGAGGGCTTGCAATCTTGCTCAAAGCCATTTCTGCATTTATGTTTTTTTGGCTGTCTGGTCAGACTGCCACATCCTAATGGGAGATAAAACGTAATTAAATGTTGGTGAGTTGAACAGCTTGCTTTGAAAAGAGGTGGACTCTGCTTCATGTGACAGTGAATCAGCCCTTTTAAAAAACATAAAAGTGATAGGACACAAATATTTGGCCTTGCCTGTGTGAGGAATACCTGTGCATAGGCAAAGCGGAAGATGAACTGGGGTTTTCACATGCATTTAAGGGAATTGGATGCACAAAGCTGTTGGGAACAAAGAACCTGCTTTGTCCTTACCAAAATTTTGGTTTTAATACTGAAGTCCAGTTTAGAGGAGTGAATAGCCCTCAGGGCAAACTCTTCCTGAGACTGGCCCTATATGCAAGAGGGCTGAGGACATGCCACAAGGAATATCTTCATTGGCAGAGGAGGAGGGAAGTGCAGAGCCCTTCTCACAGCAGGTCCAGGGCACAAGGGCCACTGCAAAGCATAGGCTGTAACATTTTCTAAACGGATGGAGAAAATGATGGGACTGGGAAAAAAAAAAAAACCCAAACCCCCAAAACAAACAAAAAAACCCCCACCCCCAAAAAACAAAAACAAAAAAACCAAAAAAAAATTCCCCAAAAAACCCAACAAAAAACCTCTGAGACTTGCTAAGTTTTTGTGGCCTATTTATGAATGCCTGAGAAATGGATTTTAATTTTAGTGAATACTCACAAGCCCGTCAGTGGAGCAGCACAGGGGGACACCGTTCTAAAATAGCTCTAGCAGATGCCACAATAACATGAGTTTTCCCTCCATCTCTCATTTATTTCTTGCTGTGTGCAGTTTCTTACTAAATCTGTTCCCTTGATAAATGCAAGGATGTTCTTGCCATTGGACAGAATAGCTAATTGCAATTGTCACAAACACTAACTAGCTTAACCTTCTCGTTACATAGCTACTGTTAAATATTTCCTGGGCTACAGACATCAAAATGAGTTTTAAAGGGTTTTCTTTTTGTATACACAGACCATGGCTGTTACACAATGGCAGCTTGAATAGATGCTCTTTTCATGGTAACAGCAATAGTGTCAGTTACTTGGATAAACTGTCAGCTTAGAGAGGGAGACCAGCCATCAGTGGATCATTGCAAGGAGCTTAGAAATTAGAGAAAATTAACCTGCTAGCATAAGCAATGCCACCAGACCTTCAGAAATTATAATCATCCTGCTACCTCGCTTTGTGCACGAGTGTTAACACTGGTGCTAGATGTCAAGAGACCTTCTATCCTGCCAACTTTACCTTCCCTGAAGAAAGGTTCTCCTCTCATATCCTTAATTGCTTTAAATTCAAAATATGGTGAGTTGATACTGATTTATGAGGCATCTTGGTAATCAGTTATCAGCCTTATCACACGACTGGTATTATTTATTGTAAAATTTATTAATTGATACAAAGTGCCAACTCCATCGTCCACACTTATTTCTGAGATTCTCTGCTCCAGTGCGAAGTGAAGGATATGAAGAAAGTATTGGGTGCTGTTGCAAGGCAGCGGGCTTCAGCTGAGCAATGCTGCACTGAGATCCTGGTGGTCTGCATCCCCTTCTTGATGGGGCACTTCTGTGCATCTTTTGCCTAGTACACCCCTGGTTACTGGCCTCGCCTGGCCTGGGCAAATGTGTTGGTCCTTGTGTGTCCCTCCTTGGTGATGACAAAAGCATGACGGAGCCCTTGGACCATAACCTCATGGGTGGGGTGTCTGTCTCTTAGGGTGCATGGGATGGGGAACGGAGCTGATATTCTGTGCACCTCCTAACTGATGCCACCCTGTAGCTAATAAATACAGTTAAGGCACTCTTAAGCCCTTGGCTGCTGAAGGCAAATATTGTGGGCTTAGTTTGGATAAAGTGTTGAGAGTTTTTTGTTGGTGGTGGATTTTTGTTTTGTAGGGTTTTTTTTTTTTTTGCTTTTGTTCTTCAAGGAAGCTGAGCTCATTTTAAAAATCTGTAAATAGGAATGATAGGATCACAGGGAGTGAAAGTAAGCTAATTTGGATGTTTAAGAGCAGCTACTGTTTATGAAGATGAAAGTGGTTTGTCTTGTCCTGATTTCATTAATGAATGTTGTATATATTTAAAAAAGCTCTGATAAATAATGAAATATTTCAAGAACACTTGAAATTCGAAGTCGTGAAATTAATCAGAAACAGCCACATAATTTTGGTAGTACTTTTGCTAGTAATTTTTCAGCTCAGCGAAGAAAACCCTGGTGCCTGGATTGTTGACAAAAAAATAAATAAAAAAACTTAAACCCATCTATTGTCTGTGCGCATTTCTTCCTTAATTTTCAACTTCCTTTTTCTTTATTGTTCTATTTGTAATGAAGCTGGGCCTTATTTTTGTTGCCAGTAGTTTGATGAATGGCTTGAAAGGAATCGATGGCGATGGCCTTGTTTGCTCCTTAGCTGTTGTGGCAGGGGAAGGTGTTTTGTGTGTGTGTGTGTGTGTTTTTAATTCCCTTTTGTTGGCATAAGTGGTTCTTATTAAACATCAAGGTCGGTTCAACAAACTTGGGATGTTGGGTGAAAACTGCTAATCCAGAGGCCTTTTTTTTTTTTTAAGTTATCTTTAAATTGAGTCTCAAGTTTAAACTGTCAGAAATGTTATTGTGTTCAAGTGAGTAGCTGATAAACACTGTTTTAGCAAGTAGGCTGCTAGCCTGTGGAGTTGCCTGCTGCCAGGGCGTCTTCAAGTAAAATGCTGTGGCTAATTTTAAAAAGGCTCAGAACATTTTAGCACCAAAAATAGCGATGTTTGTAATTAGGGATACTAAAATAGAAGCAGTCAGATCCCTGGCGACTTGCAGAAAAATCTCTGCCTCTCCCTACCTCAGGTCTGCTGAAATCGCTGTGGCTTCAGCACATCCAGGGCTCTGCCTTGGGAATTTGCGGCCAAGCCAGAGCCTTGCTTCAGGGAGAAGTTATCCCTTTTCCTCAGCCACAGGCATGCTGCTGCAGCAAGAAGAGTAGGTGAGATAGTCGAGCTGAGCTAGAACTGAGCCAGCGAGGTGATGATAAGCTTAGAAGCAGGTTGTCAGAGCATTGTGTAAGTTGAATCGTATTAGCTATACATGCTCCTGTTGTATGCTATGGCATGGTATGCAACACTGTGACATACGTCTGGGTTTTTGTGTATGTGCAAAGGACTGTTCCTGCTTCCTTTATGCAGGAGAAATAAAGGTCCTAAATGAGTTGATAATTTGGCTACGCTTTCTTTTTGTGTGCGGACTGTGATGCAATTTCAGCAGGTTTAGTTCTACCCTTCGCTGTGGTTGAATTAGCAAGTTAACTTAAATATGCCTGATTTTATGTGTGTCCTCTGGACAAAGTTTTAGAGAAAGAAGGGCCGTGGCTGCTTTGCATGGCTGTTAAGGACTGCACGGCACCGTTTGGGGTGGGGTGGGAATGAAATATGACCTGGTGTTTTATCTTCCAAGTTCTGCCATCCAGCCTGCAATCAGCTACACCTCAGTAGTGAAGGAGGGAGGGATGTGGCCTGCGAAGGAGTTTGTGATACTCCTGGGTGAAATGTAGAATAACAGTTATCAATGAGATGGATCCACTAAAAGGTTTGTGTTATCTATGTAGAAGGGTGCTAGAATAAATAGGCATCTGGTAACATAGTGGTGCCTAGTAAAACAATTTGTCTGTAGCATAGACATGAAGTAATTTGATTCAGGCCAGACTGGGGGGTAAAGGAGCATAGTTAGAGGTGGTCTTCTTTTTAACTATGCAGAAGGCAAATTATAATGCCAGTAACAGATGACGTATCACGAGAAGCTGGTTGTATAAGTGTCCTTTAATTCTAAACTGTTATGGAGATGAATGTATTCAGACTCCACCTTTAGGAACATATTGTATTTCCCTATTTATGTTTGTTTCCTATCATGTGATGAGGTGCAAGGGAAGGTGTTGCTTGCTAATTTTAGCCTTGCAGACTGTCACTGCAGAAATCTGGCAGTTAACACTTCTGGAGGGTAGCGCTTGAGGGAAAACCAGGCTATACTGTGTGTCATCGTACTCGATGGCGGTGGGGTGGGGTGGGGGGGATATTTCAAAGTCTTGCTTTCCTGGCTTGTGTTAATGTGCTAGTTAGCTTCCTGCAGAAGGATTACCAAAGATCATAAAAAGCATTCATGAGAAAAGAAAAACTGTTTCTTTGTTGAAGAAATGTATGATATGGAGACAGAAAAGTGTAATGAAAGCATATGTGTAACTTCATAGTCATTGCCGTATTTTTCAGAGCTATGTTACTAACTGTAGGAATCACTCTGCATGTTGAGCCTCACCTGTACTTGCCTGTTTCACTATCAGAGCCTGAACAACTCCTTCCAGATGCTCTGAGGCATCTTTGTTGCAGCTGCTGATGTTTAGAAGGGGGGAGGAGGAGAAATGGGGGAGGATGTCAGGAGGCTGCTTGTGGCTCAGAAACCCTCAGTATACAGCCCACAAAGGAACTTTTAAATTGTGGTCATCCTTGCCAGACCAGTGGATTGTCAAAGGTCTGCTGGCTACAGAGGCTCTTCCAGATGGGTTGGGAGCAGGGTGAGGTCTTGAGTGTGGGGAGCCAGAGACAGGGCAGGGAGAGCCGGGCTCTGTATGGCAACAGAACACTATGGCGGGGTCCCTCCCAGGGATGCCATGTTTCTGCATGTATTTCCTCCTTTGCCGCAGAGTTTTATCTGTTGGGGGTGGTAGGACAAGAGAATTGTAATGATAAATGGACCTCAGTGAAATATATAATAGCGTGATAACAGGTTATTTCCTTCATGGAAGGACTTTTTGCCCTGCAAGAACTGCATTAGCCCAGCTTCAAGAAAAGAAATCTAGTGGCAAACCATTGCAAACAAAATATTAGGCATATGAGGGATAACACAGATATTTAACACCAGTAGAGTTAAAAGAGTATCTATATATTTTTAGTCTAGGATTCACTTTTTCTTGTTTTCCTTTCAGGAGGAATCCCTAAGAATAAATATTTTTGAATATAGACATTTGTTTTTCAAAGTGTGCTAAAAACATCTAGTACTTTTAATAATCTGACTCTGTATTTTGGCACACGCATCACCATGTCAACGATGTTTCTATTTACTTGCCAAAAGATGTGATAGCAATCCCCCTGACTGGGTGGCTGCCACCTCCTCATGTTTTTGAGGATTATCCATGTAAGACATGGGATACAGTGTGACAGTGTTTCACATAAAATGTTGGGAATGGTAGGAAGAAGGTGGAAAAAGAGCCACTGCAAAATTTTCCTTGTGAAACACGAATGCGGGGAAGCAGCACCAATTACATTTTTTTGGTGGCAGATTTAAAACAAAAGGATTTTAAATTTTTTTCTTTAACATCAAATTAAATGCTAAAATTGATTCCCACAAAGAGGTTTTTAGAGGACTGAAGTCTAAACAGGTCAGATCATGGAAGAGGTAGGACCTTTGGTATGTGTTAGGTTGATGGTCCACGTGCAGCCTCTGGTTGGGAAGTCCCAAAGTGAAGGGTGTACTGGGAATAATTACTCTCTGCTTGCATCTCTTATGCCATTTCCCAAAACACCTGTTATTAGCAACTCCCAGATGTAAAGCTCTCTGCTAGGTGGGCTATTTGTTTTCCCCAAATGTGGTGCTTCTTATGTAAAGTAACTACCAGCTTCTGTTATCAGACTCTGTTAATTATGTTAAAAGAAACTAAGGTTATACAGTCAAGGAGTCAGAAGTTAGGAAATGTTGGACTTTATGAGTCTGTGCAGTCTGAATTTTTGGATCCTGTGTGAGTAGTCATTACCACATGTTCATTTAAATACTTGATTAGATATGTTCTGCTGTCCACAAGACCCCAGCCTCTGCAGAGGTATTTAGTGATAGTTTAGCTGTAAGTAGGATTCAGTCCTGCAGCTGTCCTCAGACACACCTTGGAGTCCTGCAGTATATCTGCTGATGTCTTTCAGTATACTGTTGCAGTTTTAAGATCACAGAAGAAGTTGTTTTTCAAGATTTTGGGGGGGGCCATATTCCCAAAAATTGAGGCTTAAGTTTTAATTACCACTTTAGATCTATTGTGTGCGACATTTTATGTCTGAGATTGCGCCTAGATACTCTGAGTACCTGGTCTGAGTACACTGCCCATGGAAAGCTATGCCTTGATATGATGGGGGAGGTGTGAGGTTGCCTTCCCTATTTCAAGAAGTAGGAAAAAAAAAAACCCAGAAGGTAAAATCTATTTGTTATAACTAGGGTTGCATTTAATTTAAAACCTTACCAAAATTGAACTTTGATTATCTGATGGCAGCTGGCAGTGGCATTAATTGTGTAACTTCTAGTTTCAGAGATCTTTAAAGACCTGCCAGTTTATTTCACTTCAAATGATTGAGAACCAGACCGCCTTTAAAATGGTACTGTTTTTCCTTAGACAATGTTTCCTTAGACTACACTGTAGCTCTTCAAAGAAGCTGAGGAACAGGATTTTCAGCATTTCTAATTCCTTTAACCCAAGGATATTGCATTAATGTAGATACTACTGCTGCTGAAATCTGTGTGGAACGTTGTTTAATAATGACTTTAGCAAATGAACTAAACTTGAGGTCACAGCATAGCAAAGGAATAAAGTTCAGATGTCTCAGTTTTAGTAAATCCTTTCTGTGCAGTTGAATTTGATTATGGGATGTATCTGCAGCTGCAGAAATCACTTAGCAGACATTTGTTCTGTAAGTAAACTTGGAGGGTTTTTAACATACCTAATGCATGAGGTGAAAGAGTTTTGTGTCGAGCAGTTCTTTCTTATAGCATTGGACATACTGATAATAATATTTTGAGACAGTCCATCTCTCCAGTCAGTGAACTGCTCCTCCCAAGTTGGTGTTATCTGCAATCTCAGTGAAGCTGTACTCCCTCCAGTTGTCCGGCTTGTTGGTGATGGTACCACATGGCTGGCTGCAGTATCAATCTTCTGGTTGTGCCTTGCTGCCGGTTAGGCTTCCACCATCGACAGCTCCCCTTCGAGCCCAACCTTCCAGCCAGTTTTTTTATCCTCCTTGTCATCATTCCAGCTCATGCCTTCCTCAGTTTGACTGTAAGGATGCTGTGGAGGACCATGTTGCAAGCCTTGCTGAAGTCAAGGTAAACAACATCCACTCCTCTCCCCTGATCTGTATAACCAGTTGTTTCAACACAGAAGGCAAGCAAGTTGGCTAAGTGTTATTCGCCCTCGCTCATCCATGCTGGCTGCTTTTAGTCACCTTCTTGTCCCTGAGGTGCTTAGACGCAGCTCCCAGGAGGCTTTGTTCTTCAGTTTTTGCCAAGCTGTGGCCAACCTGCCAGATCCTCCCTCTTTTGAAGACAGGTGCATTGTCTTTTTTCCAGTCATCAGGAACATCCTGATGCCTCCAGTTGCCACAGCCTTTCAAAGATGAGAGAGAGCAGCTTCACCGTGACATCGTCCAGCTCCCTTGTGGTCATTGTCCCTTGTGGCCGGTGTTGAGTGACCTGTAACTGGCTTCCTGGAGTAGTTTCTATCTTAATGCTCCTCTTCTGGGGCAGCGCCTCTCACCCCAGGCCCTACTACTTGTCAGAGAGACCTGGGAGGCCTGGCAGCAGACCTTGCCAGTGGAGACTGAGGCAAAGAAAGCACCAAGTGCCTCCATCTCCCCTGTGTCTTTTGTCACTAGTCCCCTGCCTTATTCAGCAGTGGGCAAATGTTCTCCTTAGTCTACCTTTTGCTTCCAGCATGCCCGTAGACAACCCTATTCCCCTGGTATTCCTAACCAATTTCTGCTCCAGCTGGTAACACGGTATGTTACTGTTATGATTTGATTACTGTTTTTTTAGAAGTGACTGTAGTTGTCGCTCTTCCCTGTTGTGGTTTATGATGTAAATTATTTTTCATTTTAGATTTAAATTTACTTTTTTTGCTCACATTTCATGCACATGAGTCTAAGACAGTGGTACTAAGAGCTATTAAGACTTTTAGAATATTCCTATGTATCTAATTTGAAATCTAAACCTTAATGTTACATGCTAACGTTCTGCAAGCTTCTGTTCTAAAGCTTGGTACAACATTTATTAAGGAAATGTATTAAGGAGACTTTCTTTCTTATTTTAGTTATCCTGATTTAACATTTGAAATGACTTCAAATACATATTCTTTCCAGAGAAAAAAATGCAGACTTAAAAAATAAATCAGCTTGAATGAAGAATATTGAAAGGTCAAAAAGACAGAAAGCTAACAGAAGAGACTGGAGGCAGTGTTGCAGTGCAGAAGGAAATTTAAGCTCTTGTTTATCAAAAATATATAATTTGGATGAAAAACATAGTAAATACAGATGAATGTGTTAGAATCTCCGGGTTTTTTTTGTTGTTGGGTTTTTTTTTTTTTTTTTTAATTTTCTGGTTTGTTTCAGGAATTTTAACGTATATATCTAGTGTTCCCCTGGATTTTATACAGATGTGTAACGAAGTAGCTGAGTCCCCACATTGCAAGGCTCTTCACCTCTGAGCACGCAAGTTCAGGTTCTTTGTATTGTTATGCACAGTATGGAAAAAGTGCATGGCACAAAGCCCAAAAATGGTTTAGGCAAAATGTCTTCACTGAATCTGTGTATGTTAGCAAGACACTTGGCTCATCATCCCACAACATTTAGCAGAAAATAATGATGATTTTAGGGAACTGAGAAAAGGAAGCTGTCACAATGAAATTAAATTTCTGCACTGTTTATCAGCCATTCTAAGTATATCAGAAAAAAAAAAAAAGGGTAGGTTACTTTTACCAAACTGCAGTTTAGTTTTGTATGGGTATTTTAATTGAGTCAACATTTCTGAGCGCATGAGTCAAATGACATTTGAAACTTCGGACAAGCACAGAAGCACAATATGTTGTTGAAGAAATGGGAAGAGACAGAACTTTTACCATAGTAAATTTAGACTTTTTTTTTCCCTCCACCCCCCCTGCTCGGAGAAATGCTAAAAACCAGAGATGGTGGAAACATTGAAGAAAGAAGTAGGAATTAGAAGGGAAAGGACTTGCTGAATAATACTGGATTACAGTGTAAGAAATGACAGGTCTTTTGTATATCTAACCAGCAGGGCAGGGTTGTGCATATTCAGATTCACTGATTTTGAAGCAAAGTAGACTTTCTGAAGTTTTTTTTTACTTTTCAAAAAAGTTCATGATGTTATTTACATTTTAGTGAAAACAGATGTCAAAATCTCACTAGCTGCTAAGATATAGTTGTCAACTTCCAGTGACTTTAAGTATTATAAAATTTAGGAGGAGACTTTCATCATGCAGTAGTCCTGTGGGCATTCCCAGGACCTCCAGTCATGACAACAAAGTGTGTGGTAGGCAGTAACTGCTATGACATGTAGTTACACAGGTGGTCAAATACTCCTGAGGGTGCGTTGATCAGTTTGGACCTTTGCCTCGGTCTGCATTTGGTGTGAATATAGGATGTATCCTGAGGATTTAGTGCTCAGGCTTCTATTCAGTCTAAGGTGCATGTGATTTCCTAATAAGAGTATGAATGGAAACAAAATATGGAACTATTTTATTTCATAGATTGAAAAAGACAGCGGTGTTGGGGTTTTTTATACATTCATAGCATGCTTGAGTAAATTCATCCTCAAAACCAATATCGTTTATAGAAAGTTGAATTTTAAGGAAAAAGGTATAAATGACTGTAAATAAATCGAGTGTAATTCTGAAAATTCCAAAAATAGAATAATGAGGTTCTCTCTTTTTGCATTAATTATTTAGTTTATTTAGTAAATTTTGCCTGAAGTGGATTTGATTGATGTCTGGAAGAAAATTTAAATGTGAATTATAGTAGATGCTTGTTAAATCAAAGAAAATTAAATAGCATTTCCCACACTACCTCCCATGTCTGACGCATGAAATCTAGAGAAAATGGAGATCTTATAAGATACCAGACTCTACAGTAACAAAGAGGAGAGTGTTAATCTGTATTCAACTTCCTAAGCGTATGAATTTAAGCACTTAGTGACACCAGCTGAAAAGTGAAGTGCTTAAATCCCCAAGAGTGTCATGGTAAATCTTGCTGACCTTCCCAGGTACCCAGCATTTTGTGTGCTCCTGGAATGTTGGTAGTGGGTGCTCAAAGCTGCCTTTGTCCTAATGAAGGTCTGCAACTCATCTCATTACCAAGTTCCTTTAAGGTTTGCAGACCCATTCCTTCACTTCAGTCTTTACGCAGACCCAGTTTCTTAGCTCATGTGTAATGGTGATTTCATTATAAAACTCTCTTTTTCACACAGACAACTCATTTTAAGGATGTGGAGAAGTACTTAGAATGGGACAGTTCCTAACATGGGGTTTCAGGCCCAGCTGCCTCCTGCAACGCGCTGCCTGCGGTGAGCCCCATGCATGGCCACCCCGGCTTCCCTGGCTCCCTCAGCCTTTTGTGGTGCAGGATTCAGGGCTGTCACAAGCGTGAAGGTGCCCAGCACCGCCTTGACCAACTACCTCCATAGGCTGACACCTAAATCCTAACTGCTACTGTCAGATCCTTGTCCCAGCTGCATCAGCTTATTGTCAGAGGGCTTTCTAGCTGTCCTTTAAATGACACTACAGACATCAATCTTGTGAGATTGGTTCCTTCCTAGGCGAGGAATTAGGTATCAACTGTAATGAGTTGTATGGGCAATTTTTTTAAAAGCTATTTGCTATCATGGACTTGTTAGAGGAGTTTGCACTGGAAGCAAAAATGTGGTGAGGTTTGTGATGGCTCATATATCTTCTGTGGGCATCCTCTGGCCCCTGGCCTCAGAGCAGTGTATTGCTGTAGCCCAAGGGGCCCCGAAGAAAACATGAACTTCGGCTATTGTGGAATGCCCGAAATTCTATCCTGATGGTGTCACACTGTTATCTTTGGGACAAACCTTTCCTAAACTCTGTGTTCTGTGGATTCCTTCAGCCTCAGGAGGGGAGGCACAGCTCATCTTTATATAGCACTGGGTGGAGGGGGCAGAGGTTCCCTGTACACATCTACAAAAAATTGTTGTGGTAACATGGGGAGATGATGGAGGCCATTCCTGGGGAGCTCTGCCACCCCTGGTTCCCCCATCCCGCCAATGCTCGTGTCAACAGTGGCAGATTTCCCACTTCATTTTTCCATAAGAGAGACAAACTGAGGAAACTTGGGTTGGATTTTGAAAAACCTTTCTGGTTGGGCTTTCATTCTGCAGAACACATCTGCTTCTGATCTCTGCTCACCAAATTCTCAAGTGGAGAGGAAAGAGATAATATTGATGTTTTGGGTTTGTTCTGTGCTTTAAGTTCAGTTTTATGTGATGGGCTTTTATACTCAGGTTCTTGCACCAGTGTTGATGCTGTGGTATGTGTGGATTGCGTGCAGAAAAGCAATGCAATGAAGCACGTGCCTCCTACATCTCATTTCCAAGACACTTTTAGTCTGCCACATGTAAACAAATACCCAGAGAGTAAATTTAGTTTCTCAGAAGCAAAAACGTGTTTGTTTTTGCAAACGTTTGGAAAGTTAAGTATCAGCCTTTTGATTTGCATTTTTATTCTTAACCTTCAAATGGACCGATGACTCGTCACTGTAGCCCCAAAATTGGCTACATATAAACACAAATAATAATTTCTGCTTAAATTTGATATTTCCCCCCCCATTTTTTTACCACAAATTTGTTGTATTACAGGCAGTAATTGCTGTCATATTTTGATCTGTGCTCTAAAATATTCTTATTAGGGGAATTGCAATGTTTTATTGTCCAGATTGCCTAGATTTAGTATTTTTAAGATCTAGATTCTGTTCACATTTAGTCTCCGTACATCAATAAAATATGAATAGATTGCATAATGAAGTAATAACACTAATTTATGTCAAAGAATATAGGTTATTGTTTACGAGTTTGCCAAAGTGCCAAAATACTTTATCTATAGAAAGAACTCTTCTTTTCCCTTGCTGAGAAATAAATAATGCCACAGGAATGGTCTGTCACGGGAGCCTCCTGCCATGAAATAAACGGGAGGAGAGAAGGCTGTGAAGGTTATTTTTCACTCTGGAAAATATTTTGTTCGGTGACACAATCTTATTCCTAGTCTTTGGCTTTTTAGCGCTAAGGACTAAATTGTACCCTCCTGTCTGGATGCGAAAAGCCCCGAATTCAGGGAAGCTACCATAGTTTAGTCCAGAGCGACAGGCAGTACACGGATAAACAGAAAATCATTTATGAGGGATGAGTAGTTTTATCTTTGGTATAGCAACATGTAGGGAGGAGAGGGCGAAGGGCTGAAGTTGGCAGCTCAGCAGCTTACATCTCTTTAGTGACCAAAACCCAGGGCAGCAGCCCTGCGTTCTCAGTCTGGAAATGATGCTCTTCATCTCTGTGCCATTCCCTTGTCTTGGACTGGTTTTTGCTGGGGCCTGCTCATCCTCAGGCGAGATGACCATCAGTCTATCCCTAATGATATGTGCTCTGCTCCACTTTGTTATTTCAACTTCATCATACTTCAGAATAAGCCGCTTTCCACCTGACCAATTTGCTTTTGAAGTTTCCCATTGGTAATGTTGGGAAATGGAGTGATGTGCATACTGACATATTTCAGTCACTCATAGTAGAAATATAAGATACTGTGATCAGTGAGAGAATTTTCAGGCTTCTGGTGTATGTCACCCTGGCTAATGATTGCTAAACTCTCAGTGCTCTGAAAGATAGCCAAGAAGAGTGAATTGCTGTTGTTTTTTGTTTGTTTGGTTGGTTTTAATGTAGAAAATTGTATAAAATAAAAAATACTTTGCAGGTACTGTCCAATAAAGGACTTCTTCCTCTTCTCATGGATGCTTTGCTTCCTGTGTATTGTCTACCTGTAGATGCTTATAAAAATGCTAAAAGCTAGGTAGTCATGATGTGGAAGAGAAGTATTTTAGAACAGAGAAAATGAGACAAATTCTTCCTGAGCTTATGCTTTATGGAGCTCCTGTGCTTTGTGCTGGGTTCAAGGGAATTGTAAACCCCAGGAGTATTTAGCCTACTAATTTCAACAGCTTTGTGTGTGAGACAAAGATCTCAAAGTATCCTATCAACCCATTAAATGCCAATTTTAATCTGACTGTTGAATGGCTACTGTGCCTATTGGAAGACTACGATTTTGTTGGGTTTTTTTCATAATTGTCGTTTTCCACAAGTGATCTTTTTTGCTGTGTGAGAAGAAAGGGTAAGCAAAACACAATGACACCTTTTTCCTGTGTACTAAAGATATTATTTGGAATAGGGTGAAACAAAAAAAAGTTCAATGTGTACAAAAAGCATGAGCAAGAAAGCACTGTGATTGAGTAATTCTAAGTTTTTTTAAAAAATAAAGTAAAAATAATTACTTTTAATCAGAAAGCTAATTGGATTGGCATTCTATTTAAGCTTTAAAATTATTTTGTTCATTCAGTTTAGATACAGGGTAGCAAAATCATTGTATGCAGAAATCATTTTTATCTGCAAAAGAATTAGGAATAGCTTTGGTTGTTAAGCTAAATTTTAATATTTTCCCCATCTTTAAGTAATATTGCAGTCCTCAATAGCGTCTTTCATCCAGTAATCACAGAGCATTATATAAGCCTTGAAAAGCTAAGGAAGAATCATTACAGATTGGTAAACTGAGACATAAGGAATCTAAATGATTTGTTTGGGGTAGCATAGTGATATAGTGGCAGTACAGAGAGTGTAACCCAGCAGCTCTGACTCACCGGTGGTCTTGTATCCAGCAAATCACTTTTAAAGGCCTTGGAAGGGATTCAGAGAAATCAAAATCCTCTTGAGGTGTGTTCTGGTTTTCCTGAGTGAAAGGACTGTGGTGGAGTAGACTTTGAAGCTTACTGTCTGTCTTCATCTTTTGAGTTTACTTACATTTTCTCATGCCATTCCTTTACAAATGGAAAATGTTGCCAAGCGGTGGGTTGTTGCTTCTACAGAAACAGTTCAGGAGGCTTTGTCACTGTGCAGAGAGGTTAGAAACTATGTCCACTATTACATCTGTTTGTTTACTGTTAGATATCTAGGGGAAGGGTTGCCTATATAGGGAAGCGTCCAAGAAGAGCGCTGTCTTCCAGTCCTTTGTTGGCCGGATGGGAACTAGACAATAGTCGTGGCTGGATTCTGCAAGACCAGCGAATGCCCTACAAACTCAGGAAGAAAATTGACTTGAGCTCCCCTGACTGCAGCCTTTCTAAAATACACAAGGTTTCTGTGTTGCCAGTTCAATGTTCATCTTTTATTCACTTTTCTGTTCCACCTTGCTATGGATGAGAAATACAGCTTACCTCACTAAGGAAGCCAACTGGAGGCAGAATAGTTGCTGTGGCTTTTATCTAATTCTTTTTATGCTATTTGCCCTATGCCTCTGTTTTCTCTTCAACTGTGATGATTGTCTCCTGCTTAATATGAGATTTGCCGTTCAATCATCTCCAAAATCCCATCAACAGGCTGGTAAGTTGGTGGCATCCTCTCTTCATTGCTATAATTGGCCAGTAAGAACCCTATAGCTCTCAAAAATTTCTCCTTTTTACAGTAGGGTGTAAAGAGAACAGTGTTTTGCTAGTGTGAGCTGTAAACTGATATTTGCACAGTTTATTTGTGTTTACTTTGCCTTATTTTATCCTCTCAATCAGGAGCTAAGGAAATTGTGTAGCAATTGGGCTCCAAGTGAGATGAATCTAGCAGCTGGAAAACACTCCGTTCAGAGCAAAATGGATAGTGTATGTTCACAATTGCTTAAATAACGCATGTTTTAATGCAGGACTGTGTGTCGTACTCATTTTTTAATATAAAATATGCACTACAGTAGGAAAAGTCAACGTATTGGTGTTAATGGGGAATCTTTCCAAGACCTTACTTTCAAGTGGATAAAAGAGTACAAATCTGGGGTAGCCAAAGGTGAATACAAACAAATTGGCTAGTCCATTAGCATAGCTGTCCAGCTGCATCCTAGGCTCTGAGGCCGCTCCAAAACCACAAGCCCGACCGCCTCAGAAGTCTGCCAAGGAGCCAGCTGCTGCTAATAAAGCAGACTCTACAACTTGGCATCTGGGGCCTGTGATTCCCATCCAAAAGGAATTGTATGTGAAAAATATTTGAAATTTGTCTTTTTAAGTAGTGTTTTGTTTTGGAAGAAAAATGCTTTAGACTAGACTTGCAACAAGTGAAAAACTACACAAGAGTACTGTGGTTGCCATGGGAAGATAAATACTGTTCTTGTGTAAGGAGGTTGGATGTCAGAAGGAGGAGTGGTGTTCATTTTGTAACCAAGAGGCTTCTGGTTCAGCATTTCTGGGTTATTGAGTAAGAAGGAGCAAGGTATCTCATTATTCATGCTTTGCTCTCCGCACTTGCATGGGACACTGTTTCAGGCAGCTCAACGGTAGGGTCTAAGCACAAGGGTGCGTTCCTGAGACTGGCTAAGAATTAAGCATGTTAATTTCTCACTTTTAAATAATGAAAAAGGAGAAATTTCATTCATTTTTCAAAGATGAAAACAAATCCTATTAGCCAGCCATGGTAAATTAATAAGCTGCTTGGAATGATCTACAAACCAGTTCATTCACCCCACACTCCCCATTGAATAATGAAGCATGAGAATTGAAAAATGAGTTGGTTGCATTGGTTATTTGAAAAATTAACAGCAAAGCCAGCTCTGAATTCCAGCTCCCTTTTGAAGTAAAACATGTAGATTTTGCCTAACACTTCTTTTCTAGCACTGCAGGTCCTGTGCTCGGCTGTGTTGGCAAAACATCTTTCCCAGATAACTACAGCTGGTGTCAGGGTGTCTTGAGCCATTCTGGAAAGCAGTGCTCCTCATGGCTCTCGTGGCAGAGAAGTTAAGTGCTTTGCTCCCAGCCGTGGAGGGCGCCGACATCAGAACAAGGCCCAGATTTCCTGCCATTGGGTGTGCACGCAGCTCCCCAGGCAATGCCCCCCCTTCAGCATCGTCCGGGATCCTGTAGCAAGTGGTCCGTATCTGGGATCGTCATCAGGTTGCCATTCATTTCTTTCATTCCAGTTATTACATGGAGATTAACGAAGCAGACCCTTTGCTCATTCGGAGGCAAAATGCATACTTCTGCCATCAGTCATACACTCATCGGCTCAGGAAACAAGAATTCAAAGCTTTCTTCTGACCTGAAGCTTTTAGTCTGGCAACCGGCCAGAAGATGTCATCAGCCCTAGTACAGGCAATTTTGTAATCTTTCTGTGGACTGTATTCTGGGGTATTGGATATGCATGGAAATTACTGTGGGCTGCAGTGGCTGAGATTTATTAATGAAGAGCGATTGAAGTATATTAGTGCTTGCTGGTCTGAGAAGATCAGCATCCTCCAAAGTGGGGTGCGGCTGCCTCCCTGCCCACCCTTAAAGCATCTCTGTGGATGCTGCTGTGAACCTGGACATCTGTGTACGCTTACTGTCTGAGCAGCTCTTGCTTGAGACCACCTATCCCATGGCCTAATTCTCTGGGTATACCGAGGACTTTTTTTTTATCTGTGGCCTTAAAAATCAGTGTAAATGTCATTCATGTTCACTGCTAGGTTCCCTTTCAGCTGGCCAAGAGGGATAAAATGTCTTAAGCTTAAATTAGAATTAGGCCCCCAGTGCTTTACTCTGTGTGAGGATAAAGATCTTATAATAGAATGAAAATTGCTCTTTGTATTTCAAAGGTATATTTCCACTTGGTTTTTTTCTTGCTTATTAGGTTGGTGTGAGAATAGGCCATTTACTCATTATCCTCTGCTAAGACATATATAATATTAACAATTAATAATTAAAGTACATAGCACTTTATTGGCTTACAGAAAATTCTGTCCTAGCCTTACGTCATTTACATGCATTCAGTGTGTATGGTAAACTTGGAGGTGTGGGGTAAAGCAGTAAGAATGTTACCTTGACCTTTTTAATTTTTTTTTTTTTTTTTAATTTTACCTTACCAATGCTCAAAATGTGCAAGATTACCACGGGATATTTCCTGAGCTCTTGGTATACTAAAGCCAAACATTGCTACACACAGTCACATCTACCTCTGCCATGGTCCTGGAGCGCCCAGAGATTTAAATATGCTTTCAGCCAGGATGTTTTAAGATGCGCGTGTCTATGTATTTGTTGGAGGTTACTGTTGTCTGCAGTTTTACCTAGCTGTGCCATGGCTGTGGTGTGGAGCTGATTTCCAGGACGTGCACATGGCACTAGGGCTCAGTCGAGGCAGTTCCCTATGCTGGTACTCGGGGCTGCTGCTTCAGCTCTCTATTTCTGGGAATGACATTGAAGCTTGGGTGGGTGGGGATTACCCAGTGATAAAATGTGTGTGCAGAGAAATACGATCCATATGCATTAAGTGCTTTTGATTGTCAGCAAAAGTGTGTATGCAGATACTCGGGCAAGGAAGCTTACTGCCCATTCTCTTTTACTGTAGGTGAGAGCAAATATCATTACTTGCTAGCATGGCGATTGCACTGTCTATTAAACTGATTTTTCCTTTTAATGGGTCCTACTTGAGTCACATTACAACTAAGCTAGATTGCAGAGAAATTCTGATGTCCTGACACTTGATGGTGTGTTTCCACTCTCCTGGTTTAAATGGGAGAAACTGGGAAGAAGGAAGGAGAAGGCAGCAGGAAAGGCATCATTGCAAGTGTGGTGCTTTATGTATTTCATCAAAGCCTCCGAGCTTCACCTATCACTGATGCTCCGCTTAACTTCTCCAACTTTTTTTGGTTCTTCTAAGTAAAGGCACATGTTTGAAAGAGTTTAGAGCTATTCATTTTTTTGCTAGAGCTATCACAGGGGGAAAAGGATTCTCGCCCATGAGTTGGTGGGGCTCATCGAGAGGGCTTTAAACTAGGCTCGAAGGGGAAAGGGGATATAACCAGGGTCACTGGAGAGGAGCCGAGCGGTGGCAGGCCAGGGTCAGGGGTGAAATCGATAGCCTGGCTCAAGTGCATCTACGCCAATGCACGCAGCATGGGCAACAAACAGGAGGAGCTGGAAGCCATGGTGCGGCAGGATAGCTACGACTTAGTCGCCATCATGGAAGCATGGTGGGACGAGTCCCATGACTGGAGTGCTGCAGTGGAGGGCTACAAGCTCTTCAGAAGGGATACGCAAGGAAGGAGAGGCGGTGGGGTAGCCCTGTATGTTAGGGAGTGTTTTGACTGTATAGAGCTCAATAGTTGTGACGACAAAGTTGAGTGCTTGTGGGTAAGGATGAGGGGGAAGGCCAAGGAGGCAGANCCTCCCTGGAAGACAGGGACCGAGAGCAGAATAAACTCCC
>WAAD01020871.1:4587-19194 GCA_013389945.1 Fregata magnificens
AGAATTTATTTCTAAAATATTAAATCTGATTACTATTTTTTTAAAATAGTAGAAAGCTACTGTTATTTTCAAAACAGAGTCTATAGTTCATTAACATGTTCCTTGGTATGAGAAATCTCAACATTTGCCTTTTCGATGTTTCCAAATTTTTTTAAATAGTCCTTAATTTTGCTGTTCTCTGTAATTGCTGTCCATGTGCAAATTATTAATTGTCTGTTTTCTTCAAGAAGCGTGAAATCCAAACCACAAACATCGTGAAGTGATGAACAAGTGCGATTTAGTTGTAAAGATATCTGAGTGAACACACGCTTGAGTTTTTCATAAGTGCTTCCTGTTCACTGTCTCTTCCCACTCCTAAATCAGAGGCAGCCATAAATGTGCCAGTGTTGTTTTCACTTAAGGAGGAAAGTTATAACATCCTTGAGAACTTTCTGCTACCCTAATGGCTGATACCAAGAATTTTACTTTTTGTAAGAACATCCAATTCATGAAACATCTGTTTTGCAGCCTTAGTCTTTTCAGTTCCTTCCTCCCTTCATCTTAGTGTCTGGGAAAGGTCTGTTGGTAGAGTAAGGCTTTTCATTAAAATCAAGCATGAGGGAACTGTATTGTCCTCTGTGCTATCTATCCTTTATTTTGCTAAGAGAGTTCATTTTATTTTTCACTTAACATTAGCACGTAGATGGATCGGAACTGTGGTCAAAAATAGTCCCCCATTGGCTCTGAATATGGGAGTCATGAGGGAGCAATCCCAGTGGGGGCCTGTAGACTCTCCCTTTCCATATATACAAACAGGAAGGAAACCTACCCCACAGGCTGCAGAGACATGGTAGGGGATCCTCATTGTTTCCTGAAGCATGCAGATCCAAGGGAAGAGTGGCATTCTTGATACAGCACAGCCCAGTACAGGATGAAAATCCAAGATCGGGGAAAGCAGAAAACCATCGCCTAGGGGAACAAAAAGTTTCCTTCAAGCTACTGTTACAATTTTTTTTTCTTTTTTTCTAATATAAGTAAGAAATAATAAATTTAAAAGACCCTTTTATAAAATAGAAGTGAATTAGATCTTAAAAGGGAAAATTTAAAATGTGTATTGCTCTACTGCTCTATAGTCTTCATGGTTAGGAGGATACCTGCTACACAGAAGGTCCCACTGACTGGAGAACTGTATTCATGATGCTTTGTATTGCTGCTTCTCCGTTGAGAAGATGATAGTTCTTCATCCAAGGCTGGGGCAGGGGGTGGGGATGGGGACAAAAGAAAAAAAAAAAAGGCAGCAAACTTCTGTTTTACTTAG
This sequence comes from Fregata magnificens, assembly GCA_013389945.1. Lineage (NCBI taxonomy): Eukaryota > Metazoa > Chordata > Aves > Suliformes > Fregatidae > Fregata > Fregata magnificens. The sequence goes on from WAAD01020871.1 coordinate 5,885, forward strand.
GTATTTTGTGAATGAATGTCAAATAGAACCAAGTCAAAAGAAGTTTGCCTCAGGTGTATGTTCTTCTCTAACTGTGCACTTTTCCAACAAGCCATGAAGACTGGATTAGCTTTTCTTGATGGACAGGAAAAATGGTGGAGGATACAAATGAACACCACTGTTCTAACACAAGGATCAAGATAATCCTTTGTCTTGAGGCATGGGTGGATACACCCTGGAGTGAGTGAGGGGAGAATAGAAACAGAGAATAGAAAGGGCAGTTTAGAGGAAAAGAAGGGTGAAGGCAAGAAGTAGATTGATGAGGACAATTTTTTGCAAAAGAAAACATTATATATGGAAAAAAAAAAAAAAAGGAAGGAAAAAAGGAAATCTAAGATATCCCCAGAGCAAGGATGGAGAAGTATATACATGTTCACTACAAGCTTGGCCATGTTAGATCATAATATTAATTCTATTGGTTAATATATTCTAAAACAAACATGAACTCCGTGCAAACAGGAAATGTCATTTTTCCATACCAGTTGTATACAGGTGGACATTAAATAAAAGACTTATCCAAAAGCATGGGGTAAAACTACAAAGCAAAGCAACACCCTAGAAGCATTGCTACCATGTCTTTTCTTTGCCTATGTCAACTGCAAAGTCATGTTCAATATCATTTTAGTTAACTCTGCTCCCAGGCACATGTTCTAATATAACCTGTTTCTCAGAAAACAAGAGACACTAAAAGCAAAGAAGAAATAGGTGTCCTTTTTATTAGCATTTTAGCTTGGGATTTTCAAATGAGACTTAGTATATTATGGCAGCTAATCCTTTCAGGTTGCCCCATCTTAAACTTTTTAAATGTTTTCTTAATCCAACCCAAAATTTCATTCTTATGGGTGAAGGTCAACCTTGCTGAGGTACGGGGGGATCACTGTAAAGAACCAGCCATCCATTTGCCAGTCTCTGATATGCAGATTGAGCACGAGTTTTCAGCTTCTTGAAAACATTGCATCATTGTGTGCACTGGCAGCTGGTTCTCTTAAAACAAAAACAGAAGCAAGCATGCTGTTTTTTCAAATCATTTCACACAGATACCACCGCTTCAGTTCTCACTTAACAATGCCCATGTAAACAACGCTTAACAACTGGGCCCTTCTTTTAATTGACTAATTGTAGGCACTTCTATGGAAATACGTCTGAAGTGTAGTTTGTGAAACATGTTTAAAAAGTGTTTGATGTAAAATAAGCGCTAGACATTTCACAGTGCAAAAATAGTAAAAAATTTGTAGGTTACAAATCCATTCCTAAGCCTCAGCCTGTAATACTGTCTTAGTAAAGTCAATCTTTTAAGTTAAATTGCATTCTAGTGTAATAACCTTTTACAAATAAAATTATTAATACAAATGTACTGGTTAATACCTGTTAATGTAAAACATGGCACTTCTTTGTTATTTTGATTTGTTTCCATCTACAGCTAATATATAGCAATTTTGTAAAAAACACAAACAAAACCAACACGTATTAAATTTTCTATGTTTAATGTGTTTTCATTGTTTTAACAAATGCCAGCTACATAACATGTACACTGTCTAGTCCAGGCCTGTCTTTTAGGAGGTTCATCTCTCTCTGTATATATATATATTTCCCCATAAGAATACAAAATTGTTTTTGAAGTTTTTGTTGGCAAGTGGTAAATAATACACTACAGCATGGATTCAAAAGCACTTAAGTTGATGGTCTTTCAGAGATGTAAACCATTCAAATGGGACTAGTAAAATTGTGGTGTAATTGCAGCCATTTGTTTAAAATTTGTACATTACTAACTTTACTAATTTTTGAGCAAAATAATTATGTTAAGTACTTAACATTTTCTATTACAGATGATCTTGCATACTAATATTATGGAGATCTCAACAGTAAAGGAACATATTTAATTGGACTGCTGCTTTTAAACTGTTTGAAGAAGCGAAGGGAAAGAAAGTTCATCTTAAAAAGTCTGTACATGGAAATAATTTTAAGCTTCATGAACTACACATTTCCTTCATTTCCTTTTTTTTAAACAAGTTGTAACATCAAAGATGCCAAAGGGTAATATAAGCTACAATAATATTCAACAGAACTTAACCTAGACCTTATGTTGTAATAATTTATTCAAATTAACTGTATTCTTCTGTATTTATATTTTCGGTATTTATTATGAATGATATGGAATTTGATGTATTTATTGTGGCTTATTACTGCAGTGTATATATTACAAAAAATGAGCATTTTTAAGTCTTAACATTAGGGTTTTTGTTAATTAGTGGCACTTGTATCAGCTGTATTTTTATTATATATTGTACAATATATATTGTCCATTTGTTTGCAATGAAGTAAAACAGGTTTCTACGTTACATCATGGCTGCCAGTGCATTGTGCATCTTATTTCTACTATGCAGTCACTAGACATTTCTCTCTCATCTAACAGAGCCAGAATTAGTACTGCACCTCCTCCCTCAGACCTGGAGAACCTCTAAAGATGCTCTGTGAAATTTCAAGCATTTCTCCCATTCCTCATAGTCTGATAGTGTAAGGAGAAATGGTTTCGGTTTGGTGTGTGTTTCTTTTAATTTAATCAGCATATAAATATTTAAGAAATGAACAGAAATGCCTTGTTAGGTGTATCTGTTTGCCCTTTAATGATACTACTGCCTACACTTTCCTTTGGCCAATGGAATAAACTACATGATTCATCTGCACCCATCATGGTGAATTTAATAATTTTGGTTATAAGCTAATGAATCATTTTCAACAGTTGTTGAAAAAAATTTTGCAACAGCTCTCTCTGGTGGACAATTTGCAGTAATTTTGTACAACAAATCATTTCAATGGCTACGATGGCATATAAAGCATACTGTTAAATTTCAGGACAACTGCTTAATTATTTTGAAAACTGCTGATCAACATTGCTACATTATGAAACTAACAATTGCAGATCTCTGCCATATTTTTATTCTGATTTTTATTAAAATTGAGCTGTACATTTGTAAAAGATAAGTTGTCCTTAAGTGTGCATTAATGACAAATTACATATGGCTAAATTATTTGTAGTTACAAAAACTGATAAAGATCAGATGTTGTTCTCTAGGTTATTGAAAAAAAAGTTCTCACAGGATTTAATATAGCATTTGGTTTTAATTTGTTAGGAGTTACACAGAATGGAATAGATGAACATCCACTATCAGACTGCTTTTTGCATGGCCATAAATGACGGTTAACAGTGCTGCTCCAGTGCTTACTAAGCCACACTGACACAAAAAAATTTTGTAAAACAACTTTAAACACTAGTGTTCTAATTCAAGACATCAGGATGCCAGTTCAGAAGTAAGAAGACTTGACACTAAGAGTCAGTTTTAAGTTGATCTATTAATAGTACTCACGTAATTCTGTACTCACACTAGTGTAAATCAGCAATTGCTCCTGAGGGTGATGAAACAAAATCCTGAGGTATCGTGAGCTGGTGAAGTCCCACTGCAGTTAATGGTGTCATAACCAGGTAGAGCCACGAAGGACCAGTGGGGCCTCTTGTTCAGGGGCAGGAGCTGCCCAGAGCCACAGGCCCTGATGTCCCAGGGCATTTAGGACCTGCTTTGTCCTGCTGGGAGTAAGGCCTTGCCTGAAATCGAGCCTTCTTCAGCACCTGTGATTACTTTCCTGTATGTATAAGAGAGCATGGTGAGATGGAGGTTAACACTGATGCTAGCTTTTCTGGCAACCTTCAGTAGTTTACATAGCCATCTGATTGATTGATGTACCAATTTTTTACATGCTGTATATGTAATAGTATTTCCTTTTTTCCCCTTCATGGGAGAAGAGCATAATACCATTGCTAAAAGTGCTGCAAATTAAAAAGAGGCAGTAAAAGAGCCAGAGAACCCCCTAGCAACAAACTGATTTTCAGCATGCCACTTATGTGAATGTTAACGACATCCAGAAGAGCTGTAGATAATGTGAGGCACTTGAAGATGTTTTAGTTCCTTTTTAGACATGTAATCCAGCATTTTAAAAAAAAATTCTTCCGTTTGATTTATTAGCTTAGAGGAGAGTAAAGGCTTATGATTTATGTGTTTCAGTGTGTACTATGACCGTGATGTCTGCAGGACAAATGAAGATATTTGCTGAAGGAACAAAGCTAAATATTTTCAATAGACATTTCAGCAGAAATTTCCTGCTAACGAGAGAGAAAGGCGTTCTGGAAGGAGGTTGACATGATACAAAGCGGAGTGTAGCCCAAGGGAAAGTTCAGCTGATTTTAAAGCTGGTTGAGGTATGGTGATAGAGCACCCTGGACTACTTTCACTATAAATGAATTATTTCTCTATTATGTAATTACTAAAGAGTGTTTTGGATTATGCAACAAATATTTCTTGGTTTCTGATACTAAAATGGGATTTAGCTTGCACGAACTTTTGTTTGTATGGCTTAGTTTTTTATGCACACCACAAAATGCACTATGTAGGCAGACTGCAGAAACCATTTTTACTTCTGCATTTGTGTTTAACTGGTTTGAGTGCTACAAGCTGTGGATAATGGCAAACCAGCCTTTGCGGAAGAGATCTTCTACTTACTTACACTGGAAATCACCATGCAAAAAGCATTTTGAGATCTATTTCTTCTAGCATTTCCCTTGAGCTTTTGACTCTAGTTCCAAACAAGTATTTGAAATGCACACTGGAGCCTCACATTACCTTTTTGGCCACACGTCTGCCTCTTCCTTTGCTTTCACATCAAAGGCACCAGCTGCCCCTCATCTCACTTGGCCTTTGCATGGCTCCATTCTTCCCCAAGCCCCATCTTTCTTGCACCAAGTTGCTGCCAACAATTAGGGCTGCTTCTGCTTTAGCTCATGGCAGAGCTAAAGCAGAAGCCCAGCTTTTAGGCAGGCCCAGCCAACCCACAGAAACCAGTTTTTGTTCCACAGCCAGCAAAAACATTGCAAGTCTACTCTTTAACCACAGGCCTTGAATAAGTCAATAGGTGGCCTTCAGATCTTAATTTCCAGTTATCTAGACAGGGAGGTAGCAGCCATGATTTGCCCTGAACTCACTAGCTTTCTCTTTCCCTTATTCATTTTTCCTCTCTTGTTACACATTCCAGTCCCTTTTGAAAATGTACACAAGAGCTCTTGGATTAACAGTCAGGCCTCAAGTTGCGTCAGGGGAGGTTTAGATTGGACATGAGGAAGAATTTCTTTACTGAAAGAGTGGTTAGGCATTGGAAGAGGCTGCCCTGAGAGGTGGTGGAGTCATCAACCCTGGAGGCATTCAAAAAAGGTGTAGACGTGGCACTCCAGGGCCTAGTTTAGGAGTCATGGTGGTGTTAGTTGATGGTTGGACTTGATGATCTTAGAGGTCTTTTCCAACCTGAATGATTCTATGATTCTATGATTCAGTGAATGTTTCCTGGTCCTAGAGTAGCACAGTTCAACATTTTAGGTAAGTGTGCTGTGTCATTGTGAACTGCTGTCCCCTGTTAAATTACAAATCTTATTATCTCATAGAAATCATTTAATTTCAAAGCAAAGGTTAATACTAAAACAAAGATTTTTATTTAGGTGCAAGGTAATCTATGTGGACAAATGTTATTTTACTGAATGGCCTTTAGAAGCAATTATACCACCACCAAGTGACAAAAACATATATAATTGTCTTCCTTGGCAACAGACCCAGTAGCTAGCAGCATGTCAACTGACCAGTTATCAGTCACAAGGCATGCAATAATTTCTCTGACAGCATACCCATTGTCAACCACTTATCTTTTTCCTGACAGCACTGCATGTTTGAAGTATAGAAGGTTTAGCCAAATGGAGAGGAAAGCATCTAGACTTCTCACACTTATATAATCTAGGAGGCACTGAGGCACTCCAAAAGAATCACTAATTCAGTGAACTTTGGTGAAAGTGATCATTAAGAAACCTCAGCAGCACTTTATGATTCTAACCTTAGAGCTCTTCCTTAAAGTGCCCATATATATTTACTGTGTGAATGCCATTTCTGACAATATGCTTCCCACCACAGATTCCAGATTCCTTGCTTCTTCACTTTTCCATCTTTTCCTCAAACTCTCACTGCCCTTCACTTGTACTGCTGTCCCACACTCACTCCTAGAGGAACCTTTCCCCTACTCTCCTTGCTTTTCCTCCCACATCTCTTCTTTCTCCCTAGCCTCCCATAGTCACTTTTCCAAGTCCACTCAGTCCCTGACTTAACCACCCAGCTTTCTGCCTTTGTCACTGCTTTCCAACGTTATGTTCCTGTCCTTCAGGCTCCTCGGTTTTTCCTTCCATCAGATGGGCAGAAGTCCCCTTTTTCTCAAGATTTGAATGTGCCAAAAAATTCTCTTCCTTATACACAAGTTAACACCTGCTAGGTGTAACCTACCTTTCTTCTGCAGCTGTCCTCACCAGCCATTTGCACACAGCACAGACTGTTTATATTCCATCATACAAGTTACTATGTTATTTTCACTTTAGTCATTTACTAGTTTGAAATGTTTCTCCATCTCCTACACATTCCCCAGGACTTACTGCTAGTTGCAGTGGTTTCAGGCCTCAGTCATACTGACTGAACCTGGATAGAAATTTGACTACATATAGCTGTAGCACTGCTAAGTTTCACAAACCACAAATTCACCAAAGTAGATCATTCTTTCTGCAACTGCATTGCCAAGACATTACCAACCATACTACTGGTTGATACTGGACTATTACACATTGGGCTGTATATCTCATACTGCATTTCAGAGTGCTAGAAACTTCCACCTTGCTGCTTATTTTGAGCCAAAAAAAAGAGCTAAGAAAAGAAGGGAAACAAAACTGGTGATAACAGAAGACTGGGGAGGACAGCTCCCCCAAGTTCCCACTTCAGGACCTGAGTTTTCTTCCACTTAGCTTCTGTCCTCCCCCTAAGCCTCTTTCCTGGACAAATTCTGTTCTCTTTGCTGTTATCCTTTCAGTCACCCAATCCTTCATACTATTGCAGGCATTCCCTTCTTATACCAGACATTACCATATGTATTTCTCCTTCATGAACCCAAGCATCAGATATTCCTTCCTGGAAGTTCAACAGCTACTAACTTTATCCACAATATTTAACATGTTACTGGCAAGACAGGATTTACCTTTGGCTGTCTTTACAGCCTAGTAATATTAGGTTCAAAATTATAACTTAGTACATAAAGTATTCCATTCTGTAGGCTTGGAAAAAATACAATAATCACAATTGATTAAGAAGCTGTGAAAATGTTTAGCCTTATCTCGACACGATAGCTGGAGTTGGTCAACAACGACAGAGAGAAAGAATAATGATTTGTTAAAACCAAAGCATTTTTACAGAAATTGCACTGGCTTCAGAGAACATCCAGTGAAACATCAGTAGAAAGAACCAGTGTTTCTTGCTAATTCAGCATATATGTTTATTAGCGAGTTTTTTTAAGATCTGCAGAGCAATCCCATTAACTACGCTAACTAGGGAGAGAGGTCCTCATAGCTTCCACCACTTCAGTGGGTGGTCTCAAAGGATCCAGACCGCCTACAAATGCAAAAATCAGGTCAAGGAACCCTGGGGAACCAGAAACAGAGCAGATGCCTGATTGACTCCAGTTAAGAAAAAAAATGGTTTCAAAAATAAAAATGGGCATTTCCAGCAGAAGTTTTATGAAAGACATTCAGAAAAGCAATGTCATGAGAAAGTAAATTCTAACAAGCCAAAAACCTCAGAGTGTCACATATGTATTAACCTATGGCTGTTGAGTCCTGCAAACCCTGTCTGGCTGTCTTACCTTCCATAGGCTCCTATTTTTGCCAAAAAAAAAAAAAAATAATGCACTTAAGCCTTTGAAATTATGCTACTGTATATGTCCAGTGGCACCAACATTCTGGCTGACTTCCTGAACAGAGGTAAGGAGAAAACAGATATTGAGAATCTAAAAATCATTTTATCTTTGCATTTAAACTGACATAAGCCAGCTTGAAAACCATCCTTCTAATAGCAGTGGCTTCCTTTTGCCTCGAAATAGGTGGATGATTAAGACTGCTCATGGTAAAGAGAAGGCAGAGACAGTGATGTCCACTTAAAAGTTGGGAGGTTAAAGGGACTGTCAGAAGGGAGGAAAACATAGTTAGTGGGATAGTCACATTCAAAAGAGGAACTACTTCATTCTCATCTTTCACTACATACTTTGGAGCAGTCTAACAGTAACAACATACTACTAGCAGCAGTTTGTATTGCTGCTTTTGAGTTGTGCTGAGTCAACATATTACAGTCCAGAATTCAGCCATTAATGGAGACAGTTCTCCAGCTACCATATTACTTTGATCTGATAACTAGTTCCACCTGAAAGACTGATCAGAATGGATTTCATATTCCCAAGATGATGTCTAACCTGCCTCAGTCAGGTAGGCCACATCATGCTGGCTCAGCCATCAGTTGGTATCTTCCACAATTAGTCAGTCTTATCTTAGGACAAGCCAGTCCAACTGAACTGAGAATAAAATTTCACGTACAATATCTGCAAACATAATATTTTAGGGTGGCATATTTGTTTTGAGGTCATTATCCCTAGGAAATTCTCCACTCTTAGTGAAAAGCTTTCCTCGTGCTTTGTGCACTCTAGCACAATGCACCATGAGAAATACACCACGGAGAAAGCACAGGAATTTTAAAAAAATAAACTGTAACAACTAGCCATTTTAATGTGCATCATTTAAGTATAATATAATGAAGTATTATACAATAATTATTATTAAATGAAGTGTGTGTAAAGTAGATCAAATATGTATCTAAAAAGGGAAGCCAAGATACATAGTTTTAGTAATAAAGTGNTTTTGGTATTGCCCTGAGCTCTGTAACCCAGAGAGAAGAAAAATAATGATAGGACATGCAAGCCATATATTAAAATGAAAAATGAGAAAAGAGGAAACTAAATTAGGAACAGAAGAAAAAACCCTACAAAATTAAAATATTAAGTGAAAAAGGGTACTATTTGAAATGTCTATCTTTGAGATTAATTTTTTGTAGAGTTGCTGGCTTTAGAAGTAAATGCCACTTTAGCAACATAAACATTATTCATTAAACAGTTCTTATTCCTTACCACAAGCTTTTTTATTCCTGAAACTTCTCTATCCTATGTAACAGATGCAGTACCTGTCAGAAAATACAGCATTTCTACTTTTTATTTTGCACAAAGAGCTGAATTGTCATTTCTTAGCTTTTCAGTGTGTGAATATAATGTTGATGTGATTCTAAACAACTTTTAAATGCAATTTCCAATCATAAAATCCATCAACCAGAACCTCCATCATGTAAAACTATTTCATGAGGCTTACATAGAAATATGACATTCACTTTTTAGGGGATTTTACTTTTGCTTGCTGAGCCTGGGAACACCAGCGTGTAATTTTAGCGTCTGTGTGGAATGCTGTGCAGTTTTAAATCATTGTATCCATTCCCCCCAAAAAATGAAGGGCACCCAGTCTAGACAGTGATATTTCCAACACAGCTCTTTCCCCATCCATCTAGCTCCTTCCTATTCTGATTTTCTTTTCCTCTTCTAGTTTCCAACCCTTTGATAATGCTTGACTTTTGAAAGGTTTTTTGGTCCTTTAAAAACCATGATAACCTTGTATTAATTTCTCCCTCAGACTGGGGAGAAACTGACCAAGACATGCTAAAGTTATTATTGCTACCCCTTATAAAATATAAATTCAAGCTAATGTTTACATTATAAAGGACAGAATCAGATATTGTAGATTTAACTTTAAAAATATGCTTTTCAAAAACGTTTAAGAGGGCAACCTAAAGTGAAGAGTTAATGTTTATAATGCAGCACAGCTTTTTAATAAAAATCTATGATTTTTTTTTTTAACATCATAATATTAAACTACTATTTGAAATGTTATTGTTCTATTGACACAAGTGCAGTTTTAGACAGTACATTTTAGCAATGAAATCCCTACTTGAAGAATTCAGGAGGTACATTATAATACAGAAAAGAAAAGATTACATGTCCCTTCCTTGGAATGTTTGATAGAAAGTGTAACCCTAAAGGAGATCCGTACACAAGAAGCTCAAAGGACTGGCTATAGTTCTGACAACTCAGCCACTGAAATGAAGCCCCCTACATCTCAATCTAATATTATAATCTTGATCAGATGCATAAGATTATAAGACTCATTCCCAAAATGTGGGAGATTATTCTTTAAAAGGAAGTAGTGTCCACAAGTTCCTTCAGTTTCATGTATTTCTCAGTAATTCAACATATTTAAAGAAATGTATACAGCAAAACATAATGTACACAAAAGTTAGTATTGCACTGTAGAATGTACCATAATTACTCCACAGAATCATGCTGGAGGAATAAGTTATACCAAGGAGAACATCTGCTTCTGCTCTCTAAAAAAACCCTGCAAAATCATTTACTCTTCAGGAAAAATTGAAGACTGATGCTAGAAAAGCAGAGAGAAGATGCACAATAACTAATACTTGAAATGCTTGCAATTTTTCTTATCACTTTTGAAAAAGGAATCTTTAAAAAATGTAATTAGTTAAAAAAATATTTTCTAAACCTCCAATCATATTTACAGATGTCCTATTGCTCTTCTAAAATTGTATGATATCTATATATCTATATACACACACACACGTATGCATATTTGGAAGTGCAATACTCAGTGTAGACACAGAAGTTAATTTCAGATCTTTGAACAGAATAGAACAAAAAGAGTCACTTAATGTCTTCCTCGGTTTATAGATCTGCCTCCCTCTTTTTCTGGCAGGTAGTAGGGAGTCCAAGTAAGACTGAATTGCTATTGGACTAAGTACTGCAAACATACAGACTAAAATATCACTCATAGTTTAAAGAACAGATAGTAAACATATATATATATAAAAAAAAATATTAGAGTGCTTTGCAATAGTAGCAATGGTTAAAAAGCCTATGTTCAAGTATCTTATGAATTTTGGGCTATTGACCTATGTTAGGCCAGAAAAGAAGTCTCAAAAAATGAAAGGAGAATATTAAAGACAATTTTAAATCACAGAATAAATTTTCCCCTTCCACAGCTAGAACTGAACACAAATTATAATAACTAGGTGACCTGCTATACCTCATCTTCATAGAAAACAGAGTGACAAGTACATATATTGCTATATTTGCTATAATATGGTCTTAGATTACCAACTAGAAAAACAAAAAAGACAGAGTGGAGCTCCTCTAGCACTGAACTCAAGCTCGTGAAGAGATTCCTACCTCCAAGTGCAACAAAACCCTTGTTTCCTTGCAATTCAAATTCTATGCAAGTTTTGAATGTTACTTCTAAAAAGAAAAACTGGTAATAAGTAGATTATTGATGTTGCTTACAGGCAAATTCCAATCTGACAAGTTTGTAAGAGAAACAGGTTGCATGAAGAAATTACCCTTTAGTGGTATTAAAAATAATATCATGCATTTGCTGTATAACACAAACTAGGAACTAAGAACTCAATTCCTTTTAAACAGTTATGCTAAATATCTTTTCTTCTAGAACAGGTTCCTTGAACACTCAGTTTCCATTTCATACCTGGAGGTCAACACAGCACAGCTGCTATGTAATCTCCCATTCTTTATTCATGTTTGTTGAACAATTTTCTCATCGACCTGCATCCTATTTTTCCTTAACTCTTCCAGTTTGTCAAGAACATTTGTTGCCCTTCCGATAGTGGTTTGATCTCTGAAATTAATAAGAATACTTTGTATTCCATTCCTGAATTATGGAAATATTTATCAGAGGGCACAGGCAGATCTTGGTGCAATGCTATTCAGTACAGCCTTCCAGTTTCACAGTGGCATTAATAACCCTTCCCAGTACAGTCTTTTCACCAATTTATGTCCACACTGTAGCAAGTTATTTTAAGTCATATAGGTTTAACTTCATAGGATATTCTCACAGGTGTCACCAAAAGCCTTACAGAAGCCAAGACATGACTCAAAGGCATGATTATCAAGCCAGAAAGTGAAATTAGCTTAAGTTAATGCTTCTGACAAATTCTGGCTGGTCTTGCTTATTCACTTGTCTTTTAGATAACTTAGAACTACTGAAAAGATTTCTTCTTGCTTTTCTTCAGAAGCTGAACTCATTAGTCGGACGCTGTTAAATTAACCAAAGATAGGCTCCCTCCCCCATTAGAAATAAAAAAACCCTCACATCATCCATCCATCCATCCATCCGACTCTACAGATAAATTAGCATTTATCTGTAATGATATTATTTAGTTACCAGGACAAAAGGACAAATTTAATGTAAGTGTATTTTGTCCTATTCAACCTTTAATACCAACCCCTTCAAATTTGTTCTCAGCTTTGTATTTGATCATGCAGCCAAATACTTTTCTTTGTCTTCACTTTAAAAATTTGAATTTTCTTTCCTTTTGGCAGCCATGACTTTTTCCTTAATCTCCCTCCTCTTACAAGTACAGTACTTAAAGGAAATACTAAGCATTTCCTAAAATACTAAATGTTTCTAGCTGCATCTAACTAGGCCTGATCTTATTGCTCAACTTTCCACTGTTATTTTTCATATATTTTGTGTACATTGAAAAATAATAAGAAAATGTATACTTTCTTCCATTTGAATAGATACCATAGATGTTCAACACAATTCTTTCGACAAGCTGCAAAGTCTAAGTACCTTTTTACCTTTGATGTTTCCCATCCCTACTTAATAACACTGGCACTTCTAGACAACAGTAAGTCTTTTCCTTGTCTTTATTCTGCTGCGTCCTTCCCTTCCTAGAAGTTTGTTATTTTAATTTCATAGCCATTTTCCTCCCATATCATAACACATGCAAATTTAAAGTTATTTTTAAACCTCCATAATTTGCATAAACCAATTAAGTCTTCTCCAAATTAGAATATAAAATTTTATTATGAAATAGAGTTTACCTTATTAAAGTGCAATTTTATGTGACCTCAGATGCTTTAAGGGTGGGATGGTCATTTATCTCATATTCATACCCTGAAGTAGTCATTTTCAAGTAAGCATACATCGCTGTTCCTGAAGAGGACCTTTCTTGTGCAGAAGAGCTACCTTCATTAAAGAAGGCCTGAAATAATCGCAGGCAGAAAACGGGCATGATTGGTGATTGCAATGGAAGACTAACGAGTGTGTTTAATGACTGTGCGTCCAGTAAAATAACCAAAGAAAAAGCCAACCGTATCCTGGGCTGCATAAAGAAGCGTGGCCAGAAGGTTGAGAGAGGTGATTCTGTTCCTCTACTCCACTCTGGTGAGACTCCACCTGGAGTACTGCG
>WAAD01020889.1:0-25420 GCA_013389945.1 Fregata magnificens
CAACAAAGGCATTAGGAAGACTCTCACTGACATCAATGAGAATCTGGGTAAAGGCCTAACGGACTAAAACATGACTCTGCCATAACTAAAAGCATCCTCTCAGAAGACCCTGGCAGATCTCAGCTCCCATTGTCTGTTGTCTCTCACAGAGGGTATTACTCTACACAAAAAAAATCAAATTATTAAAGACAAGATTTATCTGACAAATCATAGAGGATTTTTCTCAGATTGTTGTTGACTTTTAGGAAGGAAATGTTCTCCTTTTGCTTTTCTACTTTTTAAACCATTCTCGTAACTTACTTTAAAGAAATAAATTAGATGTGAAAGTTCCCAATCTTCCTTCAAAAAGAAACCAGATATTCTCATGCCTACTAAAAATAAGCTGAAAGCTAGTCATACGAAAATAAAAGATTTCATGGGAGAAAGTTCTGTTTTCCGCATACATTTAATTTCTTCTTCAGTTTAAAAAGCAAAAAACCCAACCCTCTCCTACTCAGATAATAAGGGTTTAAACCCTTAAAACCAGAAACAGGGAGGTTTATCTTGAAGTTTACCACCTTGTTTTGGCAATAGAAGAACATTTGATATTTGTCTATGGCATCCGAATGAGAATAGAGTTGAAGATAAGATCACCTTGTTGCCTTTTCGAGTACTCCATCTTAACAACACAAAGGAGACTAAGGAAACATTTTAAACATTTTGTCCCATAGAATGACCCCAAATTCTCATTTAAAGAGGACAAAACCCTAACCAAACCACCAGCTAGAGAGATCAAAAGTTAAAAAATATCAAGCGAGGCATTAAAGCACCACAGGTGACCATATGTTAAACAAACAATTTACACTTCGAATGAATGAAAACAAATGTCCTAGTATTTATGTGGACTGAACTAAATAACTGCTGTTCTTTAGAGACTCTAAAATTCTTACCGTAATGTTGTAAAATTAACAGCACTTTTCACTTGATTATCAGTGTAAAAATTGGGCTAATTCTGCTTTCACTACAGTTTCGCAATGATAGAAATGATACTGAAATGCGAATGTCCTATATATCTACCCCAGCCAAGCACAGCACAGAAGAACCTTCACAGGGAAGTTAACAGATTTGAGTCAAAGTGGGTTTGGCTGCATGGATTGAGCAGAAACCGCAGCGTAAGGAACAAACACAAACATGCACACACCTATTTTCCCTACTGAAATATTCCAAGTAAACAGGCTGATGGCCTCAAGACAGTTGGAAAATGCCCACAGCATTGTAAACTCACTATTAATGCACAGTGCTTTCCCAGGGTTGAACACCGTGGAGCGTGGAAGCTGAAGGATCAAATTCTGATGTAGACCTTTTTCCACAACCCTGGGAAGAGTCCCAGAGAAACCCTGTCACGTAGGGCAAACAAGTTATTACCCACAGCCAGAGGTGTAACAATAGCTGTTTACAGTATTGCACTGACCAGGACTTCCAGAGCTAAACAACTCTGTATCTAGGATCTACACAAACAGTACAAAAAGGATCAGGGCCTGAAGAACCTTCTAATGCAAACAATACCTTGGTAAGCCAAAAATTCTTACAAGTAGCAAAGTACTGACTGTCAAATGCTGGAAGAGAAAAAAGTCATATGGCTCTCAAGCCATATGTGTACACATACAGTGTATACAGCAAGTGGAATGCAATGTTAACTTTATATATGTTCAGCTACTAAACCAAAGAGACATTACGTCTCCCTCCAGAGATGGTGGGGGGGGGGGAACAACCCATTAACCTGTGAAACTAAATCATGAATTAAGCAATAAAGTAGTTCAAGATCCTGCTACAGTTCTGTACCTTGAATTCTGATCTTTGGGTGCTACTTAAACTTCAAAAGCAAGGGGAGTTGGAAGGAGGGACTGGGGAGAAATCAGGCCTTTGACACCACTGCTACATGAAACCTCCAGCTAGTCTCTCCTGCAGGGGGGAATCTGGTTGCTATGGGGTGGTGTGCCACAGTGATCTACTCGGAGACTGAAATTTTACCAGCTTAGTGCCTGAAAAATCTTTTCCAGTTCTCTCCATTCAAAATTAACTGCTCTCATTAGGAGTGTAATTATTATGACTTTGAGGAACCTGTTTTTTGAAGAGTTAGGCATCCACACAATCTTTTCAGAAAAAGATCTGTAAGCAAACATGAGCTGTTGTATGAAGCTAAGCTACATCTGCAGCAATAGCAGACTGTTACAGGCAGCAAGCCACACTGTGCCTTGAGTTTTATGCATCATCTGAGGGAGCCTGGATTTAAGGGTGCTGTTCTACTATAGTGACCACTAAGGACACAAAGATTCACGACCTACAGTACCACAGTGGAACACACTGCAAAAAAAATACCAGCTAAAAATAGATTCCCTGTCCCAGACAATTTACAGTCTAAATATATACATCTGAAGAAATGTCCATATAAATATAGACAGACAAGGAAGCACAAAAAATGGTAAGGCACTGCTTAGCGAACATGGTAACACTGGTCTTAACACAACAATGATCCAATCTTTCAAGAATGTAGGAAGACCTTAGGCTAGGGCTCAGGGGCCTTGGTTTTAAGCAGGTGTTGATCTCTGATACATTGATTGCCTAATATGAACATTAACAACAGAGGAAAGGTGGGTGAGAAAGGAAGCATCAGCAGCCTTTCCCATTCTCAATTCTCTTTCACTACTGCCAACACATTCTGTCCTCAGAAATTATCCTGTACGGAATCCATAAAATTTCAGCTCCTTGCATCTGTGTTCACTGGCTCATGTCATCTGCCATTACCTTTTAACGACCTGGATACTGCTGAGCCGTGTCTGCTTCAGTCAGCTGTACCCACAGCTGAAAGGATGCAGTAGTGCTGCTTGCAAAAGAACAGATGCTGCAGTTCCAGCATTGTTCAGCGTCCTTTGTTAAGTATTATTGCTTTCTTTTTCTCTTTTTTATTAACTGTCATCTGAAAATCTATGTTACTATTCCCTGTGCTATTATCAAGTCGTGGATAGACTGTGCCAGACTTGCAGGAAAAACACAACCTCCAAGTTGCAGTAACGATCACAATATTGTATTAATTTTTTCTAGCAACAGGAAGTGAGGAACTTTGGAAGATCTCAGTATTTTCTATGCAGTAAAATATCCCTCACGATTTCCCTCTGAAACAGGTAGCAGTGTATCAGCTTTAGGGACAGAGAAACAGAGCAATTCAACACCAGGCAGGAAGCCTGCATCAGAGTTGGGAACAGAACCCAGGTTTCCTGGCTCCTTGTTCTTAACAAGAACATCTTCCCGTTCCCAAATGATAACACAAGGGTGATAAAGAATATGAGGACCAGTTTATCATCTATTTACTGAGGAGCAAACCCAGAATCTGATGGTATGAACCTCTTGCATTGTAAATCAAGACCGAGTACACTGCAGTCAAGGGTAAGTGCATAGAGAATCAAGCCTAAAATACCCACAAACATATTTTCAAATGTAAAGCCAGATATTTTGTGCTACTACAGTTAAAAAATTCTAGCTTGAAGCAATGTGTTCTTCTTTCAAAACAGGTAAAACAAGAACAAGAGAGAAGTACCGAGTGGTTTACACAGATCATCAGAGATTAGAATTAGAGAAGGAATTTCATTACAACAGATACATTACAATCAGGAGGAAGTCTGAACTTGCTGCAAACCTAAGACTTTCCGAGAGACAGGTAGAGTATGGATCACCCATTCAGGATTTCCTTTGAATTTATTATTGCTGATGAGGACATAAACACACTGGTTAAGAACACAAACATGCTGATGCCTCTAGTAACCAAACAATGTGACTGGGTTCCCTTTGCAGCGTAGGAACTCAAAACCATCCGCTGAATGGCCTGACAGCCCTGTTTGCACTCATTTCTAAATATCCCATCAGCACTACTTCACCTCTCATAATGACATCAGAGAGCTGTACACCAACACAGAAAAAGCAAACACCAGTCTTACATACAGTGCTGTTCTGAGCAACAAGAATTTAAAAATAACAAAATCCTGCCCAGATTTCTCTCTGTTTTACTGGGGTAGTGGTAGCAGGGAGAAATTTTTGCTGAAATTTCTAAAGCAGAAGTCCTGGTTCTGCTGAAGTCAATGGGAATTCTATAACCAATTTCAACAAGGTCAGTCTTAGCAGAGAATGGAAGTGATGAGCTCAAGTATGTTCAGGACACGTGCAGGTATTTGTTTCTTTGGCTGCCTTTTAGCTTTTGTTAAAGATATCCTACATACTTGCTACTCCTTTCTCCTGCCCCTATTTCCTCCCACCTCCTCCAAATTCCACTTCCGTTCCCACAACGCTAATCAAAACACAATCCTTTCTGGCCAAAAGTTATATACAATTTGCTCTCGAACCACTCTGTGCTGCGTTCTTCAATCATGCAATTGCAATGCCTGTGCCACCCCCTACCAAAGCAAAGCAGGTACCTGTCCTCTGGCTCTCAAGCACTTCAGCTCGCTCATGCAAACAACTGAGATAAGGTGCCAAGCTAGATCTCCCACAACGACACTCGCAACCTGGGCTGAGCGTATGTTTGGTTCCATTTTATTTGGGAGTTTCTCGACGCAGTACACTGAAGTATACAGCTTAACAGAAAATTAAAGCTTTACCGAAGGATCTCCCTGAATAGATTTCAGGGCACAATATGCTCATTTGCTGCCTTTTCTATTTGCAAACCATCACAGCACTGTTTTCTCAGTCACTTTTTATTCAGTATCATTCCTTGAAGATCATGCCTGATTCACCATTGTTTTATGGGCTCTACTGAGCAGGGATAGTCCAAAATCCACCTAGTTGTAGCACTGTTCATCCAACTTGAACTTGTCTCACACAGCACACACTGAAAGAGCTTACAGAAATGGAGAAGCAAATACTCATTTTGCAAATATTTCTCAATCTTCTGCTGAATGCGAGTATTTAATTATTGAAAATTAAAATTATTTCAACCGGGTATAAAAAATACACTATGTGTCTTTTTGCTGACTTCATTATGCTGAATTTAAAAATTATGACCCTGCTTCCGTAAATGACCAACAATATTTACTTGAAACTTCCTAGCTCAGTGATAATTCCCAATAAGCCTTTTTGTTAGTATATTTGAAGTGGTGATACAAAAAAGACATGATACATTTCTTTGACATATATTGGGGAAACATGGCAACAGTTTTTGCAATATTTGCTCTTCTTCATCATCAATATATGTCATGAACGAAATTAATTCCAGTGCATAAAGCCTACATCTCTGAAGTGACTTTTGAAAATGTAAGATCAAGAAATACCTGATCTATACTCCCACTACTACCCTTTCATACAAATTAAACAACCCCTTCATACGAATCTGACTGAACACATGCTGTCCCATCCCGAGTTCCACTGCACTCAGCCTAAAACCTGAAATGATTTTCTGGAAAAGCTTTTTTCCTGGCTATGCCAAAATCCCATCCAGGACATTGGAAGCAATATTTCAAGACAAAAGGACAAAGAACAATTGTTTAAACAAGGAAGGAAAGATGTAATATCTAACAACAACAACAACAAAAAAAAGGCAAAACAAAGCATTGCTAATATAGGAAGGATACAGAAATATAGGAGATGACAAGGACGAGAAAGAAGAGAGAAGATTAGACTTCAGGGGAAGAGTTACTTGCACAACAACCGAACAGTGGGAAAAAAAAATACTGAAAGGAAGGAGGGCAACAGGTGAAGAACAAGTCAGACATATGCAACCGACCACGTTAGCTTTTAGTCTAACATTACAGATCTGTATTTAGTTGTAGTTATTTGGTAATTGGCATATGACCTTGAACTGCCTACTAAAATTCTCACTGGATCACTGCTGCAGATCTGCATCCCTAGTTTAATAACAAACCAGAACAAAAACCTAAATTCAAAGGCAGGTAAGAACACTGAAGCCAGAGGGTAATTCTGAAACAGATGGTAGTTTGGTTTTCAGACTGTTTTATCTTTTCATGCATTTTGGCAAATGCATGAGTGAAACTAGATTACCTCAGCACAATCAGAATGCAAGAGAGCTGAGAGTATTTGACAGTGGTTTAATGGAACATAATTTGGTACTGAAATGACATTCCAGAAACTAAGAGAACAAAATGAACTGCCAAATGTCTCAGATGATAGCCTGGGACTTAAGAGACCTAGTTCAAATTTCCACAAACTTTGTGTATCTGAATTCTTCAATTGTAAAATGGGAATAATGATGCCTCAAGGATAAGTACACTGAGACTGTCACAGAGACTCCTTAAGATGTTTCATGGGACTTCATCACTGCTTTTTTTTTAAAACACAACCTAATAGCCACAGATGTTATCACCTCTTACTGTTCTACCTCCTTTCTGATCATCATTCTCTTTCCCTTTCTAGCTCCTAGCAAAGGATAACCAAACAAATCAGTATTTCTCAGCAAACCATTGATTTTTCTTCGGGTTATAGAAAATGGTCACAAAAGTGTTTCCTTTGCCATCTGAACACCAACAAGAAAACACAACATATCTGAATGAGGTAGCTTGACTCATTACACTGACCAGACATAATACAGAGCCACTTCCAAAGATAAATAGCTGGTGTGTGCTGCTTTAAATCCAACACTGGGGATTCATGTCCAAAGACATTTCAGTTGCCATAGAACATTCACCCTTGCACACCTGAACAAGTTCTGCTGTATTTTCAATTGACCATTACTCATCAACTTCACCTCATGTCCTCACTTGTTCCATCCTAATCAAAAACCATGTACTCTTCAATAGCTGCTTCACTTCTTCCCAAAGATGACTGCATTTCTGTGACAGAGCAATGACTATTGTATAAAGCAGTGGACTGTGCGGGAAGCAGCAGCAGATTCTGGCTTCATCTACGAATGCAATAAAAGGCACTTAGCTATTAAGGCACCGCTTATACAATATTTTGAAGCAATGTTGTGTACCAAGAGCAGTGCACTGGTGAAATTCTGCTCAGAAGTGTATTTCCACTGGCTTACGCATTGGAGCTAAAAAATTATTGTGCAGCACCCAAACAGGAAAGCTTTTGTGCCTCAGTTTATAGGCCAGTAACAGGTTTTGACTTGCTCTGACTAGGGCATATAGTTTTCAATGTAAAGATACTGTCAGATTCTTTCGGCCATCACCATGACACATGAGATTCTGTTCTGTTAGATTTTGTAGGGGGAGGTGGGGGGTGGGAATCAAAGCTCATTCCATAAAGAAATACCTCCTAAAAATAAAACTAACACTGAAAAACTTTTTTTATCAAACTATTAATAAATATTTTATTACCAGATAGGAAAGATTACCTGTATGAAAAACAAGCAAACAGCTCTGTTGTCTCCATTTGCCACTGCCTTTCTCACTGGTCCTCATGCAATTGATTCTACCTACGACTCTCAACTGTATACATAAAGGACCACATTGCATTCTCTTAGTGACTGAAAAAAATTTTCCTCTGCTCCTCTGCAGGTGAAAATCTGGTTCCAGAACCGCAGAGCCAAAGAAAGAAAATTAATGAAGAAGAAAATGACTCATTTTGATGGCAGCAATCTTGGCTCTATGCAGAGTGACTCTGGCTCAGTGAGCCCGATGCCAGTTCCTGACCAACAGACTCATTCAGAAATGTCCAGTTCTTTATTCCCACCTCCACCTCCTCCACCTCCGCTTCCCATGAATGGTTTGCAGCACAGCGGGAGCCTGCAGCAGGTAGTGGCCTCTCAGTAAGGCTGCCTGAAGAGCTACTGCATAACGAACACTATAAACTACCAGTACATGGAGCACTACAGTATGAAAGAGAGAGGACAGCTGTAGCTGTTTTGCAGGAGTCCCCAGCATGACACAGTTCTGTGCACATAAGCTTCAAGTACAGTAAACCAAGAGCCACTTGCCAGGTCTGCAGGATAGCACAAGTTCCCAAGAGCAATGGAACTGCTGTGTGCCAGGAGTCCTAGTTGCAGGGAGCCTCTGCAAGAGGATGCCATGCCGAGTCTGTGCCACAAGGCAAGCATCCCTCCAGCCATGCAGCAGGTGGGTAGGCACTGGGAGGGAGGAGAGCTGAGGACCAGAAATGGCCACTTGTTACAGTATGCTGCAGACAAAAGAAGAACAAGCACAAAATGGGCCACAGGCAATACAACGTTGCTGAGGCAGTAACGGCAGCTGTACGCAAGTGCTCTGTCTGTCCCTCGTCCCTAGGTAAAGAGTATATTCCTTCTCCTTTGATCTCCACACAGGTTCCATGTACTAATCTCACTTTCATGGACTTTACACACGTATCTTGATAAATGAAAACCTGGCTTATATGTTTTGACCCACTCAATGGAAAGCCTGGGTCATGGTGGTTGCACTCACTACATGTTAAGGGCAAAGGTCAGGGATGAGCTTTTTGGAATTTTTTGGTTTTGACAGGTATGATTTCCAATGCTCCATACACTGGTATAAACATGCACTCTTCAATCTTACCATAAATGTTTCGAAAGCATTCTGGAATTGTGAATCTTGGCCCAAGTCCACTTTTGATAGAAGAAAAATCATGTCAGACTCAATTTGTATCCTAAAAGAAAGAGCAAAGTGGGAGAAATCCTTTTAAGAAGTGTAAGTATTTTTAAAAGTGACTGCATTTCATGAGACAGCATAGCCCATGGATAAAGATGCAATAATTGCATTCAATTAAATTTGGTCCAGCTTTCAGAGCTATTGTGACACTAAAAAAAAAAATCTGAGAAGCCAAATTAATGGAAGACAAAGCAAAAAAATATTTCACTTAAACATAAGCTCTTGGCATTTTTTAAGTGGGTCTCAATTCCCGAAGTGCTGATCCCTTCTATACTAAACAGAATTTGGTAGGTCATCAGTACTTGAGAATAATCTGGATAGTTACTTCCTAATATGACTACCAATTGCATGTGCATAACTTTTGTCTGCAAAGGGAAAATTTTTAAAGCATGCAAGTGATTTGGGAATTTATACCTTCATTGTCATAAGCAGTTTAGAAATTTAGGATGCCTATCCCCACTAATTTTCATCAAGGTGTCCTCCTAAATATCTCTGTCACTGTTGCAAATAAGACTTAGGAGCATTAAGTCATTTAGGCACTACATTCTTGGGTTTTTTTCCTTAAATATAACAAATAGTACTATTAGATCATCAAAATGTTGGTAATGTAAAATTACTTTGTATATAAAGAACATTAAAATAAATTACCTTTTTCATAATCATTTTCCAATGTGATATCAGCTACTGTAGCGAGTGAACATGCAGATTTTCATCATTAGTCTGTTATTGAATTGTAATATCAAATTTAAAAGCAGGGTGATGGTAAAAAAGCTTACAAAAAGTAGAGGAGAATGATAAGACCAGGATGGTTCAGGGAGCTGGCAGTTTTCAGTATTTCTTCATTTTATTTATCATTTTATGGTTGCAAGGAGAACAGCACTAAATAAGAGTAAAGTTCCGCCTTTAAATGGACACATATCTACACTGTAAAATTCCCACTCTTTCCTGTCACAATGCTGCTCCATTTGCTGGCAACAGCAGTTTGAAGCTTTGCATAGGTAATACAAATGAGATGAAGAAACTGCAATTCAAAGTTCAGCAACAGAAAGGCTCCTACTGATTTCCACATATTATGAAAAGCGGAACATGACAAACAGCACGTGGGAACAAAAGTGATTCACCATCCATATTGATGAGCATGGCAACTAAACCAAAACACTGGTCTCCCAAAAGAGAGATCCATTGGATGTGTCCAAAAAAGGAATCCATTGGAAATACACAGAACAGCCATTCTGTCTACGGAGGGAAATGCTAGAGATATTTTACCTACAGTTAACACACACATTCACACATATATTTAACTTAATAGAGACTGAAAAAGGTTTGAGGAGAAAAGCATCCTTACATTGGCCAATTAAGCAGAATTATGCTTGCATACTAGAGGAAAAAAAAATCAATAAAAATCTCCAGATTTAGACTTTCAAAAGGTAAGAATACAGAGAGAAACTCTGTGTTTTGTACTGATATACAATAATTTAGGACCTAGTTCTAGCTAAGTACACAGAACCCTGGCCCCAGGGTTTTGCAGGATCAAGTTCATATCAAGACCAAGCTACCTCTTTTAATCACATTTCCATGACATAGTGTAATTTTGTATTAAAAATTTAAAAAGGAAAAAGAAAAAAGTCCTTCAAGAAAGAACTTTAAGAAAAGAAATATATCTGAACACAACTTCTTTCTCTTTAAAATTATTTAAACACCGTTCAAAGAGAGGAGGATCTGGCAAAATGACCTGTTTTATCTTGTTTACATGTAGAAGAGTTATTGAGGAAGATAAGTGACCACTTTGAAGATCTGCCTCATTTCTGTTCCAGTTTGCTGAAAGCATGCTTGCTATAGGTTGCTATGTGTTTCCAATCAGAAGTTGTTAAGTACACAAAATAAGGCTGTATTTTATTTGCAGAAGCACATGTTCAAAGGTTAAAATTTATTGCTCCAAAAGCAGTATCTATAAACCAGGGCAATACCTTAGAGATTATTAACCTTCTAGTTATGCCAGTGATTGTTTTAAGTAGTACATTTTTTTTTAAAAAACTTACCAGCAATCTATTCAACTAAATATTTCCAATATGCTTTAATCCTTCAAACAGTTGCCCACCAAAACCAAAAGAAAACTAATTTTCTCCAAGAAGCTTGTGTAGTGCTGTTGCTTAGATGCTGTATTGTGTAGAATTAAACATGACAGACATAAAATCGGAGCCAAATCAACTGAAAGTATTTTGGTCCAACATTATGAGTCATGAAATACTGGTGCCAGTCCTCAGAATAATACTTACTTTCTTCCTGACTTCGGGTATAGCATATAACCTATCACTTTTATCACATCTAAAAACTAGGGACACTAAAGCAGAGTTGTTGTGAAGATTGATTGGTTGTTAGCAAAATGTCTTGAAGAAGAAAAGCATACCTTAGACTACATCACAAGAATACCTAAGCCCTTAATCCTAATTGTGATTAAAAGAACGATCAAGGTACGTCCAATTTTCAGAGGAATTCACTAACCTTTAAACCCCGTTACCCAGCAAGAATTGTGATCTATATGGTACGAAAAGATCAAGAAGAGCACAGCAAACAAGACCTTCTACAAAACTTTCTTGCAACTAAGCAAGATATACAATTCAAACTGACATTTCTAAAACAAAAAACTTCAAATAGGCAGTATCTGCAATTGCTTAGGGCTTATGCAATCATTAACGTACATACGAGAGAGCATCAAGTATGTGCTACCTTCTACCCAAGGAGCAGATTCAAAAATATATTCATTCTGGATGTTAACATAAAAACTAAAAAGGGTACTCCTACTTTAGCACCCTTATTCAGTTTGCTGGTGCAGTACAGGCTTACTCCAACCCAAGCTTTTACACCCAGAGCATAGGCTGAAATCACCCATCCCTGCGAATGACTTACACAGCCAGTCACATTTTGGAACAGCACTGGATGTTACTAGTTGGACACAATATTGTGCAAACCTCACTATGTAAAAGAATAGGCACAGGTTTTATGATTAAAATGTTTGCCAGCTGTCTTCATACTCAAAGAGCACAAATACTTTCTTGGACATTTTGTAACAAACTCTGTTCTAAGAGGTATCACAATAAATGGAAAGGCTTAATTAAGATACACCCTGCATGTTCTTGGTCTTCTAAGCCACAATAAAATACAGTCACTCTAAGGCAGGACAGACTTTATATGGACAATAATCTCTCTTACCTGGGAGTATGAAAGAAGAGTTAAATTTGTGCAACAGAAATGCCAGTCTGCCAGGAATATAAACCACGCGTATGGCAAGAACGGCAAACAAGAAATGCAATCAATTCTTTTGTTACCTCATGAAAGAAAGACCACACCAAAGAATGTCTCAAGGACTCTATAGTGAGCATCCAATAATCCATCTAGCTATACTCTGGTCAGCATCAATTAGTTAGAGTAGGTGGGAGTCCTACACTACATGACTCAGGAAGGAAACCAAATACGAAATAGAGGATTTGCTGTTCATTTTCATGGTTCTGTGAAAAAGAACCAATTTAACCTGGAGTTCACATGCAGGCTCACTAACTCCTGCCATATTAAGTCTGCTTGTTGAGCAGTAAGACATACTCTTATTACTGTCAGTATTGATTTTGCAGCAGATTTTAAATTATTTAAATTTCAGAATAGTAAGACCCTCCTTTAGCTCCAGACCATTCTTTCCTGGCAAATACAACACTGATGCAGACCATACATGAAATACATTGTTGCTACTTTTAATAAAATGCAAAAGTTAACATTAAGAAATGAAAGATAAGTCATTGTTAGCAGCAGTTAGAAAAACAGCAGTGGAATAGATAGAAGGGTAAACACAATCATCATGCTCCTAACAAGTCACTTTTTGTCATTTTTCAAAAGGATGTTAACAACCAAAATTTCAGAGCATGGAATTAAAAATGAAACCATTGAGGAAGGCTTCACAGACAACTGACATTTTTATTCCTACTGTTGGTCTCTCGTGAAAAAGAAACACACATAAGGGATGACAGAGAAACACAGTACAGAACTGAGACTTGTGATATATCCCTTTTTCTTTTTCCCCAGAAGAGCTCAGTTCAGCAAGTGAAAATAGTTCAGCTACCATTGCTCATTCAGCTCTCTAGGCTGTGCCACATCTGTCAATACGGAGATATAATTTGGCATGTGCTTGCATTTCAAGCCCTGAAAATGAGACCTAACTAAGGTGTTGCATATTAAACCAGCCCAATTAAAAAGGTTAAATAACATTTTCAGAAACTTTGTGTTTGTAGAAGCTTCAGGGAAAGCAAGAGCAGTCTCTTTAGCTGTGTGTTTTAAAATTTTAAAACCATCTGCCTGCCTTCATGACTAGTCGGATTTTTTTTCCAACAGAACTGACCTCAGTTGACAGCACGGCACGTACTGACTGACCTTTCCTCAAGATTTATACAGCTGACTATTAATTTTAGGAGGAATGGGTGGGCGTGCAAAGCCCAGCTTGAATTAAGGGTCAATAACATCTCTAAAATACTGCATTAAAACTATCAGCAATACATAGTTCACTATCAAAGTCCTTAGCTGGCCATCCCATTGACATTCCAAGCACGCAGTTATAAAGGTGTGGGCAAGAAGCATTCCTAAGCCTGATGTTACTGATGTGTTATTAGAGTGGTCATCTGGAGGCAAGAAAACAAATATCTATTCCTATCACCTTAGCCAGAATGGGACACGCTAGGCTCACCTGTTTTTCTTGCCTCAGAAACCAAACCCCAGATAGATTCCACATAATTTTCAAGCTTCAAAGATGGACCGATTTGTTTCTTATCTCTATATAAAAGGAAGAGTAACTTTATGAGTAAGAGTTCCTAATAAAAACTATCACAGATATAAACACCTTTAATATAAGTTATTGTTGTACAGGCCAGTTTTAATCTACCAGTAGTCCCTGAAATTGCAGTTATAATAGCTGCCATTAAAACATTTAATTGCACGTTTGTGATTATATTATTATTACCCAGATTGGAAATGCTCTTTAGAACAGCACATGTACTATAGTATACCACCTACATTGCCTGTACAAACAAAACTTTAATAGTTCCAATGGTTATCACCATGCTTGTTATTATTGCTACATTTTCATCAACCACTTGTTAGAAAACTAGAAAATTTTCTTCCCCAAAGATCTCAAAGTACATTTAATTTTACACATACAACATTACAAACATACAACAAATATACATTACACATACAACTTCACTTCAACAAACACTGAGGCAAATCCTGTGGACACTGGCTAAGTAGATAAATTCTACATAGCAATTTAACAGGTGGAGAAAAAAAATGGAAAATTATAACCTGGGAGTTCAGTTATTCTGGCAATCGATCCCTCTGAAGTATGCCAAAGAGCATAGCACTCTTGCTGCCAATACCACACAGATCTTTCCTGTTTTGTCTTTATCACCCACTGCAGAAAATGGTATAAACGCAAACCTCCATATGGATGAGATTTCTGCACATCTAGCCCACTACCTCAGAACTGCGTTTGCTTTCCCACCACCCTAGGAAGTCAGGAGAGGGCCCATGGTAACGATGAAAGTTCCACAAGCACTTTAAACAGACATAGACAGCACACTAGCCCTTCCTCTACCATGAGCAACTCATTGCCATCCCCTCTCAGTGCAAATATGGACAAGACAAGGGCAGTTAGCTTTTTTTTTTTTTTTTTTTTTTTTTTTTTTNGTTACTACTATACACTGAAGGTGCAGTGGTTCTGTGGCTCTGAAGCTACTGACATGCTGGATCTGAGCAGGAAGGACATGTGCATGGCCAAAAAATGCCTCTTGGGAAGGCAGGCTCAGATTAACAGTCAACTAGCTCTCAAAAAACATCAACCCCAAAATTTTGGCAGCCTCAAACTACTAGACTACATGCAAAGGTAAGGTTTATTTTTAATACATCCACATGGTTCTGTTACACAAAATGGGAGGCATAAGAGTCAGGGTGCTGAAGATCATCTGAATGTTGCCATTTTAGTTATCTTATTCTCACTTTGGTGTCAGAAATCTGCAGTCCTACCCAGCAATCTTATCCTGCTATGTAAATCTTTTTAAACAAAATGCCTTACTCAAAGCTTACTATTGTTAGCCGATATCAAATCAGCGTAGCAATTTGCCATCGGCGTATCTTGATCTAATTATGTTCTGGAAAGAATCGAAATAGATCTAAAGAAAATTCAGATAATGGAACAGGCAAAACAAGAAAGGGAAAGGAAGAGCATAAACAAAAGATAAAAGAAGAACAGAGAATAAAGTATAAAGCTCTGAGATACAAAAAATAGGATTAGGTGATAGTGCAATTGTGGGGAGGTATGCACAGAGGCATCCCATATAGAAAGAGGAAGACCAGGGATTAAAAACATTACCATCATCTAATGCATTCTATGAAATTAAATGTCATTCACCAAGATGTGAAAATGGTGTGCTTAGGAGTAGAAGTCAAACAATGTGTCTGATCTGAAATCTACGAGCAACCAATGTTCATTTGGACTATGTCAATGGATTTCAGATACTGTCAATGGAGACAAAACTTCATCCTCCTATGGATCCGCCTATGACTGACAGCTCTGCATAACATTTAGTAACACATCGGAATTTAACCGCTGGCATAATGCTCACAAACAGGCCAAAGATGCAAAGGATGCTTCCAGTAGAGAAAATATATCTTGTTTGATTTGGATGATGCTCAGCAGAATTCTTTGTTCTTTTTAGTACACATCAGTACTAAAAAGTCTGTGGGCGCTCAAAAATTGTATTACAATTCCTTTTCTTTCAAGATGAAGGGAACAAGAGTCTGTTCCGATTTTTTTTTAACATCTATTTTTATAAGGATACACCAATTACAGAAGGCCTTACCTTTTCCATGTCCTGTCCCATGATGCAACTTTCCTCAACATTCTCAGGATCTCAAGGATTAATAAAGAAATCTGTAAATATAGCAAAATTAATTATAAAGATTTTGTTACACTTTTCAGTAAAAATCCTCTCCTCAAAAAAAAAAAATCCCCAAAACCAGAAGACGAATATCCTTCCTCTCTTTAAGTACACACTTAGAATCCTTTAGTGCTGGAATTAGAAGGGATGTGTGAATACGAGTAGTGTCAAAATACAAAGGATACTGAATGAAAAACCACACCTTTGTAAAGGGAAACAACTCATTGTAATTTGCACCTCTTTTGCAAGCGTACCCCTTGACAAATAGCTCATTGCAAAGAAATCCATCCGAGCTAAAAATATATCAAATTCACTCCACAAATTGTAGCTAGACAACCATATACAGGCCATTCTCAAGTCATAAGGCATGGTTTAGTTCTCCCCTGCTAATATCAAGCTCTTAGTCAGGACATATAAAACCACCTTCAGAATAACTTGCCTCAGTGGGAACACTTACATTGACCTATAGAGTACCCATGTGTCAGGCGCTTTACAGAAAAGCATCAAGGCAGTTCTGATCCACTAACTTGATAACCCAGATGTTTCTTGCTGCTGATGGCACTTACCTAAGCTGCCACCACTGAAAACAGACTACTATACAGCAGTTTCAGAGGAAGGAACCCAGCCTTTCAGGAAGATAAAGGTTGTCTTCAGTTTGAATCAGAAGCCACAACATTACTGGGCTTAATCAAAGACTTTTTTCAATACTTTTAACAGTCATTTTCTTTGTACTTCTGGCACCACCTTTGTTAGGAAGATTTACTGTCTGCTTTTTAAAATTTATCAGTTTGCAATGGCCACCAGATGAAGGGATCTCTTTAAATCACTCTGCATGGGGAGAGTGTGAACATGTGCATTACAGTTAGAGCCTTAATTTCTCCCATGCTGGAAAACCACTTACAAACATCAATAATGACGGGAAAATTTTTGAGATAGTTATATTCAAGACATGCTGTTTACAAGGTGCTCTCTATTCTGAAGTTATTGCCTTACAATTATTCACATTGACTGTGTCCCTTAACTTAAGAAGTAAAAATGAGATTCTTTTTGAGTATCTGAGAAATTAAGAGAGTAAGATTTACTTGTTGACTGATAACACATCACAAAAATAAAGGTTTCAGACAAGAATCATTTGAACACCAAACATTGCTATTATAGTTACCACTGCCTTTTATTAAAAAAAGGTCTGTTTAGTAAGTTACAAAACCAAGCAACTGTTGCATCATCTTACAGTACTGGAATTGCTGTTGGATATCAGGGAAGGGTAATAGGATAGATAAAAGTTCTCTAAAAGAGAAAGCACAGAACTAGCAGAAAGGTGGGGTTGGTCAGCCCTTCATTTGAATGTAAATGTAATTATGAGGCAGGCAGTTAGGCTGACGTCAGACAAGATCTTGGTAAACCATTACCACCAGCACCTGGTAACACAGTTGATAATAAAAGAGGATGAAGTAGAAGATTCCAAGCAGAGTGGCATTATTAGGGAAAACCAAACACAATTATTTTTAAGCAGCGAAAGAAAATACGGAAGAACAACATGTTGTGACAACGTATTTACAATCTGTGACAATCATGTATGTGAGCTCTCTCTTGGACAAAGAAACCAGCATGTATCCAGGATCTGCAAGGTGCAGCAGCAACAACCTGCCAGTGCAAAACTTTGTGTCCACTCCACCCTATTCAGATTACATGGGATATCATCATGTGCCAACTCTGGACACCCACGGGCAGCCTGCGGGAACCTGGGGATCTCACTATGGCCCACAGAGGGAGGACTGGAACGCTTACGGCCCAGGACCTTCCAGCACGGTTGCTGCTGCACAGATCAATGGCTCGTCT
Organism: Fregata magnificens; assembly: GCA_013389945.1. Classification (NCBI taxonomy): domain Eukaryota; kingdom Metazoa; phylum Chordata; class Aves; order Suliformes; family Fregatidae; genus Fregata; species Fregata magnificens. Next base: position 17,384 of record WAAD01020889.1, read on the forward strand.
CCTGGACAGGTCTCCTACAGTTCTGCTAATTACAGCTCCCTCCATCCTGCTGGATCTGGGGGGCTACCTCCTGTAGAAACAATTAATACACAGCAAATCTCTCCCAACAGCCAAAGGCACAGCTCTTACGAATGGATGAGGAAGACGGTGCAAGCTAATACTACTGGTAAGTGTATATTCAACTTTCAACCTGAGAAAGCATCTTCTGCTATCGCTGATCTTATAAATAATTAACTTTACTTGAAGCACATAGGTTGGTGGGTCATTTATGACATTTATTTAACCTACTGCTGTTTAATGCAGTTTTAACTAAATTTGCACTAGTTTCACTTTCATCCCATAAAGGCTTTATAGGGTTACTATAGTGGAATGGCTGTTGTGTTTACATATAGCTGCTTCTCACTCAAGTCCAGGAATCTTTGTTGTAACATTCTGTAAAGCATTTTGGATGAAAAACGTGACACTCTTGAGAATGTTACAGAACAATGAATGCAGCAACCTTTACAGTTACAGGCAAAAATACTATGTAAATTATTTTGTGCTGCAAGGTAAATATCAACATAAGATCAGGTTCATCTTTGTAAATCTTTACAGACTTTTCAGTACTTTTAAAGAAAATTATGTCCTCTGATCCAACTGTAGTGATTATGCAATTTTCTGCTGTTGTTCCTGTGTCTTTTGTTTTTCTACCTAGATTTATTAGGTGAGAAGAAATATTCCTAGAGAAGTAATCTGACTCAAACAATCAGCATAGACTATTTTGTTTCCAGACCACATATCTCATCAGTTAAGCTTCCTTTTCATTTAGTTTCAAATCGGTTTTACAGTATTTTTCTCATGTACCACAATTTTGCAGCTTGCCACAATTACACAATTAAAAATCACTTTCTTGCAAGTGTCAGCCATTGATGCGCCTGTTTTTGTCACAAGCTGCATGCCAGATGAACCTTTCGGTGTATATTCCCAAGGTGTAAATTGGGTGTAGCAAGGTTTGCTAAATCTATTGTTAAGGTTAAAAGTAGTAAGTGTGTGTTAGAGAGCATCAAAGAAAATGCTCTAAAGAAAGAAGAGCAATTACAATTGGAGCAATCTTAGAAGACACAGAAAATCAGCACTGCTGCTTGAGACACAGTACTCCTTCAAATGGTTATTACTTAAGAGCAAAATTAGCCTGGTAATTGTTTCTTAGTTATAAAGCTGATACACACTGTTTTCCCACTGTTACTAAATATAAAATGCCTAGTGAACAGTAAGATATCACAAGGCCATCCTTCCACTTGGAGCCTCTACAAAGGTCTTCAAAGCCAAGCAGATTTATAGTCTGTTTTTTCCCCCTTATGTATACTCATGTAAATCAGCAGTAACTTCATTAACATCATTGGAGATTTCCAGGTGTAGAAGTGATGCAAGACTTGAGTGTAGACCAAATTCAGTTGAGACTACTGAATGTCAATGAGGCAATCCTGCCTCTGTCATGTTGTCAATGAATTTTAACCGTGTTAGCATTCTTAAAGAATAAAACAGACTTAAAAATCTAAATCCTAGTTTTACACTTATTGCACAGACATGGAACACCCTGAAAGGTTTCTCACATCCTTGCTCAACTTCATAAAACACATATGCAATTCACAAAAGCATTTATGTGCTAAATTCACCTCTAGTCTGAAAAGCACTTACACAGAATTTACAGACATGCCGAAGAAATACTTTATGAACAATACTGGACAGGTGAATCAGGGCCTGTCAATAGATATGTGTCCTGAGGCTGTACATTCCTAGAGCCCAATCCTTTGAAGTGTTAAAAACAGCTCAGGACTTCACAGAATTGGGCTCAAGACATCAACCCAGCTTAAAAGAAGGGTTTGGGAGAGTAAAGCACAAACGTGGTGTTTTGCAAAACAAGAAAAGTACCAAATAGATTTGGCTTTTCCTTGGTGTTTTTAAAATAATGTTAACTGTAAAAACTGGAAAATTTTAATACTGACACATAAAAAGTTGTGAAAAATGAAGGGAAATTCAAACAAATAATGACAAGGCTAAAATTACACCTGTAACAGCTACATATTAACTTATCAATGCTTTATCTAGACGATAACGTAAGAAAACTTACTTGATGTCATTATAACCACTCTTTGAAACAGATTTGCTCTGTTTTTCCTTATTGCCATAATATTATTCATCCTATCAAAGTAGCTACTGGCTCCTCCCCTTCAATATTATCGCTGCTTAATACAGTTCATTGCTCTAAAATTTCAGAATTACAGCCCTAAACTTTACAAATATATTTATATACACAAATACGTATATGTCCTTAACTTCACTAGTGGTGTGTACTCACACCGATGCATGTGAGCAGCATGGAATAACAGAAATCAAAACACATCTCATTAAATGAGGCAGCCTACTGAAATACTGTCCTAAAGACAATGGGAATTATTTTTGAGGAGGGGATGTTAATGGGAATGTTTTCCCCTCTATTTAGACTCTGTTAAATACACTACATTCTGATTCAATATTTGTATTTAGCATTTTATACAAAAAATTAAATTGCAGGAAAAGTGAAATGAAAATTTACCTGACCAAGTCAATTCTCAGGATGAAACAACATCATGAAGACAGAAGTACTATGTCCTTTCAACAGACAAAATCTGATTTGAAATGATATATCCTCCTACTAAAAGACCGTAACTGTATATTCAGAACAAAACCTTTTTTTATTTCAAATACACAGACATTGCAAACATATGAGGCAATAAAAAAATTTTAAAACCAAACAAGTTTAAAAACAAGTGGGCTTGGTAAAGATATCTTCCCACACAGGCTACCAAAATGAGAAAAAGAGCATCTACAGAATTCCTTACAGTCTGATCCTGTTTTTACTAAAAATCAATGACAAAATGCCCTATCAACTTCAGTTATGTAAGAGCAGAACTTCAGACCAATTCGTTTCTAAAACCTGTATAATCAACAGTGTAAAATGTGTGTTTTATGAGAGCAAGTAAGCCTTCAAGGCATGAAACTTACTGAAAAGAAGGTATCTAAACAAGGGCCTAGAAAAAAGATTTTATATCTTTTAAAACTTTATATGAAACTTCATCTGGGAGTGACCCTTCTCAGAAAGAGAATGGACTTTAACGGGACTAAACAAAAGGGCAACATTATTTTTATATTTTGCAAGATCAGCCTCAGCTTTTTTTTTAACTATAGTCAACACATTTTGTGTCTTTGTTTAAACAAGCAGTGATGTACAAGTAATTCAGATTACATCACAGCAGAAACACAGCCAGAAAGCAAAATAGAAAAGCAGGAAAAAAGGCCAGGCCTCTGCTCTAATGCTAATTTATTTTGCTTTGTAAACTAGTTGTGACATCTATTTTCCACTGGCCTACATTGTCTGAGGTTTTGAGGCCTATCTGTCATATTGAGGCAACAGACCCTTTCAACACTTCTCTTTGCTTTGATATGCAGCCTTGTCTCTTCCTTCTCCCTCTTTTCTTCAGGAGTTATATTGCCGGAAAGGGTGATGATTTTCACAGCAAATAAAGAGGCCTTCTCCTAGCTTTATTGTCTTCAGAAGAAATGCTCTGTGAATTTTATGACCAAAGGGAATGGGGAAAACTACTCCTTTTCTCCACCCCCTCAAATCATGGTTATATTTGCTGATTATAGTGAAGCCAGAATAACCCTGTTGAATTTTAACTTGTTTTCAAAGATTACCCTCTAAGCCTTCAGTTTACAAGGAACCTGAATATCTATACTATTGTTAACATTATAACTATCACTCAGAGCAAATATTTCAAAGCCAACAATTTGTACCTTGGAAAAAAGCAAACTCAGTTTGATGATTGTTCTAGTCTTGCAAATTTAGGCAGAAAACCCTTGTACACTAGAAGTCAAAGTGGCATAGGATTTGGGAAAACATCTGTAATTATGCATATTTCAAAATGTCTTAAGCTATGTCTACCTCTAGCCTTCAGATAAAAATTCCGAGTCTATCCCTCTGTGTTGGTCCAAAATTAAAGAGAACTGAGGAAAAAATATTCCTTCATCTATTTCTGTCCTTTTTTCCTCTGCTAAGATGAAAGAGTCTGACATTTGTTTAGGGCTTGTAAATTCCAAACCAATTGGCTTGTGTTTCTGAATGTGAAAGGGGTTCTTGATAAGATCTCCTTGTCGCTCCTTTGTGTGGCGTGTGCTTCATCTTAACACCTCAATGGATTTTAGGGAACCACTTTAAAGGAGTCTTTGTCCTACAGTTTGTCCCAGAAAACTCACATCAAAAAAAACCTGGGAAGATCAGAAGAAAAAGGAAAACTATCTAGTTGGCTGTTGAAAGTGCAAAGGAGAACAAATAAGTTGAAAAGTGATCTCTCTGTATTATTATTACATGAAGAATCGTTTTAAAAAGTCTATGAAATGAGACATACCTTCTAAACATCAAGTAATGCTTCTCTTAACAGTATTCATCCAATATATCTAAGAATATTTGTTTTATACATTAGAGAGGGGATGATACGGAAATCCTTTTACAAGTATTTTATTGCCTCATCATACAAATTGCCAAGTGCCTTCAACTCGAAAGGGAAACTCAACACACAGAGTACACCCGGTAATAGCTCTACAGGTACTCAGCATCTTGCAAGACTGGACCTTTTTGCAAAAGTAAATTCAAATTTTTATTGAACTTATAAGGATGTCCTATGGCCACACAAGAAAGCGAAAACATTTCTAGTAGGACATTTCTTTGTGTTAGAGAGGTGATCTTTAAAAACTCCAATAAAGAATTAGGACACAGTACAACTAAACAAATCGTGGCTGAACTTCAGCCTTGAAATCCTGTGTATTTATCTCCACATATACACGGAAGTCACTTCAGTGAGCATGGAAATGAAACCCCTTTGAGATCAAATATAGCCAGCACCAATTATGTACTGCTATGAATTATTTAAGATGCTTCACGGTGTTTTTCACTTGAGTTTTACATTTAAGTGTATGTTTACAGAGAGAGGGAGATAAAGAGGGAAAGACAGTTATGATAACCAGTACTCGTTCACTCTGCACCTCATATTCCTTCTCTGTAACACAGAAAACAATCCCATGCAAGTACTCTGTAGTTTAATGAATGTCTGTAAAATGTTTGAGAAGTTTGAAAGAAAGATGCTATAGAAAATAAAATTCAACATATTAATAATATTTCTTTCTTAAACAGGCAAAACAAGAACAAAAGAAAAGTACCGAGTTGTTTACACAGATCATCAGAGACTAGAATTAGAGAAGGAATTTCACTGCAACAGATATATTACAATAAGGAGAAAGTCAGAACTTGCAGCAAACCTGGGACTATCTGAAAGACAGGTACACAGAGACTATCCATCCTTCGTACGCACCTATTCACCAGACACTGTTACTGCCAGAGGACACGAGCAACATGCACGTTCTGTATCCAAAAGTAGTGCGAAGGCAACCATGATAAAGTTTGTGAGTATATTTCACACACAGAGAATACACTACGCAAATACAAATTAACAAATAGGCTAATCTGACAGAAACCTCCAATTACAGGTAACTAAACATTAGGAATTCATTTATACTAGAAAAAGTACTTATTCTTACGTGCATAACAGCTTGCTAGACAGCTAGAATTTACATTTCAGCTGTAAGCCAGGAAAATAAAAACTCAGCATTCAAAGAGCAATCAAACGAGATATCTATGTATTTTTTTGTTACAAATTTATTGCCACTATTTCCACAGGCCACATTCTTCCTCAGTCAGTTAGATTTCAGCTCATTTTAAGGAGTTTTTACAGCCTTTGATTTTCAAGTCAGGATTTCTTTTTGCTATTATGTTCACAGGTACTTCACCTATAGTAGTAGTTCACACCCACTATATACAGGATCTTTTAGGCTATAAAATTTGGTGCCAAATTTTTATGCCTATTATACACATATATGTAGCCAATTCAGGAAATTTTCAAGTGCATACTCAGATCCATTGCTTCTTTGGAAAGCAGCTCTGCATTCGTTAATATCAAGTACATTTTGAAGTTCTGTCTGGAATAAAGATAGTCTCCTGAGAAGGGGCCCAAGTATCTTAGCTGTGTTCATACAAAGACTAGAGGAATTCAGGATAAAGAATTTCCTAAAATCACTGTGTTGGAGAGCACACTTACGATGCACAGCTCTGCAGTCTGCAAATACTGTAACTGTTGAATCCAACCCTCCTTATACAACAGAATTTAAACGGTTCTGCTACAGTTGGAGGATAAGGGAAGATTTGGCGATACTGAATAAGGCATTTCATACCTTAGCAACCAGATTTATAGCCCCCAGGTAAATTTAAACAAGAGATCTTTCTTCTTAGAATTTTACAAACTTTTGTTCTTTCTGAATATACACATTCCGTTCCCTAAAATATCCTCCTCTTTCAGTGGCCTCCTCTGCTTCTGCATTCAGTCTGTGCAAGAACATGGAACAGAGAGGGACCAGTTGGGGCTGGAAGTGTAAAGATACATGGATAAGCAATGATATTTTAGGATCAAGCACTGGATGCAGTGATGTTCAATGTCAGACCTAAATAGTACCTAGATTACACTCCGCAGACTGTAAGTGGCCCCAGAAAGTAACTACAACAAACAAGTCTATCATTGATGGACTGAAGTTTGTTATACAGTAGGATGTAGCTCCATCAGAATTTTTCAGAGAACTGCAACTATAAAAGATTCAAATCCTCTGCTTTAATGTTATGTAAGTGGGCTGATTTAGAACACAGACATGCCTGGAGTAACCAGTGATACCACATAAAATCAGTAGTTTCCTTTTAGATAGCTGTTGCTCTTAAAGCCATCTAGTTCTTGACTGGTAGATTTCCTTCAAGTATAATGTAGACAAAACACATGATCTATCTGCATTTCTACAGGGCTCATAACAAAGCTAAATGCTTCTCACTGTCATCACCAGAAAGGTAATAAAATAATAACTATTTGGAAAATAACAAAGAGATTTCTAATATAAAACAATGGTACAACTTTCTATATAATATTGTATTCAACACACCTTAGGATATAACAGAAACTGCAAAGTGAGACCACAGAAAATTAATGACAAGGAGAACATAAATGGGTTTTTCTACTCATTCACACTTTCACATAAGGAAAGAAAATATAGATACTTAAACTAAAAGTAGATTTCAAACAGATAGGAGTCTTTTCATATGCACAATTAGCCTGGGAAATTAACTGTCATTAAGTAGAGCTGATATACCTATTTATACATGACATAGTATATAGATATGTATTTTACATGTATAAATATATAGCCCAGTAACAAAAAAATGTGAAACTTTTAAAACACATAATAAGACTATACATACACACACAAATCATTCACAATATAAATGAAGAAAAAGGACCCTCACTACCTGTGTTTGAAGTAATCTGTAACACAGATGAAGAAGTAATCTTCAGAATTACTCCATAACAACACATGGCACTGTCAAAGCTGAGATGATGAACTAGGTGGACCCTGAGTCTAAATAACTAAGCTGACTCCTGTGTTGCTAAACATAACAGAGCAAGTTCACTTTACACCAGCTCTAAGAAAAGAAAGTCATTTTCTATTGATTATGATGTAGAAAATGAATACAGAGTAACTAAAAATGTTTTCAGTGCACAAATTCGGTGTTGGTTTTTTTGGTTTAAGGTTTATGGCTTTTTGTGTGGTGGAGGTTTTTTTGTTGGTTTTGGTTGGCTGGTTGGTTTTTTATCTATATTTTCACTGCTACTATTACTGTAAAAAAGTTGACCACTACTTTGAATTAATCAGATATCATTTATAACACCACAGGTGAAAATCTGGTTCCAGAATCGCCGAGCCAAAGAGAGAAAAATGATCAAGAAGAAAATATCTCAGTTTGATGGCAGTGGAGGCTCAGTTCAGAGTGACTCTGGTTCACTCAGTCCGAACGAAATATCTAGTTCTCTGTTCCCACCACCACATGGAATAAATGGATTACAGCCTAATGACATTCATCAAGTCATA
>WAAD01020889.1:25671-37213 GCA_013389945.1 Fregata magnificens
CTCAAGAAACATAACTGTTGCTATACAACATATTGCATTTAATTAAATAAAACAAATCTTCTTTGCCCTATGTAATTGTATTCAAGCATGCCAATCTCCTAAGCAATAGTTACAGATACATAATTTCATACCAAACCTGCCAAGATTTGTTCAATTGTAAGAAATGCAGCAATTTGTCATGCACATTAGTAAATGCCAAATAGTTTGGAAGATATAAGTATGACTTCAATCTTCAATGAATGCAATATTATTGCTCAAAAATACGAGCACGAATGTAACGGAAAAAGAACTGTTGCTACCAGCAAACCACCAAAAAGCAAATAAAGAATTTGTTTAATGTCCCTAAACGTTTTAAGTGAAACAGTAGCAATCTTGGGCCATTGATTTTATACATGACACTTATTTTGGGCTAAAGGCAAGAAATATCCCAAAGTAGCTGACACTGTATTTCGAAGCTGTGATCAAGCAGTTTAGCATTCACAAAGTCACAGCAAGCATGTAACAAAAGAAGTGTTCACTCCATGTGCACCGGTGAAAGAGCACAAATTAAGGATAAACATGCTCACAGTGTTGTTAGCTTTAATTATTGGTCCATGTTGGCAGGTGAGAAGGTAGCAATGGTACGTAGAAGACAACTGTTGAGTCTGGAAAAAGTAGAAAGAAAACCCAAAGCACTAAAAAAATCCCCAAACACTTCAGTAGTACTATTTGATGGAATTTCAAAATATGAGCTTTTTGATAGCATACAAGTAACTGCTCTACTGGAAAAAATTCATTTTACTGAAAATGTCATCGGGAGCAAAGGTAATAAAAAGGGAAACCAGAAGAAAACAAACAGAAGACACTGTTATCTGGCATATGAAAAGTCATGCATCCCTTATTTCAACAACATCAAACTCTTGGTCTCAGAAACAGCAGATCAAATTCTGCTTTTCTTAGCGTCAACGAGCATTGATAATGCACTGAGCAACACGCACAGAACTTGTCAAAGCACTCATTATCTGTATTCGATAAATTAGGTCACTTAAATTTGAAGATGTGCCTCACTGTTTCCCAATTATTTAAAAATAACTCTGTTAGAGCAACTCCATGAAAGTAATTCTATTAGGAGTCACGATAATAACACTCTTCAAAAATAAATACTAAATTATAAAATTGTAGACACAAATGTTTCAAGCTAAACTGGGAAGAAAATCTGTAACAGAGAATAAGATCTTACTGATTGTAAGCATTTTGTGGGTGGTTCTCCAATATATTGCTAATAATCTCTTCTTCATATGGTTAAAATGGCGTATCTTAACGCGAACAAACTGCAAACAGAAAATCTTGTGTATATAAATATTTATAAAACTCAACCCTATGAGAAACTGAGACTACCTCTGCATGGCTTTAATTCAGGATCTTCTAAAACCGTTCACTGATATAGTGATTGCATGGACATTTTAGAAGACAGAGCAGCATGTTATAGAACATGCACACAAACAGATCTACTTCTGTTTATATTAATAGAAGTACACATGCTAGCAGAGAGAGACACATGCATGCTGCTCTGCTCTGCTTTTCATTCAAAGAACTCCATGCATCTGCTCTATAACAGATTTGGGAGAGGAGGTTTCCCCAGTTCCACCAGCCCCTCTACCTCTGTTGTCCTTTCACACACGAAGGATGTAGAAGATAAAATAATTCCCCAAGAAACTCATGAAGAAAGAAGCTGTAATACTTTAGACATACAAGAAAAAAAGGGAAGAGGACCTCTACCTTGCTACCCAAATCTCAAATCATCAAAAGGCCTACCTCTACAGAAGAGCAGGCAATGGCTTTTGTGAAGGTATCAGTGACAGAGAAATGGAGAGTGAGAGAAAACTTTTTTCCTAGTTTCTAGATTTTTTTTTTTCTGTGATCAGTTTTCAAGTCAACAAGGAAGAATGACAAGTAAAGAGCTATAAACATACAACACATCATTTGTTATACTTGTATACCAGAAATGTATGGTTTAACTTAAAGTTTCTCTTTCCTTCTAATTTATGTCAAAATTGCAATTAAAAACTTACATAGTTATTTACAGGTTCACATTCAACATATTCAAAATTATCATCTTGCAGTTTCTAAACAAGCTCCAGTCTACCTTTCTGAAATGCCAGGCAGTCAGGAAACACCATGCTGTTCTGACAAACTGGGCAGAAGAGCCACTGAAGCCACTGACTGGACTTCAGAACAACCACTGTTCATAAAGGAAACATTTTAAATGAGACTCTTTTAGATGCCAAATGGGAGTTTGTATAGGATACAAAGCACCTCCTGTGAGATGTTTAAAATCAGTCTTGCCAATAAAAAGTGTTTTCCTTTTTCATGATCTTCACCCTGAATTTTTTCCTTCAGGTCTATTTTAAATGTATTCAAAGCATATATTAATAAATATTTGGGGGAGACAGTCTCTTTCATGCACTAGATAATGAACTCTAAGCCTAAAAACTGTATCAGATTATCTTCTCTGGCTACAGCTAAGTCAAATAGGAAGTTATTCCCCCTACCTTGCACTGTGCATAACTACCCTCCACCTAGATCATAACGTCCCTTTAAATTTAAGTGTAGTGCCACAGCTGCTTCTCAAAATAATCCAAAGGAAAAAACCATTATTAAATCCTTTTAGACTAACCTGCATCATTTTTAGTAAACTGGATTAGAGAGCAATTAAAAATGCAGTCATATTACCAGATCAGGAGGATGGGAAGCCATAAAGAAGGGGAAATGGCAAGCAGCCGAAAGGAGAAAATTCTTGCTCTGTCTCCAACAGGGTTTGGACAGTGTACCTGACTGTAGCCTATGCCATTTTTTTTGCCAGAAAACATTATCACAAATCAAAACACAATTCAGAACTACATGCTGGCGCATTTTAGTGGCCCTTTAAAGACTACATGACAGCCTGACAGGAGTCCATCCTGTATTCAAGTTCTGCCAAGATCAGCATGGGAACACAAGGATCAGAATATGCGAGTGGGTGGAGGCAACACAGCCATTACAAAGTCCCTACATGGCTATTATTTTCCGGGCAGCTATGTTTGACTCTTCTACATTGCGTATGTAAAGGAAAAGCTTCAGAAGATGTGATCCAGCCCTTGTATTTAATTTTTGTATTTATGTGGGTGAGAAGAAACACTAGAGGCTATAAATAACATTTTACAATATTTATCTTTCCTCCTTTGAAGACTTCTCCAGGGATTTTAATTAGACTCTCCCTTAGCACCATTAGGCAATTAAAATAATAATAAATCAAACACGATCCTTCTCACCCAGTGGGTACTTTCCCCAAGCTCTCTCAGTTTCCTGTCTTTTTCACTTTATGTAAATAGAAAACTATCACACTGTTTAAATTCAGCTGTTTGATTGGTATTTCGAGTTTGCAAAGTAGTGAGCCACTTTAACACCATGCTGATCTCAAAAGAAAATTCTGCATCACGCAACTGTCTAATTCCAGCAGCCAGCAAATCCCTTCTGACATTTATTTGAATCATCTTTATTCTTATGAGAATACTGTAGAGGTGCCAAAGCTTTGGGAACAATTGCCTTTCTCGGTCCCACTATCTATAAATACTTAATCAAGAAGAAACACTTTACCACAAACTGTTCATGCTGAGACTCAGTATAGCAGCATAGTGACTTGCCTTCATTAATTAACTTCTAAATATTGATCTGTGGGAGAAAATAAAGAAAATTACAGACTTATCTGTAGTTACAGTAACGACAGATAGTTTCGACTAGAAATTGGAAAGGACCCTATTATAAGATACTTTAAAAAATCATAATTTACAAAGAAGAGAGCATAACTTAAACCCCTAATTGGTTGCTTGTAGTAGTAATACAGGTCAAATACAAACGTGGATCAGAAACTCAACAACCTCTTGAAAGGTTACTTTTGAAAATTGATCTACCTCTACGTTAGGCATTTTCAGTATAAGCAGCACAGAGCTGCATATCCCTGCACAAAGCAAAAAATATTCTAGACATTACAAAATATTTGTATCACAAAAACAGTTTCATTACACCTCTCGCATCACTCTTGACTTGCCTTACTTCAACAAATGAACGTATCCAAATTTGCCTAATGAGTTACACATTTCTATTTCTAAACAAAAGAATGTGAACCTGCAATGAGATGATGGATGCACCTGGAAAGGGAAAAAGAATTCTGCTAAATGCAACAACCAAACCCACAGAAATTACCAGGGCCTTTTTCTCATAATAGATTCCACAGCATTAAACAGGATTGCCTATACATTGGTTACAGTTCCCAGTCAAAAGTTATGCTTTTATTTCCCAAAGAGGAAACTACTAGGTAATGCTAACATTTTGAGAGTTATTTCAAAAAAGCCTCAGGTACTTCTCAAACAATCTTAAAACGTGTGGTTAATACTATTTTTAAAAGAAAATATTTGCATTGAAGGAACGATTTTTACTATTCCATGGATGCACTAAACACTAATGATCCTACTGAAATGATCTGCAGCATATGGTATCATGCCATTTGCGTAAACGTTTCATAATTTGAGAATGAAAAACACTACCACAGGTGAACAGCTCAACAGAGGGCTGAATGCTAGATGGCCAAGTTGTGATCATGGATCCGAAACCCACTATTAGCTGCTGCTTCTCATGTGCAATTGAGGTTAAAAATGTTTGAAATGCCTATCAACTCTTATCAACTTAATACTTTGATCTGTTAACTGAAACTGCCTAGAGCCTGATATTCTTCCTATTGCCCCAGATATCAAAAGTAGAGCAAATAAAATAGGAAACATTAAAATTAGTGAAAACTTAGAACACTGCCTATGGATATCTCAAAAAGACACAGGATATAGAACAGCAGACCAGTAAAAATCTAAACACCTCACATGGTTGTTTTCTACAGGTTGCAGGATTCCTCTCTGAAACCCCTTATCACTACCAGTTTTCAGGCAGCCAGTGCAACTTTCTCTGAATGAGGCATAGTTCTGCCTCAAGACATTGGCAAGAACACGCACGATTTTAGCAGCGTGCATTTGGCATGCTGCCACCTGATCGCTGTAGCTCTGAAAGCCAAATACCGCAGCAGCTAACAGGGCTGGCTACAGCAGCTAACAGGGCTGGCTACAGCAACCAGCGCAGCAACAAGCACATCTTCCCCATCTCACTATACGGCTAAACCAAGAGACAACAAGAACAGTGAGGATGAGAAGGACGAAAACAAATTCAGACACATACCTCAAAAAAGGGTCTGGAATTTTCAGTGTTTGACATAATTCCAACCCAAGTGATGCAGCAATGCAGGCCTCCCAAATTTCATCATGCATCAGATGCTATTAAGGAGAACAGTCCAGCTTCTTAAGGTTTCTCCCCACTAAACCCTTATCTGTTTTTCATGGAATAACTTCAACCAGATTAATTTCTCAACTTGGGAAACAAGCTTGTATTAGTTGGAAAATAATACTTCAGCAGTATTTTGGAATTCCAAAATGGCTAAAAACATTTTCATGCAGATCTCGGCAGAACTTTCCAGCACTGCAGAGCTGGTTCATCAACATGAGTATTACTTTATCAGTTCAGAAGCACAGGTCTCCCAACTGCATTAGTGAAAGTCATGGAATCATATCCCTCCTGCAACAAGGCTCAGAATCTATAAATAAAAAGAACCTCTGATACGAGCTATCATGTTGTTTAAAAGCTGTTTTAAAATGTTACTGGAAAAATGTTATGAGGTTTTCAACTATAAAGATCATAAAACCATACTTGCAGACACTTTCTATGCCTCTAAATTCAGCGTGTAATTAGAACCATCCTAAGCTTAGTTATTGGTAAACTCATTTCCATGTTAAAAAACTCAGCGGTTAAGCATGCATCACTATGTTCAGAAATAAACCTGCCCTAGGTCTGAAGTAAAAGGGCGACCTAGAGAAATTGTGGTTTATAGTCAGGTTTATACACTATGCACTGGCAGAGGAGTTAGAAGCAGCTGGATATGAAAGAGGACATTTTTAAAACTGGATATGCAAGGAAAAGCTGAAATATAGAAGAAAACTATTCAGAACTCGATTACAAGTACCTGGATGGAAGCGTTCTGGACAGAGAAATACACCACTGCCACTGGGCAGGCATTCAGCAGTGATTCTTTGTCCTGAAGACAAGAACAAGACCATGTATTCGCAGGGCAGCTGGCAGCTTGAAGGCTCTAACGGGCAGAAGGCTGCCTGACAATGTGACGCTATCATACAGTATTCAGTTTGGCTTTGAAGGGCTCTCAGCCTCCAGCAACACAAAACAGACTCTGGCTTTTTGGCATAAACCTGTAGTCACGGACCTCAGTCTTCCTGACATCTAGTTCATCATCCATGTCCAACACAAAACACACCTTTACGATCAGTCATGTGTAAAAATCCCATCCAGCCCCTCATACCACAGAGGGATGCCTGGGGCACAGCTAGATTGCTGGGTTTCTATTTAATACACTTGCAGCCCTTTCACTTTCAAGCTTTGTCTTCATGCAGTTCTGTACACATGCTGCTACAGAGTTAATGCCTACTGCCATGGCGAATTCTTCAAATGTGATGTGAATTCTCTGCTCAGGTAGGACCGTTTACTGCATCTTCCTCTCTTGGAAGAAGAGAAAGTGCAAAAATCAATTTGGAAGACAATATAAGCCACCAGCAGCCTAGCACATGCAGGGCAGCCAAGAAAACAGGAAGCTTAACTGAAACAGGTTTGAAAGAAAGTGGTTGTTCGCCAAAACACTATGAAGCATAAACACAGATGTTCTGACACTGCCGCAGCTTAACTTGCTCCTGTGTCAAGTTAATCCTGATTCCAACTGAGGTAAGTTCTCCAAAGTGGCTCATGTGTCACATAGGTGGAAACAGTTCTTATGAAAACTGCCCTTTTTACATCAATGGAAATAATTTCTACCATGAGACACCTCATTACGGACCACCACATCCTACCAGCTGATATCTTCTACAAGTTTATTTCAGTCTTTCCAGAACTTTTCACATTAGGAACTGAAGAAACAAGCTAACCAGGCGAAAAAAAAACCCACCAAAAGAACCCAACACCCCCCTCCCTAACAAAAAACTCTCAAGAGTTTGTATTCTGAACTCTCTCTCTCTTTTTCTCTCAAAAAGAATCCGTAATCTCAGCTTGTATAAACTGACTCAGGAAAGGGGTACCTTACAGGTGAGGTCCAATACTGTTTATTCTGTTCACTCTTTTTGAAAAAGAGAATACTTCTGTATCAAAACGGAGGTATTCGCATCTCCAGTGAGGCCCTGAAGTTCTGAATCCCCTCCACTTCTTGAGCCGATGTTAACCAAGAAACAGGATGGTTTGTCCACCAGCCTTAAAATACATTCTCCAAACTCCAAAAGTATATTCCTATTATCCAACTACCTCTTCCTTTGTTGAAACACATAAGTGTCTGAAATGAGTGAATTGTGACAGCCAACATGACATCTCTTGTTGCATAGTCTTCCTTCTGAATAATGACTGTGTGGTGGAGATTTATATGGAACAAAGAAGGAGGGCATACATTGGGAGAAGGCTCGGTATCTCTCAGGCCCACATTAGCATTCACTTGCCATGTTCTCTCAATAGTGCTTTTATTTAATACTGTGCTTTGTTTTAACTCCTATCTTTCCTGCACTCTCTTTTTGTGTTTCACGCTCTATACAAGAACACTTTTTATTTCAAGAAACGAAGTGATTTGGGCAGATAAACATTGCCAGAGACCATCATCTCTCCACAAATTGTTCAGTTTTTGTGACATAATCGTTTCATCTAATAAACGGCATCCTAAAAAAAATATTGAAAATGAGGCATCTAAATACTTCTTCCTGTGAAGCCATAAAGTTTGATAAATCATACTGAAAAAATCCCCTATAGTATTTACATCTGAAACTCAATACTAAGTAGGCATTCTTCAAATACAGGTATGGGTTACAAAATGTGTTTTTCTAAAATGGTCTATTTTTACTCCTGATAGTCATCATTCCTGCTAGGAGACACGCCCTCCCCCCCCCAAGAGAAAAAAAGTCTACTGAAACTTCAGCTGAACTTTGACTTCAACCTATTAATTAAAAAGCATAAGACATGAAATATGAAGCTAGTATAGCAAAGTATCTTTTTTCAATTAGAGAGACTTCCTTCCTTGGTTTGCTAATACCTCAGACACTCATTATAAAGAGGTCACGCAGTACATTATGCCAAAACTCTACACTTCCTCATTTTATGCTTCAATTCAGCAAATTATTTTACCACCTGTTTGAGCACCTAACAGAATCCATGCCGTAATTCCACCAAATGCTCACTTCTGTCACACTATTTGAATGTCTTATTTATTAAATTAGAACACAAGTTGCATTAAAATGTAGGCTTTTCAATTAAACATGCATGATACTGTTGCTGGATCTCCCACTGTTCGCCATACCTTTCCCTACCACCTGCATCTCATCATTGTCATATCTAAGGTTAAAGTTGTAAATCCTTGCAGACAAGTACATGGTTTCTTTATTTCACTTTATAGTACACATACTGCTTGTCTCTCATTTTTTTTCATCCTTCTCAAATTTTCAACAGTTTTGTATTTGAACAAAACTGACCACATGCAAGGAACAGGAAGCAGGCTTGGCTTTATAGCATCCAAGGGGGGTCTACGCGCTCTAAAAAAATCTAGCACAAATCTTCTTAAAGGGCTTGATCCACATCCCAAGTCAGTGCAGAAACGCTTATCCCAGTGAAAGCTGGATTATGCCAGTAGGGCACAGTGTCATGACGATGTGAAATCCCAGACTACAACCCTCACGAGTTGCCTCTCGCTCTCATTTATTCACATGAGCAGGCTGTGGACTGCTCCTCAGCCACCTGCAATTGTCTGTTCCCATGGTTCACCTTTCTCCCTTACGTATCTAAGTCTTATGCAGAGCAATATGCATAAATGATCAGACAAGGTTGAAATAGGGTTAACTCCCTCACCCTCCCTAGCTCTGTGCAGCATGGAGCCAGTTTTGCCGAAAGACAGTGAGACATCTCAGTGGCAAATTTTGTCACCCTTATTCCAAATAATTTATAATCATGTGGAACAGCACTTATGGCTGTTGGACTTCATTAGTAATCTTTCCCTGTTATGAGGACTGTCTTTACCACTACCTTTTGTTTTCTATCATTTAACTGCTCATTAAGCTATCCTTCATCTCAAAACAGCTTAGTCTCAGCAGTGAGACATTTTTATGGAAAACTATTCTGAAATTCAAATACTTGATATCAATGGAATCACCACCAGTGTCACTTTAGTTTTCTAAAAACACACACACACACAAAACCACACATACTTCAGCAAATAGGGACAGGATCTCTCAATTCATAAGGTTACAGAGATGCTGTTGGAAGTGGTCAACAAATCTTCACTATTTCTTTCAATGCCAAGAAATCCTTGCTACTGAGGTACTTACAATTCCATTAATGGGAGCATTGCAAAGCCACGGTCCAGATGAAATAGTGATGATAATCAAGAAGTACAGACACCGATAGTTAAACACAGAAAAAAATGCCAAATACCTTTACAAACATGCCTTAATCTAATTATTTAAGACAACACATTTCACATCTATCTGGGTAAGAGTTAGAAACCCTACCTGTGGCCCCCTATTCAAATTATTCCTTTGAGTATGGAAGCACCTGTAAAAACTCTTCACTTGTCAGCTTAAGATATTCTAAGAAATAGAAATACACCAGCAAGGTTTATAAAAATCAGTGGTCATACAAAGCTTTGAGAAAACAAGAAGTGCTGCGGCACTGTGAAGGGGATAAAGCAATTACATTTTCACTATTTTATTTAGCATTCTGCAGGGACAGTGCTGGAAAATGCTTCCATAATAAACTAAGAACATGTTCCATTGGTTGCTCTGAAATAGTCCCAGAGCTGTCTGACGTCTGCTCAGCAACAGCACACAGCCTTGAGCCCAAAAGCTTGCATTTAGCTCATTCTCATAGGAAACGCTGGCCAAAAGGACATCAGGTTACATACTCTGCAGTTATATTTTAAATATAGCTACCTTTCTCATGGACAGTTCGCCAAAGCTGCCAAGAACTGTGATAATCTCAACTAAATATTAAAGCCTATAACGTAAATGCATGGCATCACACCCATCATTTCTTAAAGTGTTCTCAGTTATTAAGTTCTTTTTGACTTCGACATCAGTTAGAGCAGACATCCTGAATTTAACTGAGAGTAAAATAAAGGCCAGTACCTTACTAGTAACCCCATATATAACTTTATTTCAGTGGTTTCAAGACTTTCTATGGGTTATGAATGGCAATCATGTATATACAACTGAAGATGAGTGGAAAAAATATTAGATCCTCAATTACAGAATTATTTTCACTTTTTTGACATGTTTCTAAATAGGACATCTTCCTAATATTTGGTCAATGATAGTGAGATATGTTCTGTCCCAGACTTACTTCCTCTGCAATTTATCCACAATATTCATCACTAAACAAGAAAAAAAAACATTCACAAAAATGGGAGAACATAGAACATATTTTAATTTCATTTTATAATGACATCTTCTCCCTTAGTTATGATTTTTTCCTCAAGTCATTAGAGTGTGATTTACCTGCAACTCCACATAAAATGGATACTGTGCTGAAGTAAGCGTACGCAGCAGTGATAAAACTGTAGCTCATACAATTTTGCTTTCGGAAGCAGCAAAAATTTTCACAATCAAGTCAACTGTATTTTGCTGCTGTCTAGAAAGTCCTGAAAAACAGCAAAGATGATTTATGAGGGAAATCTTTTCCTAAGAACAGCAGACAGGGATGGAGACCCGTTCAGAGGGGAAGGTGAGCTCCCTTCCTTACCATAGCTGTGGGTCAGGAATTCAGATTTGGCCACATACCAGACCCAACACATCACTTTATGGTAGCTAAACTAATATTAAAAAAAACCCCAAACAACCCACAAACCCTCTAAGAATTTTATTTCTGATTCCTATATTGCAATTACAAACACCAATACTTTTTTGGCTTACTTTCCATTTGCGGTAGGTGATTGAAGTGCTTAAACTTACCTCAATAATAATTTACATCTGCGTGCAAGGGGAGGGGGCATTCCTCTGCTGTCAACTATTCTGAGAGATTTTTCTTCCCCAATTTTGGTACTCCTCCTGTGTGGATTTTCTTCCTTCTCACCACCCCATTACCCTGCACAGAACTAAACTCAATTTCCAAACCGACCAACAAACCCCAGACAACTATCTCAAAGCCTCGGGAAAATTCAACAGCCACCAGCCTCGTCGTCAAAGTCATCCCCTCCTCCCTCACCTTCACCTCGGCCACCCCGGTGAGTGCCGCGAGCAAAACCTAAGCAACCAAGTGACGAAAAATGAGAGGGGAAGAGGGGACGGTATCTACCTGGCTGTTTTTATTAGAAACGCCACAGAAATACACCTGGAAAAGGGGTAAAACCGCGAGGAGTACCGCCTGTCGCGGGCCGCCCCCTCCTTCCCTCAGCAGCCCCCTC
>WAAD01020954.1:708-32856 GCA_013389945.1 Fregata magnificens
ATTCTTTTAATATGTATTAGGTTTTTAGTTTGCCAGGATAGAGACTGGGATTATAATTAAGAAAAAAATGCTAGCAAGAATACTACAAGAGAGCTTCTTTCTTTCTAGTCACAAAGGATGTTAGTGTTGCTTAATGATTTTGCTTTAGTAATTCAGTGATTTTTAATAACTTAAGTATGATTTTCTAGGGAAAAAAACAACATAACAATATTAAGAAGTGTTCATCTAATTTCACGCTAATCTGAAAATCAACAATGGTTACTGATGTTCTAACATATCATAAAATAGTATAAAGATAATCTCTGTTATGGACATCAAAACTAGAGAACAATAAAATTTATGTCATTTATATTAGTGAATCTTGTTTTGTCACCTTTTCCTGAAAATAAACAGGAGTGTTGTTAAATTATAAATGTATTAGATTGTGGTATTACTTGTAAAGTTTACATTAAACCTTCAGATACTGTTGGGAAAAGCACAAAAAATCTCACACGCTGATAGAATGTTATGTAGTAGACAAAAACTAGATTCTATTTATGATTTGACTATATTGCAATATACAGAGAGAAAAGTACAAAATAATTGCTAAAACCTTTTGAAAACTGAAGGAGAAACTGTTTCCCTCCTGATTAAAAATGGCCAAAATAATTTAAGCCAGGTAGCAGTAGCTATAAGCTAACTGAAGAACCCGTGCTAAATGTGATCGTACTATTGTAACAAATTTCTCAAACTGTATGGAACAAAAAGTAAAATAGAAGTGAATTAACAATGAAAGAAGAAATCATGGGCTATTCGTGGTCAAGCTAATAAAATTATAAATCTACATCAATAGTTAATGCGGAGTTATTTACTTACTCTTGACCTTCCTGAACTCAGTAATAATTTTGTGAACTTTTCAGTTTATTCTGTGATAAATTTGAGCAAACCTAACTAACTTATTAGTTTATCACAGTTTCTTTTGGAAAACTTGTTTTACAGTTATTTTGATTTGTAGATATATGTTTTAAGCAACTTCATAAAACCTGTATGTTCTCAGGATTTTGGGAAAGAAAAAAAAAAAAAAGTTTGATTTTCTTAATCAGTTTGGAAAATAAAATACCCCCAGAAGAAAAAAAAAAAAAATTAAAAGCAGTCAAGTTAAAAAACACCCACCCCCAGGAAAATGCATTATCAAGGTGCCTAAGCAGCATATGTGCCAGTTTTGAGCTGTCAGTACTCAAACGTGCTTGGCATAACGTATGCTAAAATTTCCTAACACACATTCTTGTATTCAACTCAAAAGAATTTCTTATTGGACATAACTTTGACAGATGAAAATGAGTTGACTTCAGTATTAAAAGCTACGTGTGACTGGCCACAACTGGACTACATTTTTTGTATGCAAACAGAAAAACAAAACAGTCAGTGTGCTGGTATTCCAAAAGGAACAGGTTTATAAAAGTGGAGGTAAATGGGATCAGAGACAAAATGTAAACAGAATGTCAGTGCCAGCCAGGAACTAAGCAAGCTATGTCTCCTCCATAGTGTTTACATATATATTAGCCAAAAGAATGTGGGGCCTGTATCTCCCTCATTAGTAACAGTCCAAACAACACATATCCACACACAGTGGAGTTCATCTCAGTTTAATGAAGCATCTGAAATGTTGAGTTTTGAGCCCAAATTTGCTACCTGGCTCCTCAAGACAGAAAGAATAATCTTAGATAGGATTTCTCTGACCAATGTCTGCAACATGTTCATCAACATCACAGCTCACAGCGCTGGTCAGTGTAGGTTATAACAATAGTCACTGAAAAGAAATAGGCCTTTACAATGTGTTTCATCTCATTTTAAAATACACATCAGCTGGTGAAGGGTCTAGAGCACAAGTCTTCTGAGGAGCAGCTGAGGGAACTGGGGTTGTTTAGTCTGGAGAAAAGGAGGCTCAGGAGACACCTTATTGCTCTCTACAGTCCCTGAAAGGAGGTTGTATCAAGGTCAGTGTTGGTCTCTTTTCCCAAGTAACAAGTGATAGGATGAGAGGAAATGGCCTCAAGTTACACCAGGGGAGGTTTAGATTGGATATTAGGAAAACTTTCTTCACCAAAAGGGTTGTCAAGCATCGGAACAGGTTGCCCAGAGAAGTGGTTGAGTCACCATCCCTGGAGGTATTTAAAAGACATGTGGATGTGATGCTTAGGGACATGGTTTAGTGGAGGACTTCACAGTGCTGGGTTAACGGTTGGATTTTAAATGCCTTTTCCAACCTAAATGATTCTATGATTCTATGATCTGAAATAGTCAACAGAAACATGCCATAACTGTTTCTCCTCTGACTGTGAAGGTAGTTGAGGGCAATTAATTTACATGTAGATATTTGCGTTTTACATTCCTAAAGTTAAGCAGGATGAATTATACTCTTCAGGGCATTAATTAATCTCATCCAAAATAGTTGCCTGAGAAAGGTGAGATGGCTCTCTGAAGACAACTCTTTCTCTCCAGGTCCCTGGAATAAGGTCATGAGCTGAGAGACAGTATATTTATTTTGAGAGATGGCTTCTATTCATTGAGTGTCAATGTCTATACAGTTGTGTAGTTTGATATATTCACCTTGTGGCTGCACATGACCTTACTGCCACAGCTTCACAGTACTTAAAAGCCATTGCAGAAGGAGATAGTCTGAAAGTAAGTTTAAATAGTAAGAAGATGCAGCTAAAGGAAGAAAAAGTAGATCTTCAAATAATACAAGAAGGAAAAAGTGAGACTACGGTGCCTGTCTATTGACTGATCAGAATCCCAGTGGTCTAAAACTGGAAGAAGAAATCTCAGAATTAGAAAGGGATTAGAGGAAGCAAATTCTATAAAATGTAATTTATAAGGTACTGTAGATGGAAATATAGCTAAAGTGGGCTCGGTTCCATGATCATAAGTCTCAGCTATGGTTTTCCAGGTATCAGTCACTGGAAATTCAGAAATTAATCTGAATATCATTGCACATGTCAGCAGAGATGACTTTATATGTTTTCTATGAAGTACTTCCCTGAAGGCATTTGTTTAACCAAAATAACAACCTCATCTCAGAGAGGACTGCAGAAGCTAAAAAAAAAATATTCAAAACATGCAACATGTTAGAACTTTGATATGCCAACAAATCAAGAGGACTATGTGGCTCATAAACTGCTTCAGACACAGTATTGGCAGACCTTTGGATAGAGCATCTGTGATAGTCATGACCTAAACTATTAACAAGGCACGAGACATGCTGACAATGGAAAATAAATTATGATGAGATAATTTTAACTGGGATAGGGCTATGTTAGAACAGAACTTAAAACTGCTCTTGAAAAGCTATGCAATGGCAACACTGTCAGTGAGGAAAGTGTTCAAGAAACAGGGTAAGTTTCACCTGTTTTAGCTACATAAGTGTCCGTCTGAGGGTACTCTCAGAGGCAGTAGAAAGAAATGGACACTCTCCAGGCACAAATCATCCAACCTGTTTTAAATGTTGGCTTTAGGATGAGATGAATCAGCTTCTAAATGCATATTAATAATGAAAGTTTGTTCAAATTAATCTTTCGTAGAGTGTCTGAAAAGAAGAGTATAGGAACATTCCCTTAACAATCCATGAGTAAGATACTTCTAAATATTAATAACAATTCTGCTGTAACAGGTGTCTCAGGAAAGTGGTTGGCATTATTAAAATTATCCTAAAGTATTAAGAGGCCCATATGAGCTTCTGAAAAGGGGCTACTTGCCCAATATGGGAGATCTGTTGGGCGGAAGAAAATAAAACTTTCCTTAGGTACAGGAAAGAGAACTGAGAAATGCTGAATCTAAAGGAATACCTCAGGGAAGGAATACCTGACTAAAATAGACACAAAAGGGGAAGGAATATTTTCATAGGATTGGGGTTGTGAAGATATTATTCCCTGAACACAAAACCAAAACAAATGTAAGAAACTGCTTTTTCCACAGTATTATAAACCAACATTACTGCAGTTAAGTTGCTCTGTGGTTTTTTGCTAAATAGTTTAAATTTAGAGAACTTACTAATTTTATAAAAAAATCATACACAAATAAGTACTTTAATTACTAAGATTCAGATAAAATTGAATTTGATAGCAATGAGGATAAATCAGAAACTGAGAACTCTCCACAGTAAAATAGCAATTGCAAAAGAAATCCTAGCACTGATATTTATCTATTAATATAAGAAAACCTTATAACTATTGCAATAATAATGCAGAAGCAGAAATATACTCACGGTCTCTCTTTGTATTTAGAAAAAGTCAAGATGGTATAGTCATATCGGATGATGATGCTGAAATACCTCCCACTCCCACAGTAACTGGAGGTTGTTAAGCTGCAACTACTAAAACTAGATATTTTTAAATCAGTCTTGCATTCAATAATTTTAAAAGAGCTGGCTGGAGAGCTCTCTAGACAATTGACATTGATTTTTCAATAAGTCTTGGAACACTAGGGAATCTCCAGAGGACTGGAAGAAAACTAATGGGTCAATACTTCAAAAAGGCAAGCAGGATGAGCCATGTAATTATATGTCCATAACCTAGCTTCGATCCCAGGAATACACTGGAACATTTCATGCAGGGCTCAAAGACTAAAGGATTCAAAACAAATAACATGGAAAATGTAAATAAGTACTGATTCATTCAAAACAGAAGTTATCCAATTTCTACAGTTTTTCATCAGGTTACATGACTGATATATGTCATAGGTCTAACGCAATTCTGAGATGTATGTAAGTATTCTACTTCATATGACAAGACGTTTTAGAAACAAAGGACTAGAAGGGACTTCCTGTGCTGCTGAAATCATTCATCAACTCATTTTTCTTATATGACCTCCAGAAACAGAAAAAGAACCATCTTAAATGTAACTAAAGTTTTTGCCCTTTTCTCCTAGAAGGTCAATCTCCAATAACACTAAATCTATTTAATTTCTTCCCAGAAAATACTATGTTTTTATAATTATTTATACGTTTTCTTATTTTGCTATGAATTTTATCCTGTGGATTCAATGGGGTTTTCTTGTTTTGTTTTTGAATTAGTGTTCAGTAGGGCATGCAAAACTGACATCTTTCCAAAGGTGTCACTTCATTCAACAAGTTTCTCAGTAACTTTTCGTACAGTGGGCTCACATTTCAGAGACAGCTTTAGTGGCCTCTTTCTAATCACCTTCTACTCACAATTCATCTTCATACCATACATGAGTGACTAGATCTACACAAAAGTGGTGGTATGCATAATGTGTATGATAGGAATATGAGCTACAAATTATCCTTTATATGAACTTGCACATATACCTTTTAATGTCAATCTGTTACTCAAACTTTCAAGGTCATCCAAATCTTCCCATATGCTATTTTAATCTTCTGCATTAGTAGTATCTCCCATCACCATATAATTTCATTAGCAAAGTCTTCCTTTTTTTGAGACAGTCACTAATATCAGTCACCTTAAAACAATCAAAGATGAATTCTTGAGGATTTCCATAAACAAATTCCAGCAAGTCTCATAGTCCTCTTTCAGAACAATTTTGTTGCCATCTCTCCTTTAGCCAGTTACACAATTTACAATTCTACGTCCCATCTTCTTTAGCTTCACTAATAATTTCCCCTGTGGTGCTAAACTAAAATGTTTTACAAAAATCTGGGTAGATTAGATATATCACAATTGTCTAGACTAAAGAAAGCTATCGGATTACTCTGGTAGAAACTACCTTTGGAAAAACTATTTAAATTTATTTCTCATGTCCCTATACCTTTACTTGCTGTTTCCTTTAAAATTGATGTTGTATGCTATTGTGGGAGGTGCACCTGTCCTTACAGAGACCTAGGCTTTCCAACGGTTGAAGCAGAGCAGCGGCTGCTGCTTTTTGCACCCTTACTTTCATGCCCTCACTGCCTTGTTGCCAACAGATGGAGCCCTCGGCCAATGGGCAACAAACATGGCCATATATGACCACAGATCAGATTCAACTAGGGTATAAATGGAGCCCTGCTGGGGGGCCTATTGAGCCGGTCCTCCTCGGAGCAGCAGGTCTGCAGTCGGGGACTCTCCCCTTGGGTCAGGATGCCACCTAAGGTAACTCCTCGAGGTTGAGAGCCCTCATCTTCTTAGGTGAGTGATTGTGCATTTTGGATAAAACCCTCAAGAATTCTTAAGGTCAGTTGGGTAGTAATAGTTCCTGCCTGACATCTGAAACCTGTGATTAAATAATGTTCGTTGGAGTATCAAAGCAGTTTTGGTTGGAATAAATTTTTGTTTGGGTTATATCAATCACCTAATTTGACTTTGTGCACCTCTGTGACAGATATCTAGATCAAGTTAGTAATTTTTACTCCTCTACTTCACCTAAGTACAATATCTGCTACTTTTCCAGTGAAACAGTATCTGCCATGAACTGATATTTTTAATTAAAAACCTTTGTCACTTGGTTGATGACATCATATACAAGTTGATTCGATGTTCTAAGAGGGACATGATACAGAAATCCTAAATGTTGTTCATTAAATTGTTAGGTTTCAGTTCTAATTCCCCTGAGGTAATTTTTTTTTCTGCAAATTTATTCTCATTATCTGCTTTGCTTTTGCTCCATTCTTACCGAGAACTGCAGCAAAATATTAATTTTATTCTGGGGTATATCTTAGCTACACTCTCTGTCCATGTGTCTGCCTTTGTTTTCTTTTGTATCAAAGAACTTTTGTTATTTTGTTTACTTAAGTTTACTTTGTAAAGTTTAACTTGATTTATGTTTGTTACTAATCACTAAGACAATTTGCTTTGATGATCAGCAATTTTCCCATTGTGTGGGATTTCTGATTACCCTCAATCTACTGTTTATTATTCCCTGTGAGATTTACAGATCTTTTCTACAAGCTACATCAGTACAAGTACTTATGTACTCCCTTAGGAAACAACATGAAAATTTTGACAACTGTGAGGGATATAAATTTTGGACCCTCTCTGCTTTCAAGTTCTTCTGACTAAATTGCTTCAGTAAATAGTTTTGTTATCATTTCAGAGTATTCCTGTTTGATAGAAGCAACAAACAGTAACTATGATCTTGGTTTTAATTTAATTTTCCAGAAAAGAAAGTCAGAAATATCAGGGCTTTGTCATTATTTGTGAAATATAATGGTGCGGTAAAGTTCCCATATTGTCATTACTTTCAGCAGTACTATCTCTAGAACTACTTAAAAGATACTTTGTTCAGAAAACTCCGCAGAGCATCTGCTTCACATATGATCACAGGGAAAGCCATAAGGTACTTCCTGACTCTCAGTAACAACCTCTGTATTAGAAAAATTGTTCAAAATTACAACAATGTCAAGCTGAGAGGACAGAAGTATCACCAATGTCCTAGGTTCCTATATTTAAAATCGATTTCTAAGTGAAATTCCTGGAAAATGCACTGTGCCATAAAGGAAAGATGAAAAACAAACAAACAAAAATATTCTTTGCCAATAAGATTGAGGGAATATTACTCCCTAAGCCACAAATTTGACAGCCAATTTAATTCCATGAGTAAAGTGCACCAGTCATGTGCCCTTTCCTGACTTATCTCTATCCTTGACTATTGGCAATTATTTCAGTGGAAGGTAAACCCACCTCTGTCCTTCTTATCATCACCAGGAGCAGTAAAGTTGTATACCAAAGGAGGAAAATATTCATTATGATCCTGTTGGTGATGAACAAATGTCATGAAACAGGGACTTAATATCAATATACTGCAAAGAAATAGAGGCAATACATATCAGTCATGTTACCATTATCATTACTGAGTTCTATTTTCAAATCAAACTCTTTGCTGAAGAAATTAAAACAATAAAAAATCAAAACGCATATTATATTATTAATGGGGAATTATCATCAAGCAGTTCTGTTTCCAGAAACTTTCACTGACAAAATCCACTTTTTATTCCTAAACTATGTTAGCAATGACCTGGGAAAAAAATATTTTTACCTGAAGTACTGGAAGTCTCAGTAAACTGAGTTCTACCAAGAAGCCTGTCTTTTCATAAAGACAAATAATAAGGTTATATCCTAAAAAGAAAGACATACTTAAAAGTATAGGGCGCTCATCCCTTACTTACTACTTTGCCCTGAAAAACTTGGTGACTGTGGTGACTAATTTGCTAAAGATAAGACCCTGCTTCAATGTTGTGGTCAGAAAGGCTAAGCAAAGCTTAAACAAACAAAAAAAGAAATATGGGCTTTGTATTACCTCTGTAGTTGACACTGGTGACACTGCCTGATTTCCAGCAACTGACCCTTAGCTGCATTCCATTATTCACACTACTGTAATGCAGTATCCATTTTCTGTGTTCACTGAAAAAATGAGTACCTCAAATGCTTAAATTATTGGAAGGGGTTCAACAGGGAATCATCAGAATGATTAAAGGAAAAGAATTTCAATGTTGTGATGGACATTCAATCTATTTAGTTTATTAAGAGAATATTAAGAAGTGATTTAAACACTGTATAAACTGCCTATGTGGTGAGTAGAATTGTTAGATTTTCAGGTTAACAATGGAAATGATTATGAATACAAGCAAGATAATGTAAGCTGTAGATACAAAACATACTAAGTATTCCAGGTGTAACAGATATATGTATACTTTGACACTGCAGTAAATGTAAAGCTTATAACATTCCATTAAGTAGAAAAAGTTTGGAGCCTGACGCCTGGAAATTAATGCCAACATAATTTAATTTAATAAGGTAATTGATTATTGAAATAATTTTTGCAGCCTAATAGAATTTTCCTGTCTCTAATGAATTTGAAA
This sequence comes from Fregata magnificens, assembly GCA_013389945.1. Taxonomy (NCBI): domain Eukaryota; kingdom Metazoa; phylum Chordata; class Aves; order Suliformes; family Fregatidae; genus Fregata; species Fregata magnificens. Next base: position 9,500 of record WAAD01020954.1, read on the forward strand.
GAATCAAGTTAGGAATTTTTAGGCGTTGTGTTTAGGAATGACACTCCTAAAGTCCTCTTCCAGAGTTACATTTTTGTCAGTGAGCAACTTTGATCAATATGGGTTGATACAGGCAAAATAACCCTTCACAACAGAGTTATCAGCACAACTGATTGTTTACTTGCGCTTGGTCCAGGCTATATAATGCTTCTATCATTCAGGAAAACTTGCAGATGTTTACTGAAGATGAAACTCAAGTAATTCTAGTATTGATCTGTTTGTAATCTTCCTGGGCATTGGCAACCCTCTGATCTTGTATTATTGATGGTATTTGAATCTGATTACCAACTGATATTTACAGCATATCAAAGGTTCTTTTTTATTCATGAGCATACAGGAGTTGGTTTTTCTTGGTGAGGGGTTTTGTTTTGGTTTGGTTTGGTTTTGGGGGGTTTTGGGGGTTTTTTTTGTATGTCAGTAAAAGTACTGTCAAGAGAGACTAACTGTGGAAGAAAGAGAGTAGTACTTCCATTTGGCTTGTAAAACACTGATCCATTGATAGATTTTATATTTGTCACAGCATCTACTTCTCAATTTAGGTTGCAGCCTCACTCTGGACAGAAAACTCTTAAAAGACCCAATCTGCTTGAGAACAATAGAATACATCCTGTCACCAGAGCAAACACAACTGACAAGCTAAAATTTTGTATACACAGTTGGCTTCACTCTTATGGTGTCTTACTGGAAATCATTGATCTCTGTTAAAGGCCACCACTGTGTTGTCCTCTACTTTTTCTAATGTATAGACAAAGAAATTTCTTATGTTGCCAATTTTTTTCATTTTCTTAAAAAGGGATACACAGTGTCCAGTTCATTAAGATCCTGAGGATCTTTATTCGTTATAATTAAAATTCAACACTACTAGAAGGAATCTTATATAGGAATAAAAAAACCCCAATGCATTATCTAAATATACAATCAGACAGCTACATAAGCCAGGTGAAATGGGTCAGTTCAGTGTCCATATTCTGATTTTAACTGCATCCTTGTCTTTACTAATGTACAGGTATTCCTCACAAACCACAGCTTTCCATGTGCACGCGGCTTTTGCTTTACTTATTAAACTGTCTTTATCTCAAGCCACGAGTTTTCTCACTTCTGCCCTTCCGATTCTCTCCCTCATCCCACTGTAAGGGAAGCGAGTGAGCGGCTGTGTGGTGCTTAGTTGCTGGCTGGGGTTAAACCATGACAACATGGTACTCTTAGATATGACACCGGGCCAGTGGGACACCTGCAAAATGCTGGAGCAGTCTCTGGAGCCTTGGGCAGATATCCTGGAAGATCTCATATGATACCGATCACTTGAGTCCAGCCTAGCAAGTGAGTTGTAGATAGCTGAATTGAACTGAATGTCTCCACAGGAGCATGCAGATACCCACATACAATACCTAAGCTTAGATATCTTCAGACTGATCTGGAACAGACATCCACTACCAATTAAATCTTATTGTCTTGCTTGTAAAACAGCAGCATGAATATAGCATATAAAGAACCATAAGACCTGAGAGTTCCCTAACAGCAGGATCCAGCTTCACTTATTCTTACAGGGGATTACTTTACCTCCTGTAAAAATTGGATACCTACATATGTGAATTTAATATGGAAAGTAGTTAGCAGAGTCTTTTAGGAACATCAAAAGCCCAGATGAATCTCTGAGATTTTACAAGTCTTTACAATTAAAGAACGTGGGCTCTCAAATGTAGCAATTCTTTGTTGATAGTAGTTTGACTCATTGTAGTAATCTCTTTAAATCAAACACATAATTTAGTTATCCTTAGAAAAATCTAAATAACAACACAATTAATCTTGATCGGTTTAGTTAATTCATTAAAAAAAAATTGTGTAACTTGGTCATGAAATACAATAGAATGATTTAAAATAAAGCTGATTTGTTGAACAAATAACCACAGGAGCAGAAGCATCACAGAAGTAATTTATCTCAATTAATGTAAAAAAAAAGTTGTTTGAGAATTTCTTCCTTAGAGAAACAGATTGAGAATAGAAATTATAATAAAAAGGAAGATACAGTTTGCTTTCTGAATATTTTAGAGAATTGCAGCAAATGTTCAAGGTAGAAGATATTAGATAAGGCAAACTGTATATTCTAAAAGTAGCATTGAACTATTTTGCTACAGGTATTAAACTGTGTTTTATTATTGGGTACTGCATTATACAACACAGACACAGTAGTATTTCTAAATTTTAGTAGAAGTTTTTTTATTATATTTGATCCCTATAAATAACAGATAAAACACTCCTGTTTATAAAGAACAGCCTAGCACATTGATTTCAGATATTTCTACTTAACTATTATTATTATTTCTAATAATATAAATAATTTTATATACTTCTACTCTGTTATTCTATTCTATTATTCTATTTCTATTTCAATTATTTATATGTAATAACAGAAATAATAGTAATACAGTAATAAGATAATAACAATAATACATAATATAATAATGAGTATCAGACATCCATAAGGTCAAATGAATGAAGAAATAAGAAGAACAAATACTCAAGTCTGAAAAGAATATTCCAAGGGTGTTTTGGACTGTATGGCATTTTACAGTAATAGTGTTTCCTCTAACATCCTGTTTCTCCTTAAACATATTAAGACTGATTCATTAAAAGAAAAACTTGAAATATCTGATCTACGAGGAATGCCAAGTTTTTAAACTTGGTGTAGAATTAAAAGTTTATAATGACAAATTGCATTAGAAATGTTAAAAGAGTGAAATGTTTATATGTTTAGAATATGTATATATCTAAAATAAAGGTGAAACTGCCATTTTTGAAAATGTGAAACCACCCCATCTAAAAAATTCAACTTCAAATAATGTTCAAGCCAACTTTTTAAAACCAGCTCTAATATTATTCCTATAACAAGAAATAAGCAACGCCTAGGCTGAGTGAGATGAGATAATATAGCTTTTCAGTTTCCAGTGATCTTGATAACTTAAAATATTTTCCCTGTCTTAGCTGATCTTCAGGCATTTGAGAGCATTTAATATTTACAGAATTTTGTTTGCAAAATGCTCTGCACTAATATCTGTTTGGACATTTTACAAAACAACTTCCTTTTATGATATGGAAATGCAAAACACACAAATTCAGAACACTGTGGCAATGGACTTTTCTGAAATGTCTTGAGAATATATCAAAGAAAATTACTAGTTTGATGTGAACCTATGTCCTTTAAAAAAAATTTCAAACCTTTTAAAGACCTTCAAAAATTTTCTTTAAAAATGCAGAAAATGTACACAAGATGACTTTATGATGAAGTATAAACTCTGGTCATGTCCCTTTATTTGAAGGTTAGTCTGCAAAAAGGCATCACTAGAAATCCTTAAGATGCTGAATAGGATTTAATGAACTGTAACTCACAGATGCAGGTACATCCCCAGACATATTGTGTCAGTAATGCTACTAATTCTTTAATTTGTATAACTTCATTCTAACTAAGTCATGAAACAAAATACAATTATGCTATGTGTTGTAAAATCAAAAAATCAAAAAGTCTGTCATTGACACAAAGGCTAAGAAATACCAGGTAGGCAAAGGCAGGGCAATAAGTGGGAACAACATGATCATGTGGCTCTATTTAGGCTGCTAACTTTAGCAAATCTAGTAGTGGGGACAGGTCTATACTATGCAAATGACATCTGCATCCTGCAGACACTAAATCCCTCCTCCTCTGATTAATTTTATAGTCATAAGTTTTGCACATGCCCACACCATTTGGGAATAGCAGCTGAGTTTGTAAGATTTGCAACCAGATTCTTTAGAGTGTCTTGTCTTTCAAAGGAACTCTTCATAGAGTGAGGATAGCAGCATCTGCCCATCAATAATTAGCTGCCGTTGTTAGGGACTATTTTTAATCAGCTGGCAAAATTAGGACATCTGCAAGATCTAGAACTGGATGGTTCTTAGGCTGTACTGGTAATGTCACTTGCAATTTGCATATTCGTAGTAGAGCAGCATTTACTGCTTTGTGCAAGCTACTCATTACGAGAAAAAGGCTTCTAAACAGCGGTGAGCATGTTTGGGAAAGCAGTCAGATAGGGGGGAAAAAAACATCTTTACTGATGCTGTTAAAACATGACAAGAAATTATACACCTGGAAGTGAAGCATGTGTCTTTCAGAATCTCAGATCATAGGCATTGACTTTTATCTTTATTTTATGCTGATCAAAAAGGTAATCAGTTATATAAATGGACACAGAACTGGAATTCTGCTTGTTCCTGTATTCTGCATTCTTTGTTTCTCTCCACTTCATTCCTTAAAATACAGAGCAGTGGACACATGTAAAGCTTTCATTAATGAAAGAAAATAGTTTGTAGCTTGAAAACAAGCATTCTTAGATGATAGAGGAGAACCTGCAACTCCTTGAATGGAGTTTCCGCAGCAGTTTGGTAACTAACTCACTTCATCAACTTCACAAATTTCAGAGTCTGTTTACATCCTTTTCCAGGGTTAGGAATAAGATTAAGCTAACATTTAAATTTACTTAAAAAAAAAAAAATGAGCATTTTACTCATAAAAGCTAGCTTCAACTATTAAGCATGTTTTATATACAACTATCAACATGTTCTGAGACTCAATGGATGTCCATTTATCAATTTTAATCATAAAGTTATTAAGAAAACTTAGGGGAACATGCTAAAGATGGCAGGGGGGGCAGGAAATAAGGACCGTATCTTCTGTGTTGTATCAATTTTCACAGGGTGCTGTGAAACAATATTGCAGGATGGAGCAGGAAATACAGGGAGAGAATGATTCACAAGGAGATGGAGGTAAATGAAGAAAAGAGAAAAAAAAAGATTCCACATGCATATCTCTTAATGAACACAGGAATTCAAGATTCGTCACCTCCTAGGGAATCAACAGGCAAGTTCAGCAGTACTCTTATTCCCAATTGATAGTTAACAACAACAGCAAAACTTTTTTTTTTTTTCCTGGCATAAAGGTGTGAATGCATCTTCACTGGCAGCTATTCTTGAAACTTTCTATGACAAGCCAGTACAGTAGATGTAATTAATTACTCTTACTTCATGTGTGACAAAGACAAGAAAAACCCCAGTCACAGGAAGGCTGTCTTACAGACTTCTGGAAGAGTCTGAAAGGTCATGAAGTCAACAGATCTGGAGATGCACTGAAATGAAGCACGAGGGAGAGCGTTTTGCTTTGGTTCCTACGTGTGCACCTGTTGTATGTTATTCTGTGCAAACATCCATGAGAAATGACTGGGAATATATAGGGTGAACTGGAATTAGCATAGGAGTGGATTTGCATCTCAGGAGCATTACTAGGTCAGAGGACTGGTGCTGGAGTGAAAATGGTTGAAGCTATTGGGTGTGAAACATAGCAATGAAAATGAAACAGAGAGCATTAAAAGTTAATCAAATGTATTTGTATAAATTACTGTGTTACTGTCACGTATCTTATTGAGATTTTTTAATTACTGAATTATTACTTTGAAATTCTTCCTTATGTATTTATCTATTTATTTATTAAGTCACACATCACTCCATAATTTTGGTAAAAAGAAGAGAAGAGTCCAGGAAGCCTAGCAGGTTATTAACTCTGGCATTGAAGCAATTTAATAGAGGTAATATATAGTTTATAGAACTCGATTTTGATCCTGCAGCAATATTAGTCTCATGAACTTGTTTGCTTCAGTGAATTGACCTCTGTGCAAGAGTAAAATAAAGTCTTCAGGAGTTTTCCTTAAACAAATAAGATTAAAAATAAGTCACATATCTCAGATGATACAGAAGCATTAGGGTATTATTTTTCCACAGAGCAAGATAACCTCATGATGCTAAAAATCCACAAAAAAACTCCTTGTCATTGGTATTAGACTGTCTGTTGACTTGAAATTGTCCTTATCCAAAGGAAAAAAATAAAGAAAAAAAAATCTAATTTGATGATCCTAATTTTTAGCATAATTCCCAGTATAAACTCTGACCAAAATTTCATTTCAAAGTGTTTTATCAAAAAGATCAGAAGAAACTATAACCAAAATGAAATACTATTTTGCTTTTCCCACCTGAATATCTGATAAATTCAGCCTAAACAAAAATGTGATTATATCAAAAAGTCATTTTTTTAAGTGAACAGTTTGCAGTGGTTTTCTCTTCTCATTGCATGAGATAGAAGAAATATAGTTTCACTTTAAAATCAGCTTTTTCTTGCAAAATTCTTTTTTTTTAAATTCTAATATAGCATTTGGAAGTGTTATGACTGGAGATGGTCTAAATCTCAGATATTAGAATCCAGTTTTATAATTCTTTAAAGCTGTTAACAAGCAGTTAACAAGACAAAGGCTCCAAAAGCTGAAATTAAATTGGATAGAATTGCTTATAGGATCCTTAGAATTCAAATCACTCGTAAGGTTTCATACTGTAGTTTGTCGGTTACCTACAAGCTTTAAAATGATCTGTAGTATAACAGTTCATACACACCAGGTTTTATTCCACCAGCTACAAGTTTACTACTTTTGGGTTTGCTACTTTGCCATGTGGTCTCTTCTGAAGAGTCTTAAAGCTGTCACTTCCACTAGTACTCAAATTAGTCTTGAGAAGCAGGAACAAGGCTCAAGAAGGTTAATGCTGTTAAGCGTGACTGGGATTAAGGTGAGTTTTAGGTATCTGTTTCCAAAATTGCAACCTTCAAAACCCCTGCTCTGTTGTATCTTAACTACAGAACCCCTTCAACTCCTCAGACACTTCAGTCTGAGATTCACATTTTCCAGGTGCACATGAAGTTCTTCTGTACATAATTAGAAATATTACAGTTTTGTCATGGCTCACTGACTTTCATGCTGAGTCTTTGTGAGGAAGCATCAGAGGCAGGAAGCACAAACAGTTCAGTCCAATAGAAATTCCACTTCAATATTGCAATTAAAAATAGCTACCTAGCAATTTTTCAAAATTACTTGTTCCAATCAGCAGAAAGCCAAGATGAAAACAGTAACTCGAAAATCAGCTGAACATCACCCAAATCTGAAAGCCAGCCATTCCTTAGCTGACATGTCCTGATCTGTGGAAAAGTCACTGCACATAAAGTTTCATACTGTTTCTGTCTGAAAACAACACTTTCTAAGAATACACATTACATTTCCAAATAAATGGATCCAGAAATGCTTACCACAGTTATTACATTCATAGTATTATTCTAATGTGTTTAATTTTCAGGCTATTTAAGACTATACATCCCCAGCCTTTAGAGACACCACAGCTGGGTCCATTTTTCTGCATGAAAGATAACCCACTGCAAGACTGCACTTTCACTAGATCTCAGAAATACTCATATGTAAGCACTAAATAGACTGTAAAGATAAAAATTTCTGTATGTTGTAGTATATTAAACTGAAACACTTCATTTTAATTAGAAATTAGACTTGAAGTCAAATGTAGGACAGAGTAATAAAGAGATCTGTCTTGCTTTAAAAAGTTAAACACCAAAGTGTTAGAACTAAAACATTAAAACCAAATCAAGTAATATGTGGAATTTGAAATAAGGAACAACCAAAAGTAAGTAAAAGTGGCTTATAAACTACAATACTGGATATCCCATGAGGGGAAAAAAAAAAAAAGAGCAAAGCAGCAGAAATGTTTAAATGGATTTTTAAAAACTTGTTTCATTTAAATCCAATTATCCAGAACACATTTTTAAGTCCTTTTAACAACAAAATTCTTTTTGGTTTTACAAATCAGAGCATAGCACTGTCTCTGTTCCCTGAAAATATTAATTGCCAATGATACTAAAGGAAGCTTCATAAACTGTTGTAAAGAATGGTCTATCAGAAGTGTTCAGACATATAGTTTTTCACACTGACCAGTTTGAAGGGTGCAGTCTGTTTCCCCATCTGTTTGCTTTGGTTTCTGTTGTTGTTTTGGTTTAGCTTGTTTTTTGGTTTGGTTGGCTGGTTGGTTGTTTTTTTTCCCTTGTGACCTATAATCTGATACAATGACAGTAAGGTTTCAGGTGACAGATCTGTGTTCTACAATTCTTCCATGGTAAGCAAATTTGGGTTCTCACCTTGAAATATGACAGAACAGAACTATTTAGTTACTAGGTACTAGGTAGAATCAGCTCTGTGTTAGTAAGCTCATTGGTCTTTTCAAACATACCCTCTTCTGAGTCTTCTCTCTGATGTTACCCCAGTCCTGTGTAGGGGATTTCTCTGTAGGGCTAAAGCAATAGTAAAATTTACCTCTGGAAAATAAAAGTTAGTGAAAATGTACACAGGGGCAGTGAGAAAGTAGGATACCCAGTTGTTACTTTAAGGACTCTGCTTTCAAGAACATGGACCATTTCTTGAAAATTTAAGCCTAATTCAACAAAAAGCTTGATGGGAAAGAGGAAAAAAAAAAGGAAATTTAGAAAAGTAAAATGTTTTCATTTTGATATTTTCCAATTTTTTCCTGAAAAAAAATAATTTGTTTTGAAAGACAAGTTAATATAATTTGAAACATTTTCAAAAAGTTCAGATTCAAGGTTGGTATTTGGAAGATTCATTGCAGAAAGAGAAATTTGTCAACTTAAAAAAAGATTGTCTAAGGCTTTTCAATGTAAAAATTAAGAAAGTCACTTCTTCTGCCCAGTTCTTTTAGGGTTCTAATCTCATTAAGTAGAAGTGAGTAAGTGTTTTATAAAATTATGTCACTGCTGGTTTCCAAAAAGGTGCATGACCCTTTTTTTTGAATCATCGGGAAACTTAGAGTCAAATGCTCCTTATTTCTCAACTACTGGTGACATAACTAAGAGCATCACTGTTGTACTGATGAGCATGAGAATGGGAGGCAGTCTGCGGCAAAAGATTTTTGTAAAAGTTAAGAATTTAAGAGGAAGTGATCATGTTTTGCAAAATTGTCCTATTTCAGTGTAGATTTCAGCTTGAGTAAACATCTAAAAGTTAAACACTTCTCTGAATTAAAATAATTTCAGTATTTACTATTGTTTGTAAATCTCAGCTCTAAAGTGACTTGTGCTCAAAAGGAAAGTAGAGAATAGCAGATGACTGTGCCAGTTAGAAAACATTTCGTATTAAATAGAAGTTTTGAAGCTTGATTACTGTTTAAGTGTGGCCAGCTGAGAATATTGTGACATGTTTCTGTTTATGGTTAATCTTAAATATTAACCCATCTAAATCCTTTACTTAAAGCTGCTAAGATGCTAGTACTAGATGATTTACGTTTAACTTCCTAGGAATCTACCCTGTCACTTTAAAGTCAAGGTCCCTGTTTATAATTCCCACTACAACAGACTCTTTACAAACAAGGATAATCCTTTATTTGATGTTTACTTACTTAGTTCCCTTTTTATCTTGAGCTTTTATACAGCAGATTTTGCAGTCAATAAGTATTTTTGGCAAGACAGACATATGTAGTAACTGGGTTTCTTAATGTATGCTTTACTTTGCTCATCCATAAAATGCTAAAACAGATGTCATTATTTTGCAATCATAATGAAAAGTAAGGCACTGAAATCACCTGCCTTAAGATTGTTAAGGTTTTTAAATTTTTACATATCTTTTCCTACAACTTCCTTTCAGCTTTTAAATCTAACCATGCTTTCTACTATTACTGCAAGTCTATGAAATTATATAGTCTAACTTCCAAATTAAAGCAAGTCTGGAGAGCAAGAAAAGAATAGTGAATACTATACCTTTAAATCATTTCTCCCAGAGCCATTCCTAAAATAAATCAGTTTGTGTATCAACTGTTAATTTAGATTGCATCTAATTTTATCATTTGGTAAGAACCTGCCAATGTGTTTATGTTTTACATTTCTGCGTGCTGACTTGGTTCTCTCAGAGTAACCAATTTTCATAAAAAGTCAATGGAAAGATGTGCCTTTGGAAGCTTCTGGAGGAATATGCTCTCCACTAAGCTGAAGTATTTATGTAGACTCCAGAGAAAGATTTTCAAAGGCACCTGTCTCTGTCTATGGGAAGGGCAAGATGATGATGCAGGGGGACAGGTTTATGAGGCAACCTAAAAGGTATATACAAGCTAGGAGACAAAGCCAGGTGAGCCAGACCCTGTCCAGTCCCCAAAATGCTTCTCCATATGTCACCCCATTTACAAGTGCTGCTATAACATTTGCCAGACAAGATATAAAAGAATGTGTGTGAGATCTCAGTGACTAATATCAGTTACTCAAAAGTATTGATCATCCCCAGAAGACAGATGGCCTCTCCATTTTTTGATGATTGGTTTATCAAGTTACTTTCAGGTACCTTCTTACTACAGTATCTTACCCTGTTCTTTGTGGAACAACCTAACCATATATAGAGTCAACTCAAGCGAAACAGAGAACTTATCCTTTTTTAATACATATATAATATGGAGTGGTGTTATAAGTAAACCTGCAATCTTTTTAACTGTCAAAAACTATGAAGCCAAGGAAGATATTTATCCCAGTAAGACTAAGTTTTTCCACAATGAATTTGCATTTAGATTTTTATTTAAAGCAAAAAGAAAATCAGAAACTGAGTATTATTGAATATTATTGTTGTTGTATGAGATTCAACAAGGCTAAGTGCCCGATCCTGCACTTGGGTCACAACAACCCCATGCAACGCTACAGGTTTGGGGAAGAGTGGCTGGAAAGCTGCCCAGAGGAAAAGGACCTGGGGGTGTTGGTTGACAGCCAGTTCAATGTGAGCCAGCAGTGTGCCCAGGTGGCCAAGAAGGCCAATAGCATCCTGGTTTCTATCAGGAATAGTGTGGCCAGCAGGACTAGGGAAGTGATCATCCCCCTGTACTCGGTGCTGGTGAGGCTGCACCTTGAATACTGTGTTCAGTTTTGGGCCCCTCACTACAAGAAAGACATTGAGGTGCTGGAGCGTGTCCAGAGAAGAGCAACAAAGCTGGTGAAGGGTCTAGAGTACAAGTCCTATGAGGAGCAGCTGACGGAACTGGGGTTGTTTAGCCTGGAGAAGAGGAGGCTCAGGTGAGACCTTATTGCTCTCTACAACTATCTGAAATGAGGTTGTAGTGAGGTGGGTGTCTGTCTCTTCTCCCAAGTAACAAGTGACAGGACAAGAGGAAATGGCCTCAAGTTGTGCCAGGGGAGGTTTAGATTGGACATTAGGAAAAAATTCTCCAGCAAAAGGGTTGTCAAGCGTTGGAACAGGAGTGGTTGAGTGGTTGAGTCACCATCTCTGGAGGTATTTAGAAGACGTGTAGATGTGGTGCTTAGGGACATGGTTTAGTGGTGGACTTAGTGTTAGGTTAACAGTTGGACTCAATGATTTTTAAGGGCCTTTTCCAACCTAAATGATTCTATGATTCTATTAAATCTCTTTCACATCCAAAATGTTCTCTTCATCATCATTGTCAGTATTTCTGGTGTAGTTATACTTTTGGTTTTATGCTACAGCTATCACTGTTACCTTGATGCCTTGAAATAAAAATAAGTAAAAGTTCAATCATGCAGGATATCATACTTTCCTGTACTAACTGAAGGGCCGGGTATCTAATACATACATAATAGCTATTAGTATCTCACTAAACTTGTGCAGTAGAATGTGATGATCTCTACACCCTAGACCCTCACAGGTTGCTTCTAACCCTGCCAAAAGATGTCTGGCACAGTTTCTGTTAGCAACCTGACCAAAAATAGGTTATGGTTTCCTGGGCTGTGCCCCCAGTTTTCTTCTTCATGGACATCATGGGCTGGTTTCTTTCTTCCTCTCATTTTCATTACAGAATTGACTTAGAAATGTTTGGGGTCTTCAATTTTAAACACATCCAATGAAGTCTCTGAGTTACAATCATAACGACCAATTGTGTATTTCCTACTTAATTTTGAATCTCAAGAAGTGCCTTTCTAACTTCAGGTTTCTACTTCAACATAAATTACAATGCAAAACAATGGGTAGGAGTGTTTTTTCTATAGAATCAAATTACTGCTGAAATTAATGGACTGCAAATTCTTCACTACTCTTATTAGATGAGGCTGCTTTATTTTTGGTTTTGCTTTTTTACTTTCAAGAAAAAAATAGCTTCTTGTTAAAATTTTAACTTATTTAAATTTATTTTTATTCCTTTTTAATAAAAAATAATGAAGAGTGATGAAAAAATCTAGGGCAACAATAACACTGCTTAGTGCAGTATTTAGAATAGAAAAATATCAAAACAAAACAAGAGAACACAATTTGCAATTTGACAAAAAGCTGTTGAAGTGTGTGGTAACTAGTGTAAAGCACTTTCACAAGTTCTCTAATCTTTCTTGTCTTGCTTACTGATTAAAAAGGAGTGGACAATATCACTGGGCTTCATCTTGTACTTTAAATGGTATTAAAAGAAGATCTACTGAACAAAAACTCATTTACTTTTACCAAGACATGGAGACTTTAGGGGAAAGCTCAACAGCAGTTAATTAATTCGCTTTACTGAACAGTAGTTATTAGAGTATGTACTTTAGGATTTGAACATAGGGCTTTCAATTCTGCTGCCTACTGACTTCCCTGATAACTTTTCACAGAAGGGAAGAGTTGTGGGACATAGGTAATCAGAATGAGTTTTGAAAACAAGGACAGATTGTCAGTGACTTATGTTTTGCTATTTTAAGAGGCTGGTTTACTATTTCATAAAAGCCACATAAACTAAAGGACTTTAAATCTCTTATATTCTTTCACTGTGTCATCATCTTATAAAGTGATTTGAGGAGTCACTTATTTACATCTTTCTTGCCTTTTCTGCATTACAGTAGACTCAGAGATGCAAGATGATTTTTTTCCTCACTCCTATATATATTTGTAGTTGGCATTCTAAAGAATAAAAAGTAGGAAGCTGAGCCTACAGAAAGACATTTATATGATGTATCTCAAAAGAAAAAAAATCATGTCTGGAGAGAGGGAAGGATAGTTGATTATTTTTTGTTTGTTTTCGTGAGTTCTCCACATTTGTTTTTCATGAGTACATAGTAAAAAATAGTGTCCAGGATGGCATCCCTGGCACGTAAAGATCTTGGTTGGTTGACATGCACAATAGAAAATGAACCACTCTGTCCTATAGTGTCTGAACAGCCTTTCTCATCAAAGCAGTCAAAGCTAGCTATTTGATAAGAAGGTAACATTTCAGTAGTAGCCTGGATAGTGTGGAACTATTATAGAGAGTATAAAATAGCTGATATACAGGAATTTTCTCCCAGCTGCATCTCTTGGGATGCAGATGGAATCCCATCACCTGTATGAGTTCTCAAAAGGCATGTTCCAGGATAAATATGGTGTATTCAATTAATTTTTATGTTCTAGGAAGGATTCGTAGCAGCCATTAAACATAAAAGCATGTAGATAGATGAAAAAGTGCAGCTGACAGTTCTGTAAAGTTGAAAAGAATGAACCATCTTTTGACTACTATAGAACTGCTAAGTCATCATAAAGCCAATTTCTGCTTTCTTTCAAATGAGGGTCTCATATTACTTGACCTAAGAATCAGGGCCAATGAGGCTTTACATGAGCAAATTCAGAATACTCAATACTTCAGACAATACTGAATAATTTGCTGTCAGTCTATAGGCTGAGACTACAATGCATAATACATCTGAGTAATTTAGAATGATGAATATATTTTTCAAAATCATTGTCTGTTTTTAAATGAGCCATCGACAGAAAAAGGCCTATATGTTACTACTATAGCTGAGAATAATTCAATCAGCTTTCACAATAATGTCAGTTCCCTGATTCTGCAGTTTTAGAAAAAGAACCATTCCTCTTAAATCCTCTATCAATACATACTCATGCAAAATATTGATCCTTGTGGTTGAACAGCACCCCGCAGGTTTAAAGCAATTTCACTGAGTGGATGGCTAAGGATAGAGAAAGCTGCTGAAAAGTATCTGCGACTTACACTATAGAGCAGAAATTTAAAGCAGCTACAGCTCTAAACACACATAGTAGGATTTGAAGAAGTGGGCAATAGGCAGTCTGGTTAATAAGTGTATCCATCTATTAAATACAGTATTGGCAGGCAACAGGCTTTACAGTAACTTTTCACAGTTTGAGACTGAACGGACATTTCTTCTAACTTGTTTAGCCAGAACAGCAGTTGTCTAATGAGTAGCTGTCTACCACCAAATTTATTTTAATTTGCTTAACTTTTTACAATTTTGTTCCTTGCACATATTTTCCTGTACCCCATTTGTGCAACTATACCATAAGGCCGCTCCACAAGGGAAGAGAAGGCAGGAGCCAAGGTGATAACAGCACAGTGACTGCACCAGCCACATAGGGGCAGTGATCATAACAGGTTCTCTCAACCATCTGGTGACAACTGAACAAAGCAAGGTAACAAGTCAAGTCCAGGATCCCTCCAGAAAGCCCAATGACAATGTCCAGATGAGCAGAGGACAACACACATACAGCAGGAATGAACTGAAATGGAGTTTGTGGGATGTGGGCAGAGGGTGTCAGTGAAGGTCCCAGGTAAGGCCAGTCAGGGGAATTAAAGCCTATTGATGCATTTGCCGCCCATACTTTTATAATAATAGATATATGAATATACAGCCATGTTATTGTGATTATCTATTTATATGTTGATATATTTATACACTGAGAGAGTTAGCATCATTGTAAATGAAAGAACAATAACCATTCATTGTATTTTGGTTAAAATGTCAAAAATTTCAATTAAAATTACAATAAATTCCTGGCCCTACATGTAACGTGTGCTCCCCTTTTTGCCCATAACAAAACTTTGTGTATAATACAAACAGGTCTGTGTTTTAGCACAAACTGCTTTTCATCATTTTCCTCCCCTCTCTTTCCATTACTTCCCACAACAGTTAATATAATCTCAGGCACGTGCACACATGGTTGTGTGCCTAGCAGTATTTTTCTTCTAAATTCTTTAACATGTCTGCATTGAATATGTCAAAACCAAGGCTGGAGTAGCAGTAAGACTTTTCTTCAACAATGGAACTGAGATGGAGTAGAGACAAGGGGATAGGGAGGTCCCCTGTGCTCTCAGGGCACACCATGCTCATGCCCATAGTACTGAGAAATCTGCCCTCTTTAATTCAGAAGCAGCAAATATGTACTGGGTGTGGCTGGGATGGAGTTAATTTGGTGCTGTGTTTTAGATTTGTAACCAAAACAGTCTTGAGAACACACTTGGCTGCTGCTGAACAGTACTTACAGAGCATCAAGGTTTTCTCTGTTTCTCACTCTGCTGCCCCAGTGAGTATGCTGGGGGTGAGCAAGAGGTTGGGAGGGGACACAGGTGAGGCAGCTGATCCAAAATTACTAAGGTGATATTCCATACCATGTAACATAATGTTCAGCAATAAAACTGTGTGGGAATTTTTTCAAAGTAGCCATTGTTCAGAGACTGGCTGGGCATCAGTCTGCTCATGGTGAGTTATTGCTTTAGCAACATTTGTTTCTTTTCTTTTTTTTCCCTTCACTTATTAAACCCTCTTTATCTCAACCCATGAGGTTTTTTTCTTGCTTTTGCCCTTCCAATTCTTTCCCCCATCCCACTGGAGGGAGGAGTGAGGGAGGGACTGGTTGGGGTCTCACTTGCCAGCCAATATCAACTCACCACAGAATGCTAGACCTTGAGCTAGAAACAATAGTAGGCTCAGCTGGCTGGGAGAAAGACATAGGACCTGAAAGAATTAGTGTGGAAAAGGTTAGAAGAAGTAAAAAGGAGTTCTATGAGTTAGAATCCCAGAGAGGAAAAGTATAGCTGCATAAAAAGGTAGGCTGAGGCAAGAATTAGAAGCTGAGAGAGAGGGAACTGGCATAAGATAGGAAACAAAAGGTTGAAGGAACATCTGATTTGAAGGAGATTGATCTGGGACAGTTATAGTTCAGAAGAGGAAAAAAGTTAACACTGGAGATAAGGGCAAGGAGCCATGGGAAACAAGCAAGTTTGTTACCAGCAGTAAAACCTGCCAGTCTGTGGTAAGAAAGGATCACTGAAATCCATTCTCCAGCTCTCAGGAGAAAGTTGTGAAAAGTTGGCAAGGTGTTTACAGTTAATCTTCCCTCTCCAGCTTCCCTCTCTTGAGTCAATAGCTACTTCTATTCCTATGACATTCGCTACTAGCTCATGTAGTACTGTGGTGGGTTGACCCTGGCTGGATGCCAGGTGCACACCAAAGCCACTCTATCGCTCCTCCTCCTCAATTGGACAGGGGAGAGAAAATATAACAAAAGGCTCATGGGTCGAGATAAGGACAGGGAGACATCACTCAACAGTTACCGTGATGGGCAAAACAGACTCAGCTTGGGGAAATTAGCTTAATTTCTTAACAATCCAATCAGAGTGGGGTAATGAGAAATAAAACCAAGTCTTAAAACACCTTCCCCCACCCCTCCTTTCTTCCCAGGTCTCTTCCTCCTCCCCCTGAGTGGCATAGGGGGACGGGGAATGGGCATTGCTGTCAGTTCATCACGTGTTTTCTCTGCCGCTCCTTCCTCCTCAGGGGGCACTCTTCCCTGCTCCAGTGTGGGGTCCCTGCCATGGGAATCAGTCCTCCACAAACTTCTCCAACATGAGTCCTTCCCACAGGCTACAGTTCTTCACAAACTGCTCCAGTGTGGGTCCTTTCCATGGAGTGCAGTCCTTCAGGAACATACTGCTCCAGCGTGGATCCCCTGTGGGGTCACAAGTCCTGCCAGAAAACCTGTTTTGGCGTGGGCTCCTCTCTCTATGGGTCCGCAAGGTCCTGCCAGGAGCCTGCTCCAGTGTGGGCTTCCCATGGGGTCACAGCCTCCTTCGGGCATCCACCTGCTCTGTCGTGGGGTCCTCTATGGGCTGCACGTGGATATCTGCTCCACCATGGACCTCCATGGGCTGCAGGGGGACACCCTGCCTCACCATGGTCTTCACCACTGGCTGCAGGGGAATCTCTGCTCTAGCACCTGGAGCACCTCCTCCCCCTCCTTCTTCCCTGACCTCGGTGTCTGCAAGAGTTGTTCCTCTCACATATTCTCTCTCCTCTCTCCAGCTGCAATTGAGCAGGTTTTTTTTTTTGTTCCCCCTTCTTAAATACGTTATCCCGGACGTGCTACCACCGTCGCTGATTGGCTTGGCCTTGGCCAGCGGTGGGTCCATCTTGGAGCTGGCTGCCATTGGCTCTATCAGACATCGGGGAGGCTTCTAGGAGCTTCTCACAGAAGCTGCCCCTGTAGCCCCCCCTGCTACCAAAACCTTGCCACGCAAACCCAATACAAGTACAGACCTATGCAATGCATCTGACCATCTTGATGACCCATCAATGTAAAGAAGATGGGAAGTCCATGGTATTGTTTGTGGTTTTAAATCTGAAAACTTTGTAAGTAGGGGATTCTGAAGGTTTTAAAGTCAAGCACTTAAAGGTCTCTGAGGCATTAATTCAACACCCTTGTATATAAACACTATCAATAAGCAATTTAATGATGCATTCATTATTTTTTGCCATATAGCCTGTACATTATTCAGTCTATGGGATAGAGCTGCATTAGGTATTGGCAAGGGTTATGTAGGTCTTCCTCATACAATTATTCCTACAAGTTCAAAATGTCTGCATCTTCATAAAGTACTTGCATGGACCCTTCAAAACTGCTATCATTTAATTCACACAATTTGTTCATATTTAGAAACCAGTATCGAGGCTTCTAATCATTTAATACTGCACTGGTCTAGCTGTTTTGTAACTCTTTAGATAGCGTTTCTCTGCTTTACACTCTGCATACATGCTGAAACACAGAATGAGCCACTTCTCCCTCCATTTCTGAAACCAAAATTATACCAAATTTATATAAAAATATAAATAAAATTCCTTATAAGCAAGTGGGTTAGAACTGTTTTCCTAACCTCCATAGAACCATGAAATTAAATTGAGATGTTATTTGATTAATTGATTCAGTATTGTTTCTGATTACTAAGTACTTTCAGTAACGGTTTCCCTATACAAATAATAATTCTCAGTTTATATCAGATCTAATAGAAATAGGTGTGCAAGTACTGTATATCAAATCTTATTATGATCTTGTGATTAAAAGCATGCAGTCTGAGCTCAGTTGTGGTGCAAATTAATACATTTGTACATTCTCTGACGTCACGTTCTCTCATGTGCTTACAATAAAGTATATATCCCTGAGAAATGCATACAATCAAGACTTCTCTTTTCAGTTTTGTTAAATCAATCCTTGGTTTTTTTGTTGCTGTTGTTTAATTAAGCTTATAAGAGGTGATGAAGGACTAGTCATCTGAGTTGATGTGGTAGATTAGCTGGCATTTTCATGATCACTAATCTGCCCTCCTGAGAACTTTATTATACGTATTATTGTCTATGGAAAAAAACGCTAATATATTCAGTCTGAGTTTTACAGCAAATATTTCCCAAATATTTAATTAGTAAGTCTTGGCTAAGTTTCAATTGCAGGAATGTCAGATCTTTCTACCAATGGATTTATTCTATTCTGGTAGAATTCCAGTGGTTTCATCTTTTTTAAAAATGGAATTTGGAATGTTATTAACTTTTAATTGATGCTATCCTCTGCAGCCTTTTTCCTTTTAGCCTACATGATAAAGCAATATTTTATAATATATATTTCCAGAATATTCCACAAAACTCTGGCAAAAATGGGAAGAGACAATTTTTCCTTTCCAATTCTGCTTGTTAAGTACAAATGGTATAATAGAAATTAAAAATCTGCCTATATAGGTTTTTGTAGATATGTATAAATTCTGTATATACTTTTTGCAGACAGACATGTACTTTGTAGATATGTATACATATACACATATCTAATCATACATACAAGTACAAATAGAATTATATAGAAATAAATTGTATGCAGGGCAACACCATATATACATGCGTTCTTTCATACACATGTGTGCATGGAGTCTGAAATATAACCTCTCTCCTTCAACAGTTACAGATTTCTTAACAGCAATAGGATGAGAATACTTGTAGGGCATTTCCCAAAGAGAAATTAATCTCAATGTAAATACTTGAACGTTACAAAAATTATATTTTTCCTACAAATACTGGTCTTTCTTTCAAAAGGCTACTGCTTGGAATGAGTATATGTAGACTAACTTTTTAAAATTAAATTGTTTAGAGACGATGTTATCCAAAATTGCAATCTAGTGAAGGTGTCTTAATTCTGGAAACTTATGTTTGCCCCTGTCTGTAAAGTTAGTACCATTCAGAAATACTCATATTTTATTGCCTATGGGAATTTAACCCATCTGAAGCTCATAGGAAGTGCAGAGGTGTTTGTATTTGGTCACGAATACTGACCACCAAAGAATTGCTCTGAACAGAGGAATACTTGGCTTGCATAATGATGGAGCTATTGGTAACCTTCATCTTGTTCAGCCGTCCCTTAACATCAACAAACCTGACAGAGGTCTGCTTCATTCACTGTTCAGTTCATGCTGATCAATATCAAATAAAACAAGTCTTTCATAACAATTGGTTCCAACTTGTTTTAAGTGACTACTCTGTGAAAACACATTTTCCTTCATTCACACCTACAGTAGAAATTATATTAGCTGCTAGAAAGCATTTACCTGAAAAAAGCAAAATGCATAGTTAAAATTCTTATCCAAACATATACATGTTTATTGATATAAATTATTGCCTTCTGTAGTATGAATTAGAGCAGCTCTTCAGTGTTTTTCTTTTTTTCCACTGGGGCTGGTGAAATCAAGAAAATAAAGACATTATCTTCCTAAACTTTTCTCTTCTTCATCCTCGGACAGAATGGGGACCATATATTTTTTTATTTTTATTTTTTATTTACAATAAGGTTGGTAATATTTTTACAATCTATAAGCATAAAAATTCTGAGCATAAAATTTGCCTTTTATGTTACACTTATGCATAGGTGTTCTAATTATTTATGTTTAACTATGCTGGTATTAAACATCTTCTATAATGAATAGCTGGCAGAAGATATTTTATGCTCCATTAATACAAGTTAACCCATAACTTGCAACCGCTCCAGCTGTGCTCAGGTCTTGTGCTTTATAGACTAAAATGCATACTTGGATGCTGACTGTCATGCTCTGCACCCTAACTTGTCACTGGATTCTCTACTGTTGGTAACTTATTGGTCAAAAGGACTATAATCAATATGATGCACCTGAAGCAAAGATTTGAAATGGAAAACATCAGCTGTTTTCTTGGAAAGCAGTTCTTACACTTCCAGCTGAAACTTTTGCACTGAAATATGTAAATCGTCATTTGCTTAAAACCAAACCAGATAACCTCACTCATAAGCCAAACAGTTTTACTACTGTAGAATGTTAAATGTTTGTATCTGTAGGTAGAAAGGGATAGTATATGGCACTAATTATCCTCACAAACTTGTGTCTGAACTTCTTCTGTGTGTGCAGGTGGTATACCTTACAAGTTCTTCTTTCTCCTCTAATAATAGTTTCCTTGGCTGTGATCTTAAGAAATCCCTTCTATTAAACTGTTCAGTTGTCACAGCTTGACACAATATGCCACAGAGGAATATATCAACCTGAAGAACATAGAATGCATTTTGAAAGCTGTTGCTTGAAATCCTGGATTGTATGCCTGTTGTGGCTGTCATTCTTTTTAAGTCTGCTAGTTGAAGACAATTGTCCAATGCTTTTAAACTTGGATTTTGCACTGTATTGTACACCCCTACCAGCAGTGACTGCATTCTCCCATTCTGCTCACTAAAATTACTTTTATTCCTAAAATGCATAAACACACACATTTTCACAATATGCTCGCTGGCAATCTGACCTGGCAGGAAACTCCGTCATTTAAGTGCTTAATGCTCAATCTTTCTATTTTTTCTGCTTTATTGCCAGCTTTTTTTCTTTCTTTCTTTTTTTTTTTTTTTTTTTTAATAATTGAGAAATATTGTACATGTATAGTGTGCTTTTTATGTCACTGTCTATCAATATAGGCATGTATCAGAAATTACCTACGTAATTTTTTAATTATAAGGAAAATCAGATATGTAGTCTGTCTACATTTTGGACTGAGCATGGAAAAAAAAAAGTATTTCCCTGTCTTTGCAATCTGTATTGTTGATGGAATGATTCAACAAAAGTTTATCCCTCTGAATCTATTTGAAAAGTAATTTGTTACTGCATCCAATATTTTTCTCCTTAAAAAATCTGAATTGGAATTCAATTAAAGACAGTTTTTAAGTGAATCAGCCTGTGATAATAAAAAAATTTCATATTATATGAAATATTTTGCAAAAATTGGTATTACAATAAAAAGACACAGATTAGGTGGCAAAGGCTTTTCTTAATAAGATAATTGGACACATTCCAGTGTTAATATCGCAGTGGATTCTCATAGATATAAACAGGAGTGTAAGATACTTCATAGCATGTAAGATACTTTACAGGATGTGCTCAGTATCTCATAAGTCTATCTTGTTAGAATGAGAAATCAGCTGGAAACATGCAAGTCAAGAATCTCGTTAGATTATTTTCTCGAGAGAGAGGTAAAAATACACATTAAAAGAATATGACCAGGCTGAAGAGAGGATATAGAAAAAGCAAGACACCTTTTGGCTCTTGAAACGTAAGCAGGAACATGAAATGACCCATTTTTCCTGAGTTGGACAAGTTAATTTTTTTCAATTAAAAAATACATTATCATCATATATGTTAGTAGAGACACTACAGAATGCTTTTCTCACTGCTGAACAAGTTACATTCATGAACTCTGTCCCTCTTTCTGTACAGCCACATATTCCAAGTGTCATGGCTTTTTCTTTCCCTAAGTACTCTGTATTTATATACTCCATTCTTAAGTGCTCTGTACTTAAGCGTACCAATAGGAGTTAAGAACCTTAAATTAATCCACAAAATTAGTGACACAGAAAGTCTTATCTTTGATTGGTCTTTTTGTGCCAGAATTGTACAAGAAGGTGGACTGTAAACATTTCTTTAATGTGTCCCAGCTTTATACTTTATGAGGGTTTCATATCTGCAATGAAACCATTTATTTCAGCTATTTTCAGAAAAGAATTAAGATATAATTCAGATCAAATGGGTCAGAGGAATATCCTAAGAGACTCAAATACCTAGATCAGATAATTTCAGAACAGTGCATGATTATCTTTGGAAAATTAAAGAAAATTGTTTTCAAGACAGTAGAAAAAAACAAACAAACAAACAGTCATTATCTACAAAGTGAAACAAAAGAGAAGACAGATAATGATAAAATAGTAAATTTACCCTAATTTCTCAGAAAATTATGGGAACAAATATTTAAAGTACTAGCAAGCATCCAAATGAAAACAAGGAAATGAGAAAATCATATAATTAATTCTGTTGACATTATTCTATGTGATATTTTTGAAATAAAGGGAAAGAAATGGGTACTGCATGGAATTATAAGGTGGTGGTACAAATCTGGGTGTAAAACAGAATCCAGAGAATAGCTACAAGTGCTCCACTTTTGGGCTTGCACTTCTTCAGTGGGTGCCTTAAATGTCTGTCTGACTCAAACAGAATTTAATATTGTCACTAAAGATTTTTAAGTGCAATAATAGTATTTGTTGAAGGGAGATTTAATATTGTGAAGAACCCTATTTTGCAGAATTTACTTAAGAAATGTGTGTTAGTATTAAAAAGTCAAGCGTGGAAAATACTTGGAAAGGAATAATAAATTGTACCTCTGCAGGTTAGAGATCTAGTATTGCTAGCTACCAACATTTTAGAACAGGATCATGATGTTAAATTTCTGAATATAGTTGAATGGTGCCATGCTGCAGAAATAGTAAGTATGGTATCACGTTGCAACATTGTCTAAACTCCAACAGTCAAATTCAATTCACCTATTCTTAGATGTCTACAATGACAGCATCTACTTCTGCAAAAGTAATCCCAGGTTTTTTAGTCATTGTAGGCTTCTTCAGAGGATGTCCAAGACAGGTGACATGAATCACTGTCTGAAGATATTTGTTTCTGTTTATTTTCTACAAAGGGCGCATAGGGAAATCAGCTTGGATTTAGATGACTAAATTTCAGGTACCATGTTTTTCTTTCTGCCTATCTTCAGGCATGAATCAATTCTTCTACTCTGTTTGGTGTTTGTACGACCTTTGTTTTATATTAAATTCAAGAAGAAAGTCAAAAGATAGAAACGAGCATGGTGAGAGGTCCAGAAAACATGACCTACAAGTAAAGATTGGAAAGATTGGAACCATTTGCTGTATAGAAGTGGAGAAAATGATAATAGATAGTATTTACAAACATAAGAGGCTACTTTAGGAGAAGGAGAATAAACTGTTTTCAACATGGAGAGATGGATTAGACAAGAAGTATTGGATTTAAATTGAATAACATTTTTA
>WAAD01020954.1:32904-50508 GCA_013389945.1 Fregata magnificens
TAAATATAATAATTGATATAATAAATATAATAAATAACAATTTAAATTTAATAATAAGAAGAAAAACTTGCAGTCATGAGAATAATACAATACTGAAACAGACAGGTGGGGGAAATGATAGAATAAGGGAATAACAAAAAAAAGATGAGATAATGTCTGCCAAAAATAACATGGACTGTGTTTGGTGATGCAGTTAGACTAAGTATCTTTTTTAGATCACATGCAGTCCTTTTTTTCAAGATTTCCAAAATTGCAACTACTACGCAGTGCTGGTATGGATAATGAAGGGTTGATAGTGATACCTGTCTTCTGCCTCTATTCTTGAAGGGACAACTCTCAAGTAGCCTGTTAAATTAACTTTCATTACCAGACTAGCATATGATAGGATATGTGAAGCCAGAAATACCAGTTGGAGAGACTCTTCTAATTGTTTAAAGTGTTTTTGACTGATATGACAAAATAATAAGGACTGAGTTAAATAATTGAAAAGGTAAAGATGGTTTCTTGTTGAAAGCATATTTTGTATTGCTATAAACAGGTCTAAATGGTATAAGGAGATGACACATAAAGTTCTATATGCAAAATATGATTGTCTAAAATAGCAATACTGTACTTATTCGTGATTTTCTTTACTGAAATAAAATCACAACTAGTGAAATAGAAATAAGAAAGCTACAAAAAGAGTTCTGAAAACATTTCTTTTTTACACAATAAGTTGAGGCAGCAGCAAATGAGGTCAAAAGGGCCAAATAATTGAAAATGAGGCTACTGCTGTAAGATAAACAAGGTTAAAGTTGGAAAGTACATAGGATACCATTATTATAATATCATTAAGTTTGAAATGCTGATGGGGTTCTGTAGAGAGGTCAGCAAACACAAAGATATTGCACTGGAAGAAAAGCTGACTTGGAGGAAATGTGAAACAAGTTGAATAAAAATGGCCAAAATTCAATAATTCATGAAAAATCAAGAGTGGAAAAGGGAGAATCTATTCTTGGTAGGTCACATTAGAAAAAAAAAAAAAAAGAGGAAAAAAGCCGTGTAAGCATAAATAAATGCATAAAGTTAAAAGAGCAGCAAAAACAATGTGGTCAAACCAGGATGTTTAAGTCCCTGTGTGACTAAGAGCTGCAGAAGAGAGAAAGAAATCACAGAACCTTTAAAGGTGTTTTAGAAGCTTTAATGACAGTGAAAAAAATTAGACAGAGCAAGAAGAAATTTCAAAAGTAAACTTCAGGACATATTTAGAAGAAATCTCAAGTATTCTTTAAACAGGCAAGGACAAATTGTAGTTTCATTCAAATCATTGTAAATCCAGAATAATGTTGCTGAAGTCAATATACTTACTCCAGATTTACACCAAGTAATAGAAGAAAAAAGGTAGTCCTGTCTGTTATGTATAACCAATTACTATTTTAATTAGGGCCAGAGGGATATGAGAACTTACTTTCTAAGAAGCTCTCGCTGATCAACTATCCTCTATAATCGCCATTGCTGATTTTTCTGCATAATGGGAAGAGAAGAAAAAAAAAAAAAAAGACAAAAAAAAAGATTTTGTAGTGGAATTGTTCATTGATATCTTGCCTTTATCTGTTGTGGTGGTTTGTTTTTGGTGGGGTTTTTTTTTTTTTTTTAGTTCTTTTTTATTTTAATCTGTCTTGGAAAGGAAGAGAGAATGAGTCACTCTTTATGGCAGATAACATACATGATGCTGACTTCAATCCCATGATTCCATTGGAAGTATCCACTATTTATCTCATGGTCTACTATGTACCAGCTGCATAGATTTTTTTTTTTTGCTATCCTGGTATATTTCTAGCACCCATAGGTTGAGATCTATGGCCTTTATACTGTAGAGCTAAGGGTGCACTAAAATGCATAATCACAAGAAAAAAATAAATAAGACTGAATTTCAAACAATAAATGTTAAAAAACTTAAGTGACAAGCATACAGCTGACTCAGCCCCTCATCCTTCAATGTTTCTAATGTACGGTCAATAAGGACCTGATATGAGAACTGTGGGAATTTTGAGATAAGGCTGCAAAACACAAGAGAAAAAAGTTCTTTGATTTTTCAAGGCTGTCACAGAAGATCATGGCACCTGAAGGGAAAAAATGGCTGTTGGTTTCTTAAATTAACTTTTCATCTCACACTTCTTACACTTGTAATTTTGCTGCTCCTTTGCATTACAGAGGATGAATGTATCTGTTCAGCCTGATTGACCCCAAGCTTTTCACTGGCAGTCTAAAACTATACCAATATCCACTAGAATGAAAGTTGCTATATAAACAAAAGATATGATGATTATTGCATGTTTCATCGTCCAAGGGAGGAAAAAAAGAGAAAATGAAAAGGAAATACTACAGAAATCTTGCAGTTGGTCCTAAAACATTTAAATGTAGATTTTCCTTCAGTAAAAAAAATAAATTAGAACAGATGTCACAACAACAGCTAAGAAAATCTGCTGCTGATTATAGAAAGTATGGTTTTGTTTTCTGCATTGATATTTCCATTAGCAGAAGAAGAAAGGTTATGGGTCATGTCCTTTATCAGTATGGTTGATCCCTACCGTGCTCTTAGGTGTGTAGGTAGCATTAATGCTTATTTAGATGAACGCACTCCTATTTGCTATTCCAGATGGCTTTGGCTGTAATAAAAATGTAAAAGCCACTCAAGAGACTACAAATATATCTCTGGACATTTGGAAATGTCATCCAGAAGACTCTTTGACTGTATGTGTATGTATGTATATAGATGTAGGTGAGCATTGCCTCCTTTTTTGTGTGATTATTTCTTTCTATAGCCTCTTTTGATATCAACTCTAGCTGATTCAAAGAGTGTGTATTTGAATACATTGATAATGGAGAAATCTATCATAAGGATAGATTTCTCATTAGTTCTTTTAACTTATTTTTGAAGACTAGAGAAATGTCCTCCTACTGATAAGGACTATATGATTTTTAGCATTTTTTGACGTAAATTATTAACTAAAGTTTGGTAGCCAGCTTTTCTTAGGAAGAATAGTTATTTACAAAGAATGTCCAAACTCTTGTTTTCCAAAGATACAAATCACTGAACAAAAGACTATTTCCTTTTTACTAGCCATTTTATTCAGCAGTCAGCCCAGAAAGATGCTGGGCAGTGCCTGAGCCACCATGTGCAGTACTGCTTTGTATTTGGAGCTGCTCTGTTTCTTCTGCTCCATCTCTCACAGTGACACAAACCTCCCCAAAAACTGCTGCAAGAAACATTGTCCACTTTGATGCCTTGCACTGTAATGGAGACAACAAGGAGGCCCAGGCCTTGCAGAGCAACGAGGTTGACAAGGAGGGCTTGTGATTACCTTGCTGTATAAAACAATGTATTAACTTAGCACAGCCATGTTATATAGCCTGGTGCTGTATGGGGTGTCCTTGCCCAAGTACTGGCAGTGGGGGGCTGCAGGGTGGCCTCTGTGAGGAGAGGTTGGGGCTGCCTGGCGCAGGACACAGCTGGTTCCAGACCCACCACTGGACATGGCTGAGCCCAGCAGCCAAGATGGTGGCACCTCTGGGAAAACACATTTAAGAAGGGAGAGAAAGCACCATCAGAGGAACAGGGAAGGAGGACCCCTCCTGAGGAGACTGTGGCTGAGACAGGGACCCAAACCCCAACGACAATAATTCCTTTTCCTAAAGGAAACACTGGAAGTGAAGTCCTTGTCAGCAATAAACTCTCAGAGAAAGAAGGATCAAGCAGGTGACATTCGTGGTTATGGCATCTGTCTTCCCAAGCAACAGTTACACGTGCTGAGGCCCAGCTTCCCAGGACACCTGCCTGCTGATAGGAAGTAGTGAACAAATTTCTCTTTTTGCTTTGCTTTTATTGCTGGGCACGTCAACATATAAGGTGGAATACTCCTTTGGTCAGATTGGGTCAACTGTCCCGGCTGTGTCCCCTCCCAGCTTCTTGCCCACCCCTAGCCTACTCTCTGTGGGAGGGAAGAATGAGAAACAGAAGAGACTTTGGTGCTGTGCAAGCACTGTTCAGCAATAGGCAAAACATTGTTGTGCTACCAATGCTGCTTTGGTCATAAATCTGAAACACGGAATCATATGGGCTGCTATAAGAAAGTTAACCCTATCCCAGCCAGTACAGGTGTTTGTTCCTTTCTCCTTTGGTCAAAGGGACTAAGCAGATCACTCTCAACATAACGGTTTCCCCTGTATTACAAGCAGCATTCAGCGTGTTGTGTCTTTTTCTGAGATTTAGTACAAAAGGCAGCTTCCTTTCCTAACAGAGAATACTGTCAATTCAAGGCTGAGGTTTTCACATACTGATCTCCAAGGTTCCTCTTTATTCTCAGGAAGGAAAGAAAACATGCCAAACATAATCTGTGCACTAAAGCTGTCATTTAGCATGGGAAGGTGTGAGCATTTATTTCTGATTTTTCTCCTCTTCAGTCTGCTTCACATTGTTATGAATCTTCACATAAAATGACTCCACTTTGCATTTCACTTTTAATTGTCAACATTTTTTCAAACTATTTAAAGAAATAAGGTTAATGTGTAAAGTAAGAAATTATTATAGTATATCAAGGCTGAACATTTTGGTGGCTTAAGAATATTACTAGCATTACAAACTCAGTTATTACTAAAACATTTATGACAGGAAAATGCAAATTTCTAGTTTGCTAAGATCTGAACAATTTTTAGACTTATTTTTGTTAATCATCTGGACATTAACAATAGTCTAATTCTCAAACACAACTGTAGTGGACTTCATACAGGGAGAGATACAGAAAGACAAAGCTATCAGCTCTAACTTTTTTCTAAACAAGAAACTAATAAAACTGAGCTCATATGGAGAACCATGCAAAGCTGAAGAGGTCACAATATGTTTCTGTCTCTCTGGGCTGCACTGTTGCATGTTCAGGTTGTTTTTCAGAGTATCAGTCTGACACTCTGTTCTTCATGTTTGAGCAAGACACAGTTTTGTGTTGCAAAAAGTTTGCAAGCATACACATTTGGAATGTTTTCAGTGCTGTGACTTAACATAGTCAGTATGACGTAATTTCTATTTTGCCCATAAAACAAAGATAGTGGCAAATAATGAAATGGTCAGGATACAAAGAAACACAAAGCTTGGGATTGTCATTTCATTTTACTCCGGAGGATCCTTGATCTGCTCCCACGTTGTATCTGCCAGATGATAAGTGGCAAAAATCTGGACTACAACTTGCTCACTGATTCCCTGATATATAGCAAATTCCAGAATTCAGTTCAGCAACTCCAATACTCAGAGTTCACTATACTCAGAGATCACAGCTATAAATATGAGCAACTGAAGGTACTTTGTGTATTGATTGTGTGTCAGTCAAGGAAATATAATGAATAGTTGCATCAGGGATCTACCTGTCTTACCAACCTATAGTGCTACTAATATAGTGGCATAATACAGAACAGTGATATCTGGCATTAGCATTTTAACCTTGCAAAAGCTAAATTGTCGACCAACAAGTGCACCTGTTGAAGAAATGCTTATCACAGCGGTAAACACCAAATATGCAGTCTGCTATTTCTTTGAATTTGACATTCTTAAATTTCTAGAGAGTACTCAGAGACCAGAGGCACCAGAGCTAATGACTAAAGATTGGTTAAGCAATAAACCCCAGTAAACTAGTATTTTCAGTACTATGTTTACACTCAGTGCAATTTAAGAACTTGAAGCTGGTTAAAAGTAGAAGCAGTTTAGGATAACCACCTCTCTGCTGTCCTAGAATCAGCACATTCTATTTTGTGTATTGTTTGTTTTCTTTAAATTTTGCTTGGTTTATTTTTGTTTCATGAACTTGTTCTTTTTACTCTGAATTGTTTTCATTTACTTTGAGTGTTAACTGCTTTGTTCTTAGCTAACAAGTTCCCTAAGAAAATACAAAGCCAGTGAATTCATAAGATAAAACATCTGGCAATTACACAAATTGCTACTTCAGATTTTTAAAGGGAATATCAGATAATAGCAAAAGAAGGTCAGGTTGAAAACTTTTTAAATAATTATGAATAAAAATATTATTTTTAGTTTTAATCTTCTTTAGGATGCTTATTTTCTTAATTTCTTTGTTGATTTCTCTTCTCCACCTTACTTTTTACCCTCAGTTTATTTTCTTCTTTTGCCATCTGTTTGTTGTTGTTGCTTCTTTAAGAAGTATTTTATCACCTCGGAAACTCAAGCATTATAATGCCTTGGCCAGCTATAATACAAGTTTCAACATATTTTATGCCAATTGCTCACTACTTGCAGAACACCAATTAACAGAGAAGTCAATGCTGCTTGTCTCATTCTTTTAAGGGTAGCCATACTATGACCCTCAGCAAGAAAATGATGATTATGAGCATATGGTGAAACAATTTAATATCTTTCTTACTTCAAAGTCTTCCTTATTACAGCTATTATTATGTCCTGCTGGATGATCAAGCAATAAATCATTTGACCATGTAGAATTCATAGTCCTGTAATTGATCTTTTCATGTGTTTTCAGATAAAACTGGGTAATACTTTCTAACTAAAAGTAAATGAGTAGATAAATTACTAACGTCCTTGAGGGAGCATAGCTGGAGAAAATTGCATTTAGGTAATATCACTTACCATCTTTTCCCACCTTTCCACTCCTTCTTTGCATTGCTTATAAGGGTAAAAGAAAAAGAAACACACTTTTTGGCATGAAAATTTTAAAGAATTACTGTCGGTTAGACTGTTTTCTATATCCATCCACTTGACATCAGATAAAAAAAAGCCTATTATTTTATGTTCATATTTTAGGAAGATGACAGTACAGTGCATGGAACAGGTATACCTCAGGGAACAGTAAGATCTGAATTTGGTTTTTGCTGATTTCATTGATTCGCCTATTTTTAGCAAAGCATGCCGCCTGGACTTCAGTGTCCAGCACAATAAATTGATAGCACTTTCTGACCTCTGTGCACATTTAGATATTTATGTATGCGGAGTGTTGTATGAATACTAAATGCTGCAACAAATGTTTGGTTTGGCGCCATATCATGGAGGATGATTCTTTTATTCTATCTGAAACAATTAATGTATTTGTAACCTGAGACCTGGAAAAGTAATTCTTCAGAATATTATCATTGGAGGTGGTGGTGTACTCTGTAAGGCACTTCATTTTTTTACCCATCCAAGTTGTGAATGAACTGTAGAAAAAATAAAACTATGGAAGAGGTTGAAAGGAGTCCTCGCTCAAGTATATGTACATAAATACACATAGCCTGGGAAACAGAGAGAAAAGACAACGGTCACCTAGTCCAACTGCCTGACCACTTCAAGGCTCTTCAGGAAAGATGGGCAGGGAAGACAAGCAGGGCATGTTCCCTCTATGTGAAGGAGCAACTCTAACAGAGTGAGCTGTTGTGTGGGGTGTATGAGAGTAAAGGAACTCAGAAAAGCTGGCAGGTCTTTCAGGACAGCATCATTCAAATGTACAAACAGTTCATCCCTGTAGTCAGGAAGATGAGAAGACATATCAGGACCCCGGCCTGGCTAAGATGGAACAGAGTGTGTTTATATACATACACTTGAGGTGGGCTTCCTTTCAACTTCTTTTATCAGTTTATTTTTGGTTTGGGTTTTTTTTTATAGATTTGGCAAGGCTAGCCTGGATTTGTTACAGTGTAGCTTCCTTTTTTTCAGCATTGACACCAACAGTGTTGAAATCATTTTGTGTTACTCTCTACATGCACTAATATCTCATGTTATTAACTGCTTAACCTTTCTACACCAGGAACCCAAGTAATTTCCAGAATCAAAAGATAATTAGAGAGCTAAACTGGGGTTTTTTTTGTGAACAAATGCTGACCATCAAAAGAAAGAACGCAAAAGCAAGTTTCCACTTAAAACAACAGAGTTTAGGCATCTAATGCAGAAGAAAGTAATCTGTCATGTTAAAAGTACTTCAAATCCTCCTTGCACATATACAATATTTCTGCTATGTAGCTGCTCCAGAGCTTTCAATTAGTGCTACAGCAAATAAGTCCATCTGAACTTACTATAACTTGAAGAATTTTTATTAAAATGCATATTAGTTATAAATAAAGAGATCACAGAAGACATAGGGTGGATGAATATGTTATTGTTTGTGCCACTTTGTTGACATGCATGGATGCATGAGTTTGCTTTCATTCTTGTAGGCACTGGTCAGAAATATCAGGATTGCTCCCTGATTCTCTATATGACATCATTACTTAGCAGTCTGGAGTATCGTCTGACAATTTGAATACGAACTTCATGGTAAGCCTTGAAGTGTGCTACCTGGCTCATTTTTTTTAATATATATTTATTATCATATCAAGAAGCTAAAAAGGACAAATTAACAGAAGAGAATTACAGGAGGAACTATCCACTGTACAAATACTGCAAACTCCAAGTTACAGAATTATTCTAAAAGCATGTTTTAGTGACTAACTGCTAAATAGAAAAGCCATATCTGTGACTGTGGGCTGCAGCTCCTGGCTACTGTTAAACGACATCAAATTTGATATATATGAATCTGAGCTTAACGGCAGGACTAGAAGTTTTACTCTTTACCCTCTATCTGCCAAACAAATAAAACTCTTAGCCATATCAAGACAAGCCAGCACTGAAATAGAAGGGTTTCTGGCTTCTTACTACCCTCTTAATAGTTCCCAGATCAGGTTGCAGTTTCCTGAAGACAGGTGTCAGCCCATTGCATTGGAGACCTTAGCCCTGACCTCCACAGCACCAGTTGCCTTGTACTAAGGGACAAGTGAGAAAGTATCAGCTTTCTTGCTCCCTTTTTCTGCTTTATTTCCAGTATAAGAAAATTGTTCTCAGTTGAAGTCCTCACTGGAGTTAAGCAGAACACCCTTATGTACTACTCTGGATACACGTTTTTTTCCACCATTTCCTTCTTGGAAAATTAATGTGTGGCCTTCCTCTTCTTCTGAGGCCACACATTATATTCATTACAGGCCTACCCTTCTGCAAAAAGTTCAGGGTTAACATTGTCCAATTCTTATTCTGAAAAAAAAAGCTTTACCTGAGAGAGAAACAACAAGAGACCCAGAACTCGCTCTTGTTTATCCCACTGGTTCCCAGTTTTCCAACAATTTAATCTTTTATTTTTTTTTTCCAGAAGATGAAAAATTTCAGAGAAGCTATAGTAAAACTAACATTATATGAGGAAAATGGGATCATAGAAATGAAATATGATGTAGTGAAGTATACACACTGCTACTTACTAAGCTTTTGTTGCTGCATCCATCAGTTCCTACTAAAATCCCCTGATAGAAAAGTCATCTATTTAAAATGTAACTTTATAAAGCATTTTCTGAAGCAGATCTACAGCTGGTGTAAATAAAAGTAGCTCAACTCATTTAAGCTGAAGTTCTAGATATACATTTGTAAAGGTGACTGCTCTAGCTAAGTCTCTATGAATATTTTAAAATATAGAATGTGCTGTGATTTTATACCAGTAGAAAGCATATGCAAGACAAATATATTTTCAGTAGCAGGCTTGAACTCTCCAGAGTACAAAGAAACAGAAAAGAAAATGGGAAGACAATTTAAATGCTTACAGATGCTTAATTGATGTTATTAGTTATCAAATGGTCTCGTAGTGTATCTTCTTTTATTTTTAATTTCAAGTTTAAGCAGGGATTTTACCACAAGCTTATCCTTGCTAATGTAGTATTGCACATCAGTTCATGTAAGATGGTGTCATTTTCAAATCAGTTAAAATAGTTCATGACTGAGAACCCTAAATCTACGGATATGTACCAAAATCACAGTGGTATACTAAATTAAAAATATCATAAGTTGTGTGCTACAGAGCATAGACTTTAAAATGACAGTTTACACTCAGCATTCTATTTTATTAGAAATTCACTTGTCTTAACACTGTTACTTTGCTCAGGAAAACCAAGGATTGTACCCTTTTATATCTTTATATTTAATCTTCACATGTTGTTATCTTTCACCTCTCCAAGGTCATAACTTCATCTGATGTATTGCTCATTCATTAAATACCTGCTATGATTTCAATAAGGAATCAAATAACCACTTAAAGGATTTTTTTTCTCTTATCAGAATATGCTGAATCATTAAATTTATTGATGAATACCTTGAAAATATGCTGAAATATGCAAAAAAATATTTGGAGAGTTTTACTGAAAATACATTTCAGTGCATGGCTCTGGTTCTTTTCACAGAAGCTGCTAAAATATATTTGTGAGAAATCTTGTAAATTTAAACTTAAGCAGGTGTTTGCATACAAAGCTGTATCAGGATCAGACAAATCCTACGTACTGAATATCTGTTTCCAGCACACTATATCCTTTTGTTTGATTCAGAGACAGGTGATGTTTATCAACTCATTTAGGTAAATAAAGTCTGAAAAAATGTTACAGAACACAAAATTATGTAAAATAATTCCACTGAACTTGCTATTATTATGTATTCCTATATAATTTCATAATTCATAGTGCTTATCATTAGCTAGGTTTGGGCATATGTCTAGCATAGAACAAATATTTGTAATACCTGTTGCACAGTATTCTGATTTTTTAAAAGGCTTTGGTAAGTTTTATAAATTTGAGGACCACATCTATGCATTTCCCAGAAGAAAGAAAGAACAATTGCATGTTTTTTCTTTTATTTAACGGAATGTTTTGAAGAATCTGAAAGATCTAAGGATAAGATAATGACAGTGGAGAAGTATGGGGAAGTACTGTAATTTAAGGATTCACCAGTCATTATTAAAAGAGGAAAGAAAAAAAGATAGCCTTTCCGTTACAACAGAAATTTTATTCTTGTAACTGTGAATAGTAAATATTATTGATTTGTTATTGGATTGGGTCCACAATGAGGAAAATATTTCCTTTTGGCTTTTCTCAGACTTAGTTGTAATTTAGGATTATTTTGTGTCTATGACATGTTGCATTTGATTCTAGACATGTTTATTGTTCCTGCCTTAATTTCACGATCAGTAGGTTCCAAACTATTCAGATTTACTTTGTTTTATGCTAAGGAATTACCTTCACTGAAGACCTGAGTTATGTGGATTTTTCAAGTACGATTGTGATGTCTTCTGAATGTGAAAAACCTGGGTGTCAATCACAGCAAACAATCCTAAAACAATCCATAGGATTAACTTCTACTGAATATGACTCGTGCTTTCATTCTTTCATGAACCGACATCACTGTCATGCAGCAATAATTGAGATAAATCAATCCTGCATGTGCTATCCCACAACGGCCTAAAAAAAAAGATGTTTCTTAGCTATATCCATATAAACTCTCTGAACAGTCAGGAATCACCCATGGGTTTGTCAGTCTCAGCACATACAAACCCAGTTTCAGCTGGGTCAATAATTCTTGGCAATAGATTTCTGGAAATATTCTGTCCATATTATATGAACATACTCCTATCTAAACATAAACTTTTCACACTATGTCCAAATAGCAGTCTGTCAAGGACAATACAGGTATTTCACTTCAGATGAGAGAAGTACTATCTTGAATTAAGCATGCAATGTCCACTAACTCGGTTTGAAAGCCATATATATGTATATATATACATACACATATACATATATGTTTATATTGGCTTGTTTTAGTTTCTGCTAAAATAACTAGTTATAGCTGCAACTCTTGTCTGGGTATTGCCCATGCATCTGAATTACTGCAACGCATATGGCATCTGAAGACCTCTTGAAAAATTCATGGCGTGATCGTATGCTTCCTGCTTGTTAGGGAGAACAATGACTTATGACGTATTCACCATTATTTGCAGCCATTTGCCTTTTCATTCCAACATTAAGTCAAAGTGTTAACCTTAATATAGAAACTCATTAAAAGTGCTGGATGTCTCCTGTAATTTCAAAACAGCTGCAATCAGCTGAAAGTCACAAAAATCATCAACATCCTTCAACTATTTCCTGTATTCCTGCTGCTTGTTCCAAGTCATGATTCGGTTGCAGTTAAATCACGATTTGTCCATGTTTGGAATTTTTGCAAAGAAATATTAATTAAATGCTTTCAGGTTTCTTTGTGCTCTGTCATAAAAAAATATGAAATTCAAATATGATTATGTTTAGCAAAGGTATGGTGTTAGGACAGAACTCACAAACAAGTTAGAACATATATTATTTACAGTGTAAGAATCTGCGTATCTAAAAATCAGTCATTCTTCACAGTCTTTCAAAAACATAATATTAAGATCAACCAGAAGCAAAAGTAACTGGAGCAACTCTACTGACATGTCTGTAGCAATGAAATAGGGATGACTGGGAGACACAAGAGTGGAACAAGAAAGTAAACACACAATAAGGAAGTAAGAAAAGCTAGCATGGACAACTAATATAATGTGAGTCAGAACTTTCATTAGTCATCAGAATAACCCAGCCACCATCCCTGTATAAGATGAAATACAAATTTTAATCAAAATCTTAATGAAACTATGAATCTGAGAGTGCCATTTAGAACACTCAGTTTTACTAGCTCAGTGGAAAATATTGAAGAAGACAATGTTTTCTGCTAATTGTTTTTTCACTTAAATGCAGATAGAATTTTTCACAGATAGTTTTGGTTTTTCATAGAAAATGTGAAAGTAATTTGCTTTTTGAGTTCATGACTGTATACTAAAATTGCAGTGGATTCTTCCAGAAAGTGTCACATTCAGCAAAATGTTTTGGTTATTTTTTTAAAAAACAGCATTTTTAGGAAAAAAAACCCAACCAAGCAATGTATTAAACTGAATGTGTTTTCAAAAAACTCTGTATTGCATATGATACTGATATATTCACCCCAAAAGAAATACAAAACCTTCATTTAATTTACTTTTTAAAAATTTTATTTTACTTGCCAAAATATATTTAATTTGCCAAAAGCAGTGATTCAGATTATAGCTACAAATACTATTAAATTTTACTATATTTATCTATGGGATGTGTATTAAATCATTTAGTCATCTCACATTAACAACATATACTTTAAAATAGCTAAGAAAGAAACAGATACTATATACAGCCATAATAAAAACAGTGTGCTAAAATAATGATTTATATTGAAGTGCCAAAAGGGACAGAAATGTATGGAAATAAAAGAAGCAACCCCCAAAATTATATTTTTCTTTAATTTTCCAGCTTTCAAAAGTCTAGAATCTAGATCCTGAGGTTTCTTTTTTTAAAAAAATCACTATGATTTATTTGTAGACTATGTGTGTGTTTAATTGTTTTAATTATATTTTTCTTTTCCACAATCAGACTATATTAATATGCTTCACTGTCCTCTTCTTAAATGGTAGATTTTATTATCTTTGAGGCTTCAGTGTGTGTTTAAGATTTCCAGCGAGAGGGATTTAATTCAGCTTTGACTTTTACCTTACAAAGTCACGAATAGCAAGACAATCAGGATATTAATATGTTGCATACTCCTTTCAGAGCTGCCAATGTGTATGCAAAGGTCACTGCAATGAAAAGGAAAATGAATCAGACCTTAAGAAGTAGATTATGTGTCACCCTTGTGAAGTGGCATTATATTAGGTAAAATAAAAACTATCCAGTCCTTCCAGGCTCATCCTGGAAAGTGGCCAGAGAAAATCTTTCCATCAGAGGTTACCTGGTCAACTCCTTTGTATCTACATCAGGAATGCCCCTGTTGTGCTTTTCCCTTGCTGGAATACATTATGTACAACAAGTTGTTATTCCAAGGACCAACACTTTCTTTTGTTTTAGCCACCCTTTTATTTTTTTTCTTATTTTCATTTCACTTCTTGCAGGTAAGTAGAATCTGTCATAGGGTATATACATTGTCTCAGAGCCTTTAATCTGTGGAAGCAACTCTTGTCTGATGTCTTATATATCCCTACGTATTCTTGATCTCACTCTGGCTTCCTGATTCACCCAAGACACTACAACAAGAAAATAAGACATTAGGTTAGAAGTGGCCAATAAATTCCTGAGGAAAGGGAGGTAGTTTTAGTTGTGACACAAGAGTGTAAAATCAAAAATATTTAATGTTATATTCATTAAAATAAATGAGAACACAAAGAGTTGCAAACCACCACAAACTTTATTTTTACTCGGAAATCTTACTGGGAACTGGACAAGCAGGAAACTGTATTTCTACATCTACATGAAAGCTTTAGGAGTAGACACAAAAGCAGGGAGTTTAGAAAGAGCTATTTCATTACACAGTCGAAAAGAGGACTTTAGAAATGTATTACACATAACTGAGGATGCTCCCACTTTGAGGGGTTTTTTTAGTACACGTATTAAACTGAACACTCAAAGTGGGAAGGTGAACGTATAGACATCCAGAAGAAAAAAAGAGCTTATTCTGACATTACTGTGAGGTCCTAGGAAAGTCTCAGAGTCTTCAAGTTGCTATGGTCTATTGCTCCATCAGATCTCACAAGAATCTTTTACAAACTCAGATTCTGAAATACTGTTCATTAAAAGAGGATCATAACCAAAAAAACCCAGACTTCATGAGTTAATTATTTGGTCATATATGCAAAGAGAAGTGGTTTTTTATTAAGGATATACAGAGACAGCACCTCTTAGGGATGTCTGGAGCTCTCTGTCCTTTATCGCAGTGACAAAAAGGGCAAAATTGGTAAGTCAGAATAACTAAGGAGTCAAATGAACTGTATACATCCTCAGATGCATAGAAATCTGTCTTTGTAATAATGTCAGCTAGTGAAGTATTTAAAAAGTAACAGCAAAACATTTTTAAATATTACAGGCATCCATAGAACAATCCATGTACATGATAAATACATGATAGCTACAGTGTCAACTCAGACAGAACATAAGTACATTGAAAAAAATAACAAGTTGGTAAAGAAATTATGTGGGGCAGCTACTTTTATCACAAAGCATCATGCTAGTTGAATTAAAGGGTGAAGTTCTTCCAGCATTAAAACTACAGGACTGAAAAAGCCCTGGAAATCCTTCACAGAATCAGAGAATTGCTGAGATTGGAAAGGACCTCTGAAGATTGTGTAGTACAACCCCCTTCTCAAAGCAGGGTTAGCTAGAGCAGGTTGTTCAGGGCTGTGGCCAGTTGTGTTTGAGTATCTCCAAGAATGGAAACTCCACAGACTCTCTGGGCAACCTGTTTCAGAGTTTGGTCACTCTTACAATAAAAAAGATTTTTCTTATGTTTAAGTGGAATTTCCTCTATTTCTGTTTATGCTCATTGCATCTTGTCATTGGCTACCTCTGAGAAGGGTCTGCCTCCATCTCCTTTACTCCCTCCCACCGTGTATTTATATATGTTGATAAGATACCCCCTGAACCTTCTCTTCTCCAGGCTGAACAGTCCCAGCTCTCAGCCTATTCCCATATGCAGATACTCCACTCCCTTAACCATCTTTGTGGTTCTTCTCTGCACTCACTCAAGTATGTCCCTGTCTCTCTGGGAAGCTCAGACCTGACCCAGCACTCCAGATGTGTCTCACCAGTGCTGAGCAGAGAAGAAGGATCACCTCCCTCAACCTGTTGGCAATGCTCCACGTAATACCCCCAAGGGTGCTGTTGGCCTTCTTTGGTGCAAGGGCACATTGCTGGCTCATGTGTAACTCGGTGTCCACTGGGACCTCCAGGTCTTTTCCTGCAAAGATGCTTTCCAGCCAGAAGATGAATGTTTTCTTCACACATAAACCAAGGTGGTACATTTTTATCTAGTCCCCTCTGACAGCAACTGCTTAAAATCATAACACACCAATAACCACTGGAACACGATAGGACACTTTAAAAAAGGAAGAAATAATGACTATTTAGATTCTTTTCCTGTGAACCATTTGCCAATCAAGCAGATGGTCTACGGCCTTGTCTCCTACTGATACAATCTTGGGTTCAAATATATGAACTCTGACAATGACACAATAAAGACAATGAAACTAAAATCAAATTGAGAAATAACTGTAGGCTATTATGTTTGTCACAAAAGCAAAAGAAAACAAGGGAAAAAAGGATCTGCTCATGTGAAAATGTTAGATAACAAGCACACAGGATAGTATTTCTCAAACATCTTGCAAAACTTTCTGCTAGGTTATAACAATAATTCAATTACAGGAAAGTGATTATAGTATCTTACATATTACTAATAAAGAAATGTTGGCATATTCTACAGACCTGTTGGAGCAAACTAATGAACACAAAATCATTCACTGATGAAAAAGTAGTAATGCATTTGATCTTCACACATAGTAACACTTTGTTAAACTTCGAGGAAGAAGATGAGGAGAGAAATTCTGTGTGTCAGGTCTTTACACAAAATTGTTTGAGAGGCTTGGCTGTGAGCATGTTGGAAATGAGGGGAGCAAACCGCAGACTGCAGGCATTTTAAGTTTTGAAAAACCTTATTCATAAAAACAGATTTTGCTGCTGGGCAATACAAAACAGTAAATGCCTAAGTGTCCATATGGGTCACGTTCATTCAATCAGAAAGCTAAAACCAAGAAGGTGTTATTAGAGTGTAATAACTGCCAGGTGTTATTCAGTGCAGGAACAGAGTCTTATAAGGGTTGTGAGGATTGTAAGGTCTGTTACAGTTTCATGAGATTCATGAAATACTTTATCATAAGTGAGCTATTTTAAGGGGAAGGAGAGGGAAGTACAGTTGTGTTTTCACTCCATCAAATTCTAGTATTTACTATTTCAGAATAGCAAATACTTTTCTCTATTTTTAAAAAATTATTCATTCTGGCAAGCAACTCAGCACATTCTTCCAGTCCTAAATGAGAGAAGTGGCACTCCTAGTCATAGAATAACTATATCCTTTTGAAAGAAGAAAAATGGAGTAGTTTCATGAGATCTTCGAAACTGAAACTCTTTCTCTGAACAATTTAATGCAATGACTATGTAACTGAAAGAACCATTCCAAAAATAAAATCCATTTTCTACAAAATGGCTATATAAAGTGGAGATATCAGACTAGTTTTCTGGGATCAGAGTAACATATCTCTGGCATGCACAGAGCACTGCCATGCAGTGTCTGTAGCCTTTCTGTCTTTACACAAATGCTGCTGCAACCCACACACTTCAGACTAAAGTAATCACAAGAATATAGAAGAAATACTATTACTGACTGGAGAAGATGCTATCTTGTTTTCTTCCATAAGATCCAGAGGGCAGAGAAACAATGCAAAGCTCAAAATCCCTGAGAGGCAAGGCCAGAACTATTACAATATACTGAGATATGGAAGAAACTGCATGGAATATAGCATACCTAGGCATACTAGGAGGGCAGACTTCGGCCTGTTCAGGACGCTGGTAGAGAGAGTCCCTTGGGAGGCAGTCCTGAACGGCAAAGGGGTCCAGGAAGGCTGGGCACTCTTCAAGAGGGAGGTCTTAAAGGCGCAGGCGCAGGCTGTCCCCGTGTGCCGTAAGACGAACCGGCGGGGAAGACGACTGGCCTGGCTGAACAGGGAGCTCGTGCTGGGGCTCAGGAAAAAAAGGAGAGTCTACCACGCTTGGAAGAAGGGGCAGGCTACTCAAGAAGATTACAGGGAGCTCGTTAGGTTGTGCAGAGAGGAAATTAGGAAGGCAAAAGCCCAGCTAGAGCTCAATCTGGCCACTGCTGTA